>VMDR010000135.1:0-396166 GCA_007922815.1 Macrotus californicus
CTGGCGTCAGAATTTGAAGCCAGATCTTCTGACTTCAAATCTCGACCTATTTTTTTTTTACCTCTTTTCACTACACGTCTGTGTGTGTCTGTGCACACGTGTGTGGGGCGTAGGCTCGGGGGTATCACCTGTGACGCTGCTGAGCACTCACCTGCTGATCCTGCAGCTTGACTCCGACGACTCGGAAGGTGCTGCTGGCAGTGTTGTGGTAGATGTTGACCCGGCTGAACCCCTGCTGGCCAGGTTTGATTGGCCCCCATTTCTTGCTGGTGTCATCGTAGACCATCACGGAAGCCCGGGCTTGGCAGATACTCTGTTCGCTGCAGAGCAAGAGAAAGGTCAAGTGTCAGCACCAGGCACAAGGGCTGGAAGCCGGCTTTGCCCTTTTCTGAAATCAGAGGCCAACTGCTCTTTGACGCAAAGAAACTTTCAATTGTCAGAGCTTCCAACTGTCTGTGGAAGGGCTGCTGTGAGGTGTGAGTTTTCACTCTCCAAAGACCATGGGGAGTGGAGCTTTCTGTGCCCCCTCAATTTTTTTTAAGACAGAGGGGAAGGGAGAGAGAAAGAGAGGGAGAAACATCAATGTGTGGTTGCCTCTTGAGTGCCCCCACTGGGGACCTGGCCCACAACCCAGGCATGTGCCCTGACTGGGAATTGAACCAGCGACCCTTTGGTTTACGGGCCGGTGCTCAATCCGCTGAGCCACACCAGCCAGGGCTCTGTGCCAAAATTTCTGATAGCTTGGAAAACACAGCTTTCCTTTTAGGGGAAAAGGTGCTTGAATGTGAAAGGCACTAGTTACAACCAGCCAGCTGTCCGCCATGCTGCAGCACCGTGTTAAATAGGCCGGTGCGTTAAAGCACCGAGGCCTCGTGACTTAGGAAGTAGCCATCACCGCCCTGTTTTGGAGGTGGAAAATAGTGGCTTAGAGACCTGGAACGACTTCTACAAATTCACACAGGTATCCAGTGATTAAATTTGGGATTTCCAACCAGTTCTGTATGATTCTAGGGCACATGACATAGACAATATTCTTCACAACATCCAACAAAACGCTCAATTTAGGATATGATGAAAGGGTACCCTCATATAAGCTACATAGACAATAAAACATCAGGTATTCTAAAGAACAGAGCCATACAAGTCCAGATAAACAGATGGCTGCTCCCTACTTTGCTGAAGACATTTGCTAATAACCAACTTCATCTGCTCAGAATATGACAGAAGACCAGGGAAGAAGCAGAAGAAGCCCCCGGGGAGAGGAAACAGTCACCACGACAATCAAGGAAGGAGACCCCCAGCTTCTTCACTTACACAGACGCCTAGCTGTCCTAATGCTTACTGTCTCAGTCTTTAGCACGCCTGCACTCCCCAATTAAAAAGGTAAGATGTGGTTGTTAGGGGCAGCCATGCTGACAACAGCGAGCAGTGACCGCCATCAGGAAGCGAGGCCACACAGACAGAGCAATCAGAATTAGAAACAAAGGTTAAAGCCCAACAATTTGGGCCCAATTAATTTAGTAGAAGTAAAAGCGTGTACTGTAATGGACTGTCATAACAACAGACCGAGCTGTTAGGAAAAGTCACGCTACGCTCACCTGACTATATTTAAGGTAGGGAAATAATATTCGAAAAATATCCCACTCCCCAGCCCCAGTGGGTACTGGGTCACAAATCGGTGGCTTTTAGGAGACGGGTCCTCAGTGACTTGGAAACCTCAACTCGGCTGACATAGTCAGTGCCTACGTGTCCCAGAGGCTGAGTCCCTCGGGACCCAGCTCTGCTCCCCAGAGGCTTGGATGGTAAAGGGTCCAGTGTACAGATTACCATCAACCATAACTCAGTGGACAGTGCACATACGAGCCTTTCCACACGTATCCCCTCACTTTCCTTTCCACGAATCCTCTGCACATCCCATGGTTGCCCGGCAGTGACTTCACAGGCCAGCGTTGGGGATCAAACCCACTCGGGGAGCCTACACTGGGCCTCAGACTTGCTGCTGACCCCCAGCTCTGCTCTGGGCTTTCGGAGTCTGGGGTACGCTTGTCATCAGGTGTCCAAGCCTTGTGTGGAGGGCTCTGTCTATGGACAGATGCATCAGAAGTAAATCATAATGGCTTTTTGGGGGTGCAGTTGTGCTACACTGTTTTTCCCACAGCTCACTATATATTTAAGGGGAAATCGGTGATGAGCAAAACAGATGTGGGTCTTCTCAGAAGAGGGCCGTGCTATTACTGGCAGGGAGGAAAAAAGAAGTCCACACTGTGCTTTGCTTTCTCTGCCTTCTGGAGGTTGAAACCACGTGTCTTTTAAGTCTTTTAAGAGAATGTTCTTAGGAGAGTTACCCTTCTCCTTGCTAAGTCTTTTGGGCCCTGTCCCCATGAAGCCTGGTACCAATTAAACTGTACCCAGAATCAAACAGACCTTGGTTTAAATCATAGTTTCATTCCAATACAAACTGACCAGAGATCAAGTTCTGGGCTAAGCTGTGTCACTACTGCCACTGATACACTCAGCTTCTAAGTGATGCTGGGCGAGCAGGTATGTGCTCCAGACACTGTCCTGGGCTGGGAAAGAGCCTGCGATGCAGCCTGGGATTCAAGTCAGAGGCATCTGAGCTGAGACCCCAGCTCTAGTCCTTGCTGGCCTGTGACCAAAGAAGCCCAGAAAGTGCTGTGTGACAGGGCACTGGGCCTTTCAGATCTGCAAGAGAGCCTATTACAGAGCAGATAACCTATGGTCCCAGCTGCCACCTCTCTGAATGGCCACCACATTTGCACAGAGGCTAGTCTTCTCCAGGCCACTCTCTGTCAATGACTGGATGGGGCAGGGTCACCAGGGCCAGCCACTCCTGCCCAACACAGGACTCTTCGATGGGGAAACCCTGGCTCATCCTCCTCATCAGCACGCCTGCTGTGGTCTGAGACGCTCCCTACTCCTTCCTGCCCTCTCGCCATTCACAGATGCCAGACCTGTACCCTGGCCTGAAGCTCCCCCCCCACCCCACTCCGCCCCAGCAGGCTCCTGCTCCCTCCACTCTCCAATGAAGCCTGCAGCAGGGTCTTGGTTTCTGCTTCTTGGCAGACCCAAAGTGACACACCTTGCTATAGTGCAGGCTCCCCAAGGGCAGGGAGAGGAACCCTGGAGGTGGCCTAATCCACTCTCAGATCCAATGCTCTGTGCCTTCTAAGCAGCCCTAAGTGCACACCGCGGCCCCGAATGAAAACTGCCAGCGAGGGGAACTTACTGCCCTGCAAAGCAGCTGCTTTGTTGTGAAATGGTTCAGTTGTTAGGCAATCCCTCCTGTTCTGTGACATCCCACTCCCTGCCGTCCAGAGTCACTGAGGTGTTTTGGATAGCCTATGACAATCCAGTGCACAACTGAAGGGACATCTCGGTTCTTCCATCCTTTACTCACACGACAAAGCTACAAACCCCCTTGCCCTCCATCATTCTCCTCTAGCGAGTCCCGATTTGTCACATTTTCTTAGTGTCTGGGTCCTACGACTGGATATGGTCATCACATCTCAGTCTGACAAACACAGACGTCAGTAAGTGAAAACATTCAGGGATGCAAGGGTGAGGGCGTCAGTCGCTGCCCTCAGTGAGCTCACGGCTGCTCGGAAATGAGGCAGATGACTACACACCTTCCTCGGCCTGGAGGGGTGGGGGGCCAGGGGAGGCTTTCTGAAGAAAATGCTGAGTGCCTAGAGATGAAGAGCTTTCAACGCAGGCGAATTCAGGAAGGGGATGTGGGGTCCTGGGGGTGGGGGAGCCAGCAGCCAAGGTGGGAGGCAGGGCCAGGTGCTATGTAGAGAACTGTACATGGACCTGGGGCATCTTGCACCCCCGCACACCTTTTAGGGGTGCTCGCCCCTAGTAGGTACTCAAACACCAATAACTATTCTTCTTATTGTAATCATAGCCACAGGTTCCTTTTTCTGCTGTTGTTTTTAACACTTTAGGTTCCAACTGAACTTGTGGTTAACCAAAAAAACCTGTTTTGTTTTTCTTTTTACCCCATGTGAATAGTGCTCATCTACCTCTGCTGACTTTATTCCCACCGACAAAACCCAAGTGCAGGGAAACACTCATTTGTTCTCCTTCAGATTCGTCTTGCTTATTATCCTTTTGGGGTTTTGCTTTGCTTTGAATAAAATCTCGACCATTATCTGGCTTCGACACCGCCGCTCAGCTCTGAGTGGTCAGCTGTCTTCTCAACACACTCGCTTGGAGACGACACAAGCTGGGCCGCACCCTGACCCGAAGGCTGCATGAGCTGCATGTCTGAATCGTGTGTCATTTGAGGAAAGGAAGTTTGATACGCAAGTATTTTATTTTTAAAAATATTATTTTTGAACGACTGAACTATTTTTTTAAAAACATGAACATACAGAATTCCTCTAACCTCAGCGAGACTAACCTCAGGAAGTCTATTCCCGAGTCCTCCCCACAGGAGGCCCCACGCCACGTGCGCCTGTGCAGATGTGGCCTCAGCACTCCCGTGTGCCTGGCACAGAGGACCACTGGGCCACGGGGGGTGTCCGGGAAAAGCCAGAGCTGATTCTCATGATATGACCAAAACCACCAGATGATAAGTGGGGAAAATTGGTCAAAATAGTCTGGTATGTTCTCCTGGTGGGGAACTGCCAGATCGATGGACTCCCCCAAGCCCCCTGCACCCAGGGGCCTAACAGGCTGCTGCGCAGTCTCTCATCTGTGGAAAGTCAGTCTGAGCCTCTGGCCTGGCCTAGCCCTTCTGGAAAAGCACGGGTGCATCAGGTGCATCAGCCTAGGGCTCCCCCACTGCCCACATGACCAGGAAGGAGTCTGAACGTGTCGCAGGCTGACACAGACACATCTTGGAATCCCTTCCACCCTGCAAATACCTTTCGGGCTTCTCCAGGCACTTACTGCAAGACTGGAAGAGCAGAGTAGGTCCGCACGTCAGGGCAGAAAGGGGTAAAGCCAAAAGCGGGCAGCGAGGAGGGGCAACTGCACAGGCTGCTGGAAAACACCACCGGGGCTGGGCTTGGGAAGGTGCGGCCCCCAGGCCTGTAAGAGAAGACAGGGGCTCCTCCAGCCCTGGGCTCACTTCTACTTTCATCAAAGAGCTCACCGGTGCGCCCTGCTTCTCAGTACCTGCACGCATACCTGTCTGCCCCACTAGACTGCACTCCTAAGACAGGGACTCTTGTTTTCCCCTGGTAAACCCAGGCCTGGTATGTTGTGGACCCTACTGACTGCTTGCTGAAGAAATGGCTCTATAACCGTGAAGTACGTTTATGATTGTGTGCCCATGGGGACATGCCTTTCAAAACCCTACTCCATTTATTCTCCCAGAGAGCAGCTGCCAAAAAAACGCATCTGTCACAGATTACCGTCAGCTTTCTCTGCCTTAGAAGGCCTGGGATCAGAGAGTCAGGAAACCACAACTCTCAGGGTGGGCCTACTGTGCAAAGTGAGTTGGCTGCTGCCTCCGAAGGGGCATCTTGGCTCCGCCTGGTCCAGGCACGGGGAGAGAGATGGGCAGGCTGCCTGGGGAAGTGCAAGGGATGCAGACTGCCCTCCTCTGCTCCTCTGGAGGGCCAGCCTGGGAGCCACATTCTTTGTAGCCTGGATTCCCTACTGCAGGGGTGTCAAACTCATTTTCACCGGGGGCCACATTAGCTTCACAGTTGCCTTCAAAGGGCCGAATGTAACTTTAGGACTGTATAAATGTAACTACTCCTTAACTAGGGGCAAGGAGCTTGACGCTGTCGCTGGGTAGAAACAAGGTGCTGGGACAGATAAAACAAGGTGGAGGGCCGGATTCGGCCCGCGGGCCTTGTGTTTGCCACCTGTGCCCTACTGGATTGACGCCTCATGGTCTCTCCCCAGTGCTAGCCCTCGTCCTCCTCTGCCCCATGTCCTGACTTGTGGCTCCCATAAGATGGAACAACCCACCACTCTGTCTGATCCTGTCTCCCAGAAGGACTGGGACCCCTGGGTCTGCCTGTGACAGAGGGATTTCCTGGGAGGTAGGCCATTCAGTGGCAAAACCAGGGGAGTCCCCAGCTAACCAGGGTGAGTGTCACCCTGCTGGGAGCACCTCGCTCCCTCACCACAATAACTGCCACAGGGTTAAGCACTTGATAAATACCCTCTGAGTGTGAGTTGCTCCTGTGAGCTGTCCCCCACTCCCGACCCAGTTGTCCCTTTCCCCCCCACTGGCTGCCTGCCCACTCGCTTCCTCTCCAGGTCCCCACTGGCACCTGGCTTCTGTCCCTAATATACACACTTAGCTCCAGACAAGGTCACTGACTTGCCACTTTTCAATTCCAATGGAAGTGACCTTTTAGTTCTCCAATCTCTCGATCTCTCTGCCTGAACGCACTGCTGCCTATTTCCTCATTTTTGCAAATCTCTCCTGCTGGACTCCTAGTCTCGCTACTCTGCTGGTTCTCCATTTATCTCTGCTGGTTTCTTTTCAGTCTCCTTCACACATTTTGGTCGGCTCACTGCCTGCATCAGAGGTTCTGAACTTGGGGTCCATGGAAAGGCTTAGAGTGCTAAGAATCCCTGGAAATTAGTTATAAAAGTGAGCACACGAGCTTTTTCTCAAGTGGGGTTTGACCATGTCCTCAACCAGTCTTTGCTCCAAAACACACTTTAAAAACACCTTAAATCTTTGTGTCCCCCAACGGAAGCTATTTAGACTCCCTTCTCTTTGTGCCCTCTGCCCGTGGCTCTCAAACCGTCCGCGTCGGAAGGATCGGGTAAGTGGTTTATTAGAGCGCAAACCCTCAGCCCCTCCTTGCGAGATTCTAATTCAGTCAGCCGCAGGTGAGGCCTGGGTCTCCGTATTCTAACACACCTGCCTGCTGATTCTGATGTGAATGGTCCATGAAGTAAACTTGAGAAACACTAACTTTCAAATCTTTCTTGGGCTCGTTCAGCCATGGGGCAGGTCATGTGACCACCAATTATCTTGTCAAATCCCACAGGGATGACTCTGATTGTGACCTTCCTCCTAAGCTGTGGAACCCCTCTTCCAATGGCAGGAAGCTCCCACCTGCATGTACCTCGGGGACCTCACAACTCAGTGTGCCAGAACCAGACAGCGTTCTTTTCCCCACCCCTCCCCACCCCCCAGTCTGCCGCCAGAAGGCCACCTCTCTCCGCCTGCCCTCTCCGGCTAACTATCGACTGGCTACTCCCTAGAGGGCACTCGAACTGGCTCCCTTCTCTCCCTCCAAGTTGTCCTGCCCTAGCCCTTGCCATTTCTCACCCAGACCTCCACACTCGGCTTCTGGCTGTTCTTCCTGCTGGTGGGTTCAAGTCTCATGTCCCCCAACTCATCTCTGACCCTCACCACTAGAAGACCTTTAGACAGTGCAAATTTGATGGCGCCTTTCCTCTCACTGAGCTCTGCCACTTACTAGCTATGTGACCGCAAACAAATCAGGTCACTTCTCTGCTCCTCAGTTTCTTTATTTGTATCCAATCTTTCCTTCTCTATCTTTATCTTCTTCACGGGGTTGTGGGGTGAATGAAAAGGCGCGGGGTGCTACCTGGTATGCCACAGCATGGAAGAAGGTGTCATGACTATTACAGCTCCTTGGCAGGCAGGGGTGGCCCTTCACAATCTGGTCCTCCCTTACCTGTTCATAGCTGACCCACAAACCCTAGGCAGAGTCTGGGGAAAATACTCATGGGTCCTCAACAGGCCCTACTCTCTATGGCCTCTTGGCTCTAACTCCTACTGTTCCCTCTGCATGGGATGCTTTTCCAGCCTAGCCTGCCAGTAACCGCTCCTCATCCTAAAGACTGAAGATACACAGCACCTGCTTTAGAAAGCCTCCCTGAATCTCAGGCTGAGCTTGACGGCCCTCTGAGCCCTGCTAGCATATCCTCTGCCTGAGACCTCAACAGCTTTCACAGGACACTGCAACAACGTCTGTCACTTTAGGTCCCTCTGCTGGGCATGAGCACCACCGGGACAAGAGCCACTTCCCCAAGACAGGCTTGCCCTGCAGGCCGATCAAGGGTGCAGGCCACAGTTCCTTGCCCACCTGTTTCTCTCTGGAGTTCTGGAACAATAGGGCAGATTCTTTCCTGGCCCCAGGGAACCCCTCTCCTTGCATCCTGGAACTGACGCTGTCTACACGCTGCCTGGTACAGGTCAGGGAGGGAGGGGCGGTCTGTCTACACAGCCCAACCAGCAGCCCAGTGCTGCTGGTTGCCAGCAAAAGCATCCTGCTGACATGTGGGCCAATTATAATGACTTTCTGGTCAACAAATTAATGATGTTTCCTCTGCCTAATATGCCCTCTCCTGCCTACGTCCATAGGTTTGCATCTCACCGTCTCACAAAGCTCAGGTCAAGTGTCCTTGCCTTCAGAAAACATGTCTCTTCGCTGCCAATCACTTAATAACTACCAAGAGGAAAGCACTATGCTAGGTTCTGGGAACAAATGTGACATATCTCTGCCCTTAAGGGAATTACAATCTAGCAGGAAAAACAGACATTTACAAAAAGGGTACATGATAGTGCTATTGTAGAAAAAATAGGGTTTTGGGGGAGGAATTCTCACTTGTAAAACAAGCTAATAAAACTTAAGTATTTTTCTCTTTTTCTACATGAAGGTGCCCAGCATCCAGCTGGTATTGTCTGTGCGCCTAACTGGTGTGTGTCTCTGCCCCGGCCCCACACCGAGGCCTCTGGTCACTCTCCAGCCTTCGAGGTAGCTATTTAGAGTTTATCTTCTTCCTGAGACCACAAGCCTCTTGAGGGCAGGCCCAGGCCTGGTCATCAGGCCCCCCTCTGCACCCTCCTGGGTGTGACATGTACTGCCACCTTAACAGGCACAGCCTGGCAGCTGCAGAGAGAGTGAGAGAGCGGACAGTGGGAGGCCAGAGAGAAGTGACTATAAATAAACGCTCTCAAAGCCAAGAGACACAGGGCCAGACTCCAGTGCAGTCTGTGAAGTCCCGACTTGTTTACTTTCAATGCACAAACCACGAAAGTGAACTTGAAAAGCAGGCCAGAACTGGAGCAGCCAGCACCGAGAGCATGGGCTCTGGACACCCGTCTGGGGCCCCAGCACAGGGCAAGCTCGCGCTGACCTGGGACCAACGCGGAAAGCAGCAGCCCGGCCCTCCCCTTTGCTCAGGGCCACCACTGTGAGGCGGTGGCTGCTCCCCCCCTCCATGTCAAGTGGCTTGTCCAGTCACCCGGTCAGTGGCTGGGGCCTTCCTCCTCCCTTCCCTGGAGGCCTCACTCCCTCAGTGTCTCCTCCACTCACAAGGTCCCTCAGCCTGTCATGCCATCTCACCAGGTTCCAGGCCACAGAGCTCAGGCCCTCTTGCCCATTCCACTCCCGGGGACAAGCCTTGCCCTCAATCTTGTCCTTTCAGCTCCCTTTCAAAACTCTTCTGTTGGCTCTTGTGACAGCGCCAGCTTGGTTCTTGCCCCTTTCTGACCACCATTCCCCTAGGGGGACAGGGACCAGAGGTATAGGAGACACGTCGTCAGTTACGGGGACAGTGTGGGGAAGGGAAGGGAGGGGAGGGGAGGGAAGAGGAAGGGAGCACAGGGCAGAGTCCGAGCTCTGCCAGGCCTGTCATCTGCTGCCCGCGGTGCCCCAGGGAAGGCAGCACCGGCTGTGTGCAATGAGGGACGATCTTCCTTGACCAGTTTTTAAGTCCACTGGGGCTCAAATAAGACTGAGGGACGCGGAGTGCAGATAACCACGATTAGTGCCCAGGCCGCCATCGTGAATGAGCGCAGATCACAGCAAATCTGCGTGAGGTGAGACTTCAGGTGGAGTCAGTCTGAAGTGTCTCCGGAGCCCATTCATGGAGCTGTCGTGTCAGGGCTGTGGCGTCCTGTCCACCGGAGGGGCACCTCCCACGCCAGGACTCCGCCCTGCCCTGTGCATGGACTCCCCTCGAGCCTCTCCTCATGTGTCTGTCACCTCCTGGTACAGGTTTCTACCCCGCTGAAAAGGTGTTGCTTAACTTCTCTTTATACCATCTCCGTACTTGCCACTGCATCGAAGCCTGCTGGTTTTCTCTCCCTCCACGAGGCAGTGCTTTTTGGGTTGATTTTAAAAATATCGTTCATCTCTGTAGCCCCAGTAACTGCGACCAAGGGAGCTCTCCACAATTACCGTATCTTTGAATAAACGCTTGCTTTTGAGTTTGCCTCGTTTTGCCAGGCGTCATATTTCTCAGCTTTCAAGAATTCTTTGGGGTCAGGAGAGACCATGACTCACCTGAGATCTGGCCACTCCTGTTTTCTCTCTCTTCCTGCATTGGCTTAAAAAATAAACCAAGACAACATCCCATTTACTGAGTACCAACTACATACCAAATATATTCCCGTGCCCAGTACTCATATCCAACCTTCTCTTGAATAAAAGACGTGGTCTCTGCCCAGAGTGGGGCCCATGGGTGCGTGCTAAGGGCTATGCGTACAAGGGCATGCTGCATCCTGCCCGAGGGAGGGGGCAGTTTCCGGCAGAGGGAGCAGTGCCAGCAAAGGCTCGGAGAGGAGAGCACAGTGCCCTCGGCCACCCCCCAGGCCTCCCGTCTCCTCAAGGCTCATTCCCAGGGAATGTAAAGACCTACACCACGGATGTCATCACCAGGTCCCAATCCAGTGACTGAGAAACAGAGGCCGGGAGTCATGGCCTTGTCAGAGCTGGAGACTATTTGGAAGTAATGTTTTTGGATGGAGGAAACAGGCCTGGAGAGGGGTAGGTCTCCCAGTGTCCTAGGGCTAACACACGAAGGGCCTAGGTTATAGGTCTTACCTCCCGCTGTGCAGTAGGGCTTTTCTGCTGCACTTGGTAAAGACTTTTTACTGCATGTGACGTCGCTTTTAACGTCACTTTTCCCAGAACCATGTGAAAGTAAGTTGCAGATATCACACTTCGCTCCTAAGGTGTTCAGCCTACATTCTTTAAAATAATGACATTCTAGTATGTAGCTTAAATTCCAATATTGCACCTAAGAAAATTAGTAATTTACCCAATTTTCCCTAAAAGGCCTTAATTTTTGTGGATCCAAGATGCATGCACGCATCATATTTGGGTTATCTACTTGCTCTGTTTAAAGCCGGAATGCCGGGCCATTTTTCTGTTTGTCGTTGATGCTGAATTTTCTGTGACGAGTTTATGCCAACTGTCTTCCAGGCTGCCCCCATTCTGGATTGTCTCCTCGTGACTGAGTTCAGAGTAAACAGAGACAACTGACACCAGTGACAGTGGGGACTTACTCTGTCATATCCCGTCAGGCAGCCAGCCCCCTAGTGCTAGCTGCTTTCCCTGGAGAGGCACGGCGGGTTAAGGGCGCGATCGCCAAGTCTCTCCCATGGAAAGGTACCTTTCTCCCCACCAACTTGTGAATCATCCACAGGGTGATTCCCCCCCATCCCTTAATGGCAAGAGGCTTGCGACAGGTTTAATGCCATGCTCTAAATTTAGAATGTTTATTCTGAAGTATTTTATGCCTGTGAGAAGGTCCCTCTGATGCCACCACTCCGTCTGGGACATGTGATGCTGCCTCCTAGTGCGGTTTAGTTGGACGGAAGGCCCTACATCCTCTTCTCAGGTCCCGGAGCGCTCCCCTCCCCCCACCGTGGGAGCCGACCTCAAGACCGTGGGTTTGGTAGCGCAGGCGCGTCGCTGAGCGCTCACAGTGGCGGCTCGCAGAGCGTCTCTGAGGACCGCTGCACAGCCACAAAATGGGGACGCTAAAAGCTCCTGTGTGTGTCCGTCACGTCCGTCCACATTTACCGTATGTGACACTCAAGCTGAGAACTTTCTGTAACACACGCACACATTTCATTATTTGCCACAGTGACAATGTCAACGGATGTCAGGCAGCCTCTGGAAAATTCCAGGGTGCACTCACGAGGTAAGGGTGGAAAGGCGGACACGGTCGCAGCACTATCATAACTAGAGTCGACTCGCAGACCCCGCACGGCAGCTCCCTGACCACACTCTGAGGACCGCTGCACTGCAGTGGTGGAGACAGAGAATTAGACCTGTGCGCGGAAGCGCGCAGAACCTCGAACGGCAACGCCGGGCCCGTCTGCCCCACTTGTGTGAGCATCAGAGTGAAAGAAAGGCTCTCGGTAAATGAAGAATAAATTCAGTGGTGAACCCACACCCGTTTCCTCCGTCCAAATTGGTTGGGAGGGTCGGACTGCTGCACTGCGTGCAATCAGGACGTGTGCCTTTTCCCCACTGTGCTGCCACTGCCCCAGACACTTGGACAGCTGGTCCCCACCTCTCTGGGAGGTCTACTGGCATCTGGTAAAAACACTCCGCCAACGGTTGGGAGAGTCTGATAGTCTCAGATTGAACTTATCTTACATGACTTCCCATATTTTCCTTCAAGGCCTCCAATACTGCCCTGTCCTTGGGGAGCCATCTCATAGGCCATGTGGACATGAGGGGTACTATTACCAGTTCCAGTATATGACTGTGTCCCTGGAGTCTGTGGCTTTGACCACTTGTGGGAGTGGAGTGGGTTTCAACACAGCCTTGGGACAGCTGTGAAGAGCTGGCCGGGCCAAGGACGGCGGCAGCTCCTCCCTGAGGGTGACTAACAGCCTGAGAAGGAGACCTGGCCGAACCCCAGTGAGCACCCCTGTTTATCAGCACGGTGATTTGGCTCGGTCCAACAGACATCTGAGTGAGTGCAGCGCAGACAGAAAGGAGAACCCCTGCGTCCTGCCCTGGAAGGGCTCTAGGTGGGGAGGGCACTGGTGACTGGCAGAGATGCATGGGCGCTACAGGAGGCCAGAGAAGAGAGGTCTCTCTGTGTCTCATGGCGCCAACAGTGTGAGATCAGAGACCGCAGACAACCGAGACCACGAGGGATGATTCTATTCTCAACTCTGCAAATTGGGACAAGCTTCTTCAAGAGGCCGAAGCTAAGCCAAACTTCTAAAAACACAATACACCCTGGCCAGGCCGTGGCCCAGCCAAGCTCTGCCACACTGATTTTGTTTCATTTCTGTTTCTGGTTGCTTGACTGCTCCCCCTCCCTACCTGCCCCCACTACCATTTCAGGACAAGACCTCCTATCTTGTTCACCTCTGTATTCCTGTCACCTAGAGCAGCCCCTGGGTGGCACTGACTGGGATGCCCACTCAGGTCCTTTTAAAAATCATCCTATCCCTGGGAGTATTGCTGAGATCCACCCTTTCCCTGAAGTCTCTCCTGACAGCCCCGGCTTCTCAAGTCTTGTCACTCTGCCTGTCTATACTCACTACTGTCTGCACCGTGTGGCTCCTGCAACTTGCGTTTCCCATTTCTGGGAGCTCTGTCTTCCCCACCTGACTGTTTAACAGAAGCCCACTCCGACCCCGTGGGCAAGGGCACAGGAGCAAAGCCCCTGCGGTCAGGGGAGCGCCCGAGGCTGTTGCCCGTCCAGTTTACTCTCTTGCCTTGGTTTCTTCCTCTGTGAAATGGGAACAATACAAGCAATACTGGCTACCTTCAGAGCTGATGCAGTAACGTCTGTGGGCACATGCTGGGCAGCGTTGTGTGCTCAAGGGAACCCCAGTGCCCGGTACACAGTGCTCAGAAAATGGAGTCTGGCTGGTGCGTGGCCTGGGCTGAGTCTGAAGAGGCACGTTTGCACGTGTGGAGGCCCTCTGTGTCCCCAGCACAGGCACCCGGTGACTGAGGGTCCAGGCATTACGTCCCATTCTGTCCGCAGGAGAAAACACAAAAGAGTTGAGTTTTTCTGGCTGTTGTGCGGGGTCCCACCGTGCTGGGCCTTCAGCCCCGTGTGGGGGAGGGGCCCAGAGAACCAGGGCTTTGGACTGGTGGGCCGCTAACTCATTTACAAAGCTAAGCCTTGCCCGACTCTGGGCCTCAATCTCCTGACTCGTGTACCTCACAGCTGGACTAGCTAAGCAGTTTCATCACTAAGAACAATGCAAGTTTTGTCCCTCAGAGAAATATTGAGGAATACTTGAAAAAGATAAAAGATGATTTGGTTAAAGTGGAGGGTAAGATGCCTAACCCAGATAATCTACTATAGATGGTGTCGAGGTCCTCTCAAGGTGGAAACCTCTCAGATTTCTACAATACAATTTAAAGAGACCTTAAAAAATCGTACTGGCTCCTCCCACTGACTTCTGACCCCGTTCTCTGCAGTCAGTAGCTGATGTGACTGAAAGTGACTTGGTCCCCACCCACCCTGGAAGTCAGCATGCCTTCGAAATGGGAAGTTTTCTGTTCTCCACAGCTGCACCCACAGATTCTTTAAGCTAAAGGCAAATTACTAAAATGACAAAAAGCTGGCCAGCATATGTCCCTGGCCCTGTCAGACTCTGGGGCTGAAGAAGCGATCCGACAGCCTGGCTGAGAGCCCTGCACCCCAGCGCCCTCCAGAGCCCCCCTTTGGCTGCCCAGGAGCATCGGGCAAGTCCCACTTCCTGTCAGTGTTAACAGCTCACTGCACTCAGTGCTTCTAGAGAGCCCTGCAGTGTCCTGGAAGAAGGCTTGGCTGCGACCGTCCTGGTCGGCCCCAGCTCCAGTCCTCCCTCAGGCAGCCACGTGGCCCCGGGCCAGGGCACCCGCTGGGCTTCCTCCTCCGCAAACCAGAATGGCGACGCCTTTCTCACCCACCCAACGGGGTTCAAAGAACCAAATTGGAAAATTGGAAAAAAACGCACTTTGGACACTAAGAAGTACTTTTTAAGGTGAGAAATTACAATTTTATGCTGAGGTACAAAGCTGTACTGAGTTAATCAAGTAGGTGCCCTAAATCCCAGAAGGTAAAACTGTCCCATCACCACCATCTTTCCTGGAGCCTTAGGGCAGGGGAACGTCAGGTCAAACGTAACTTCACCTCTGGGAAGACCACGCACAGCTAGACGTGCCGATGGACTCGGACTGGCTGCTGCTTACACGTGCTAAACAGCACCAGTCCCAGTGACCGATGGCCCAGTGAGTCCCAGTCTCTCAAGCTGGGGTCAGGACTGATCACAGTCCATGAAGCGTCCAATATAAAAGGAACCTCAGTTCCTCCCTATTTGCTCAGTATTCAGATAGAACAACCTGAACATCTACAGGCTGTTCTGGAGAGAAGAGCCAGGACCCATCCACAGCACATGAGCCAAGCCACGACCCCCTTAGCTAGATCAGAGCCCCCCTCTACAGTCCGAGGCAGACCTTTGACTTCAGAGTGCTTTCGACACAGAAGCCATTAAAGGTCACAGGCCTCGAGAGACACGGGCCTGGGTAATGGACAGACTGGCAGGTGCGGAGTGAGCGGGCTGTTGATACCCTCCTGTGGGACCTTGGGCAATTCCTTTGCCCTCTGCTCTGGTCCCTGACCCCCTTGTTATACAACAAGGGATCTGGGGTGATTTCTACAGCCCCAGCAGCTCTACACCATCATGATTCCAGGTTTTCTCTTGACATCCCTCTGTCCCCTTTCGGTCCCAGTACTCACGACATGGCCATGGCTGAAAGGCCTTAGCACAGGGAACCCGGAAAGGTGAGTCCTGTACTTGCACCAGGCTACGCTGATCCGAGGACCACAGACCCTCAGGAGGCAGCAACTTGCTTTTTAGACTACTTAAAACCAAACAGGAAAAGGAAGCTGAACCAGAGACAAAGGGGAAACAAACCCCAGCTGGAAACTGAAACCTAGGTAGAAAATGGAGAAACAAGAGGCTCCCAGGGCACAGCCCACCAGCGTGGGCAGCCAAGAGCCACTGCAAGGCCTGAAACCCTCCAAGGCTGCGACCTCAGGCCTCCAAGCACTTCCTGTGAGGGTGAGGGCAGAGGCCGCAGTGGGACCAGGCTGTGGTGCTGCCTCCCTGTAGACTTCACAGCCCCTCTCAGGCGGAGCTGTTTGACAGGTCCAGGCCTGCGCTGTCCCGTCTGTCACAGCAGGCGGGGGTCAGCACAATGGCCTCCTGAAGGCCTCCGTGAAAAGCTCCAGGACTTCAGCAGCATCCTCACTCCCCTTGCAGAGAAGGCTACGTGATGATGTTTGAGCTAGCGGCTCACGGCCTGCAAGGGACATGCTGAGGAACACTGGAAGCCTGGCTTTGTCACTGGCTCATTAAGTGGCCCCGGGGCTTCAGGTTCCTCAAGTGTAACATGGGGCTTCACGGGGTCTTCACGAAGACCCAGGCGTTCCCAGGCTTTCACTCACAGTTCCCGGAGAGCCCAGAGTCACATACTGCGCTAGAAACCAGAGATGGAACACTGAAAAGCACGCGGCAATTGTCCTAAAACGGCTTCCACTTGGAAAGGAGGAGACTGACACGTAAGCAAATCGATACATTAAAATGTTGTTACTGATAGAATAAAAACACCTGAACAGAGTACAGCACAAAAGAAGGATCAGTCCTAACTAAAGAGTTGAAAGCACTTTGAATGTTGAAAATGTATCTTAAAGGGCTTTCAAAGATACATACTTCCTTTCCAGCACTGTACAAGGGGCAAACCACAAATTTTGACGTATTATGGTTTTCATTTTCTTTTAGTTCAAACTATTTTCTGTTTTTCCTTGTGATTTCTTCTTTTATCTATAGATTATTTTGATTTTGTTAATTCCTAAACAGTTGGTGTTTTCCTACATCTGTTACTATTATTAATTTTTAATTTAATTCTACTGTGGTCAAAGAACACAGTATAATTTCTTCTTTTGTTTTTCCTGGCATGATTTCAGTCCTTTAAAATTTATGGAGACCTGTTTTACGGCTCAGCATGTGGTGTGTTTTGTGGAATGTGCCATTCAACAAGAATGGAAAGAACGTGCATTCTGAAAGTAGGTGCAGTACCCTAAAAACGTCAGTTAGGGCAAGCAAGTGCCATTCAGATCTTCTACTCTTACTGGTTTGTTGTGGTTGATTTGTTTGTTTTTGTCTAATTGTTCTAGCCACCACTGAGAGGAAGGTTTAAAAAGATCTCCAACTGTGGATTTGTCTATTTGTTTCTTTAATGTATTTTGAAGCTCTTGCTAGGCACATATTTTTATGACTATTACACCTTCCTGATGAACTGACCCTTCCACAGGATGAAATGTCCCTCTCTGTCACTGGTGGCACTCTGCTCTTTAGGTTGACTTTATCTGTCCTTAATGTAGCCATGCAAGTTTTTTTACGCTATTTGCCTAGTGCATCTTCTTCCATCTGGTACTGGTTTTCCATTGCTGCTGTAACAAATTACCACAAACTTATAGCTTGTAACAACTCAAATCCACAATCTTAGTTTTTAAAGATAATAGTAGGTCAGAAGTATGACACAGGTCTTAGGTGTCAGAAGCCCTACGTTTCCTTCTGGAGGCTCTAGAGAATAATTTCCTTGCCCTTTCCAGCTTCTGGAGGCCACCTGCACCCCTGGCTTGGGGCCCCTGCCCCGTCGCCAAGGCCCGAGGTGCGGCAGCACTATGCCTGCTTGTGCACCTGACATCTATTCCAGAGCATAGCCAGGAAAGGTGCTCCACTCTCATCTATGTTTACAGCCATATTTTAATTACTTTTTGCTTCTATTTTTTCATCTTTATTGAGGTATAAGTGTCAAAAATGTATACTTAAGGTATATGACTTGATGTTTTGGTATATGTATATGTATACCTTGTGAAATAATCACCACAATTAAGCTAACTGACATATCAATCATCTCAGAGTTACCATTTTCATTTCTTTTTTAGATTTTCCACTTTTAAGGACACACGTGATTAGACTGGGCCCCAGGATAACCCAGGATGACTACCCCATCTCAAGGACCACAGCTTCAATCACATCTGCAAAGTCCCTTTTGCCACGGAAGGTAACACATTCACAGGTTCTGGGAGTGGGGTGGGGAGGCAGCATTGCTCGGCCTCCTGCACATCCCTCTCTCCTCAACCCGCCTGTATCTTTGCATTTAGAGCGTCTCTCGTAGACAGCCTTGCATTTTCATCCAGTCTGAGAATCTCCATCGTTTAACCGGAGGACTTGATCCATTTATACTTAATTTACTGACACGGTTAGCTGTAAGTCTACCATTTTTCTATTTGTTTTCTGTCTCATCTGTTTTCGGTTTCCTCCTTTCTTACATTCTTCTGAGTGAACTCAATACCTTTTAGAATTCTATTTTAATTTCACTATTGGCTTTTTAGCCATACATCTTTCTATTATTTTTTAGAGGTCTTTCTAGGTATTACAATATGCATTCTTAACTTTGTACAGCATACTTGGGAATAATATTGTACCACTTCACATAAAATGGAAAACTTTACAAGTGCACAGACCTACTCCCATCCTTTATGGTAGAGTAGTCATATGATTTACACGTTCACAGTACAACATCATATACTGTTCTTTTAAATGAGCATGTGTACATGTACACAAACATGTATGAATTACAAAAAGGATTTTCTATGTAGCCATGTATTTATCCTTTCCAGAACTCTTCACTGTTCTAAATGCCTGTCTCCGGCAGAATGCCAGAACCTTGTGGGCTTATCACATGTGCTTCTTTACTCAAGGCTCAGAGCCCTGTGCTGCCTGTTCAATGCCTGGGGCAGCAGGGACTGAGTATTTTGTGTGAGTTTGTGTGAGTTTCAGTACCCTTCGTGTGCTGAGGTGCTCCGCACATTTTTTTACTTTCACAGCTTTGCTGGCAAGAGAGCAAGTCCATTACCATTGCTCTGTCATGGCCAGAAGCAGGAGCGTGTGATTATTAAAGCACAAACAGCATTCTTGTTCATTTCTGAGGATTTCCTGAAGATGTGACCCTGAGTGTAAACATCCTCACTGTGAGAATGTGCCTTTCACTTTCATCCCACGTTTCCTCTGTCCCCCACCCATGTCACTACTGCCTTTTCGTGGTTTCATAAGTAGGTAAGGGTGAACTTCAGGGGGCGGCATTCTTCTCACTCTGGCTCTGGCTTTCATAAGGCACTTGAATAGCATTATGAGAAAAAGCAAGAAATGTGGAAAGACTTCTGGCCGAGGCGTGAACAGTTATGGAGCCTAGGCCACGGTTTCTTATGTCCCTGGACACCCACGCCCCACTCTCAACCCTGGATCCCGCATCTGTTCAATGGAAGGGCTGGCTACGTAAGAACTATGGACTGCAGGTACAGCACCAACTCCTAAACCAGCTACAGGGAAACAGACACTGTTGGAACAAGCGGATAAGCGATATTGACACTTAAAGAGCAATTTAGTGAGACAGCTGAGAAATGCCCTGTTTAAGGCAGTACCTGATAATGTGTGACCATCAGTTGAGCTCAGCATCTGCTATACCGTGCAGTTGGTACAGGGCACCTGCTGGCTGCATGAATGAACGTATGAATGAGTGAAAAAGTGCAAGGGAAGGACACCAAACCTTACATGGGCAGTCGGGTGCGAAGGCATTTGGCTCTGTATCTTGAACATAGTAAATGCTCAATAAATGACAACTATATGTATGGACTTGAATTGAAAGAGGTGTTTTCCATGTGTCTAGATTCCAATGGAAAGCAGAATGGTAGAAAATAAATCAGGGGTTACTAAGACACTCAACTTAGGAGAGCTACTTAAAACAGTTGTTCTGTGACTTGGGAAATTCGTCTTCCTCTTGTGGATCTTAGTTTTCTTTTCTGTAAACAGACCAAGCCCTCTTCTCTCCTTTCCTGGTGGGTTGTTTGAGCATAAAAGGTTGTTAAGAAACACACACAGAAAATTTTCTGTACGAAAATGTCCTTGAGTCTTAGGAGACAAGAAAAAGGGGAGGGAGAAATGGTTACACAGAATTAGTTACCATCACTGACACATTATGAAAACCTATTAGCAAAAAGCTGCATGACCAACTGCAGCCAAACTTGGACTTGCCCTTCAAGACCCAAGATACACATCACCTCTTCAATGAAGTGTTTACTGAACCCCCAAGATAGAGAAAGTTATTCCTACTGCTGGGCTACTTCTGAACTTTACAACGTTATCGATTTAGTTGTCACAGATCATTGTCCTTCAGGTAGAGGCCACCATGTTTTACTCATCTTTTATGACCAATCGTGACCAACACCACTCGTGGTACATAGTAAGTGTTCAGAATGCTTATTAAACTATTCTGTGTAAAAGACTGGGACTCAAGTGAATTCATAGTGGCACAGAGGGGGTGTACATGTGGCCTTGGGTTTCAAATCTCAGCCTTTAGGGAAAGAAATGGTTGAGCTGAGCCTGCAATACCAGGGCGCTCTGCCCTAAGAAACCTCCATCTCAAAGAAGCTCCTGACCAAGCTCATGCTACCCAAGGCAACTGAGTGTTCCAAGGAGGTAATGATGGACTCACAGGGGAAAATCATAACATCTCTGATAAGTGCAAGTACTATAAAAGAAAGACTGAAAAGAAAAACAACAAAATGAAGCAGCCAGTAATATATAATAAAAATATGTACTTGGTCTTTGTCTGTTTCTGGGTCATAGCTCCTGAAGCCCTTGGAATTTCCAAAGCACAATGTGAGCACCACTTGTTACAATATTTGGTCTCTCGTCCTTACTTCCTGACACAGCTGCAGAGTGATAAAAGTGAACAGGTGTCTTTTGTCACTCGTAAAAGCCCCTTCCACCGCCCTAGTGTTTATGTTTGTATCTAAGGATGGGCGCTGGTTTTTAGAGAATTGGAACTTTTCAGCTCCAGCATCTACCCGCAACCTCGTGAGAGAGAAGAGCTGGAGATTCAGCTCAGTCACCAGTGGTCCATGATTTACTCACTCAGGCCTACATAATGAAGCCTCGATAAGATCCCAAAGGGCGGGGTGTGGAGAGCCTCCCAGCTGGTGAACCAGAATGCATCCCTGTGCTGGGACGGTGGCGCACCCCAAACACGGGGACAGAAACTCTGGTGCTTGGGACACTTCCAGACCTTGCCTTCTCTATCTTTTCATCTGGCTATCCCTTAGTGTCCTTTTGTATCCTCTGCAATAAAACAGTCTGGTGAGTTCTGTAAGCCACTCTAGCAAACTAATCCAACCCAGTAAAGGGTCATTTTAACCTCCAATTTATAGCCAGTTGGTAAGAAGCACAGATGACAACCTGGACTTGCAATTGGCATCTGAAGTGCAGGGTCGGCTGGGAAAGTGGTCAGTTGTAGGGGGCTGAGCCCTAAATCTGTAAAATCTGCTGTTATCTTCAGATAGATAGTGTTGAAATTGGGTTAAATTGTAGTATACCCAGCTGGTGTCACATTTAATAGGTCATTACTACTACATTAGCACAGCTGCATTCGAACTGGGACACATTTCTTCCTGGGGGCACATCCAGACTTCCTGGGGTGCCCTGGCTGGTGTGGCTCAGTGGACTGAGTGCAGGCTGGTGAACCAAAGGGTTGCCAGTCTGATTCCTAGTCAGAGCACATGCCTGGGTTGTGGTCCAGGTCCCCAGTTGGGGGCATGTGATGGGCAACCACACACTGATGTTTCTATCTGTCTCCTCCTTCCCTTCCCTTCCCCTCTCTCTAAAAAATAAATAAAATCTTAAAAAAACAAAAAGACTTCCAGGGGCTGCACTGGCAGCTCAGCAGATTTGGTGTGTTCACAGTGCGGTCATCACCATTCTCGCGTCTCAAAACATCTTCATCCCTCCAAAACGATTTCCATATTTACTAAACTGCCCTTTCCTACGCCTGCCTCCCATGAATTATATTTTGTATGTTTTTTGATGTCTTGACATCTTTGGGGAGCCTTCCTAGCTGGAAAGAGACTGCCTCTCCCAGAGCTAACTAACTCCTATAGACATTTACAAGCTAACCGGTCTCAAGTCCACATCCCCAGCCACCTCCTTTATGTAACTGTCACACACCAAGCAATTCTGTGACACTGCTGAATTGCAAACTGTAAAATGATTAAAATGATTCTTTTAAATGGTTACAAATGGGGGGGGGGGCAAAAATCTAGTAATTTCTTACTGCCTGAGGTTTAATTACATTTGAATAAGCAAGAATCATCAGTGACCATTTTTTAGGAAAGTGTATCTATAACTTTGAATAAAAATTCCAGATACACTAACTTCTGTGTGTGGGAGGCATTACTCTATGAGGTTATTATCACTCGAGGCAACGAACCTCCGTAGAACTTGGAAAGGGCGGGCAACGTGACTCCCCGTGCCGCCAGGAAAGAGGAACTGTGAAAGGTGGTGTGGGGAAGCGGGCCTGCACAGCACGGGCACGTTTCAGGCAGATCAGTCCTGGGATGGGAACTCGGGGAGTCGACTCCCTTCAAACCAGCCTTGCCAATGCAGCCCCAAGAAGTCTGATGCACCCCCAGGAATAAATGTGTCCCAGTTCGAATACGGCTGTGCTAATGTAATAGTAATGACCTATTAAGTGGGTTAAAAAACAAAAACTAAGCAAACAACTAGAAGAGGAACAGAATCACAGAAATGGAGATCACATGGAGGGTTATCAGTGGGGAAGGAGAGGCGGACAATGGGGGGAAAAGGTACAGGGAATAAGAAGCAGAATAGGTAGGCACAAAATAGTCAGGGGGAGGTTAAGAATAGTATGGGAAATGGAGAAGCCAAAGAACTTACATGTACGACCCATGGACATGAACTGTGGGGGTGGGGGATGCTGGAGAGTGAGGGGGGCGGTGCAGGGAGGAGGGAATAAAGGGAAGAAAAATTGGGACAACTGTAATAGCATAAGCAATAAAATATACTTTAAAAAAATCACTGGTCAAGATACAGGGATTGGTTGTTTCTTAGAACTTCTGGCTTGGTCTGGTTTGATTTCATTTCATTTCTATGAATTGAACACCTGGATGAATCTGTGTAGCCACTGCACAATCAGAGGCTAAAGCCCACGCCCTCAAATTCCCTCTAGCTGTCCCTCAGAGGTCAAACCCTCTCCTGCCACTCACTCCCAGCAACCACTGATCTGTGCTCAGCAGTTTTCTTCTGCAGAATGTCACACTAACGAGATTATACAGGCTATACCTTTTAAGATGGCTTGCCTCACTCAGCATAATGCCTCCGAGTTCCAGCCAAGATGCTGTGCTTATTAAGTAATTTGATTCTTGTTTTCTTTTTCGCAGAGTAGCACTCCACTGCATGGATGCACCACACCTGGTTCCTCTGTTAAGCTGAAGCACATTTGAGTTGTTTCTGACCATTATAAATGGAGCCACTCTAAACAGTAATGTACACCTGTACAGGTTTTTATGTGCATGCAAGTTTTCATTTCTAGAGAGTAAATATCCAGGACTGAGGTCGCTGGTTACATGTTTCACTATGTAAGAAACGCCCAACTGTTTCCAGAGTGGCTGTGGCGTCTTCGTTCCTGTGAGCACCTTAGGGGCTGTGCTGCTCCCTCCCCAACCAGCATCTGGCGGCGTCAATATCGCCTGTCTTCAGCCATTCTAGTCCGTGTGTGGTAATCTCTCCTTGTAACTTTAATCTGCATTTTTCTAATTACTAGTGATGCTGTGTACCCTTGCATGTGCTTTTTACCCCAGTGTCCAACATCTCCGTACGTCACCTTGAAAAATCACATGGCAAATTTGTTGGTGTCATACATATGTCTCAGCATCAGATCTCAGAACTTGAATCAGGAACAATGATCGGGTACCTGCTTCACTTATTTTGTGATGCAGGTTGTGGAGTGTGTAGCCCATTCTCAGTCCAGGCTGGACCACACATGCATCCAGTACTGAGATCACTTTTCGATATCACAATACAAGAGGGGCTGGCCACCTGGATGCATTCTGAGAGGGTGACTAAGATGATGAGGCAAAGAGAACCATAACCTACGAGGACTGGCTAAGAGAAACAGGGCTGTCTGGCCTGGGGGACGAAGGCGAATGTGAACACCAGCTCTGGGCCTGTGAGATGCAGCTCGTGGGAAAGAAAGAATCCTTCTTCTCTGTGAGCCCCCGGGGGGCGAGTACTAGGTCCAGTGGCGAGAACCGGGCTCTGGGCTCGGTGCCTCTTGCTTTCAGAGGGGGACCCCAGGGACAACGATCTTGGTGTGGGACAGAGACCATGCAGCTGGCTGCAAGTGTGACACACTGTCTGTGCTAGTAGGACACTGGACCTACTGATTTGCTTTGACTCTGATTTTGCGCTGTTGTCAAAGATGGCCCCACACCTCTGACTGTTCTGAACAAGTGACTTGAGTCGGTCTTTGGGTTAAAGGTCTCAAAATAGTGGTTGCAGAACTGAATTTGGAAACCAAGCCCCCTGATGCTTGACCCAGGCCTCCATTTTACTGTCTGTGTTTGCAGAGGAGCAAAGAACCCGCCGCCTTGTCCTTACACACACTGTCTCCTGGGTCTTCAGACTCTGGGTTTTTGTTGTGCATGTTCACTGTGTCTCAGAGGCCTTTAAAGAGAAAGGAATCCTACAGTTTGAAATTCTAGCACTTATTTTTTTCAATGACAACATGGGGAAAAATCACATCAAATCAGACTGGTTTCTTCTGAAGATTTTACTTCTGCTCTGAGCTGTTTTGGGGTGACCAACTGCTCTAATTAGGCTGGAAGTAAAACTGCCTTTCGTGAGATTCAGAATACGGCTGGAGGGGAAAGCTGTCAAGACTGGTTAAGATCATCAGTGCCCACACTGGCCTCAGAGCATTCCAGGAATTCATTGATTCATTCCATAATTCATTCCACTCAGTAACCACAAACACAGACACGCAGGGAGCACAGACACCGCTGACTGAGTCAGTCTCGTGAATATACCCAGGGCGGTACAAAGCAGACAAATGTCCACACTTCGGTCTATGCCAGTCCCCACCCCCCACTGGGGGATGGGAGGGGGCGCTACAGAAGGAAGTCAGGACCCAGGTTCACAGTCCCACCTCTTCCTTTCTAATGTGTGCTCACCTACAAAAGGCAGAAACAACCGCCAGTCCTTTCTTGCAGAAGACGGAGTTCTGGGGAGGATCAAAGGAGAAGGAGGGCGGGAAAGCACTGTGCAAAGTGGAAAGCACTGCACCGGCAGGAGGGTTTACCCCCTTAAGGAACATGTGCTGGGCACCTATTAAAAGGCGTGCGCCATGCTGAACACCATGGATACCGAGCTGGAAAAATACAGACCCTGCACACAAGAAGACAATCAGATCTTACACGGAGGGGAAGTGCGGACGGAGAGCGCAGGGTCCTTGCGCGCAGGAGCAAAGGTGACGATGAAGACAGGCGTGAACAGAGCGTTAAGGCAGGAGGAGGCCTGTACTAGGTTCTAGAAACTCTCTCCTTATTTCATGTCCTACTCAGAGCAGTCTGTGAAATGGGGGCTGACTGTGCTATTTCTCTATTGTCTTGGAAAGCAGTGGCTCCCACTGTGGGGGGGCACCCTGTCCCGGTGGGTAAGACCAGGAATGCTCCCACCACAAATGTCAACAGTGCTGAGGCTGAGAACAGCTGCTCTAAAAACAGAGTCCATTCTATTTACAATTCTCTTTTCCTGAAACCAATGATAGCACCTTCAAGGGCAGCCAACAAAAACCGTTACTAGGAAGGCAGCTGGTATGGCTTAGTTCCTTAGTCTAGGTTGACGGGAAATGTAATTACTTTATTAATGAACTAATTTTCAAAAAAACCCCAAACTGAATCATATAAAAAAAATCTTTGTTCAAGTTTGCTGACTGCTGTTTCAAGTAATTTTGCTGGTGACTGATTTAACCCTCTGTCGAGCTAACACTTCTGGCGGGAATCACACCCAGACGCGTGCCGCATGGCACATGCCACATGGACGTGGCAGGGTGCAGAGAAATGAGCACTGAGCTGGGAGTCAGGAGACAAACTCTATCTGCCCTTGGATCTCAGGCAACTGACTTCCCTTGAGGCCTTTGTGTCCTCATCTGTACCATGAGGGACTGGGTTAGCAGGCCACTGAGCATTCCCAGCATCTGGTCTGAGTCTCGGTTTCCTCATTTCTACCCTCTTGATGAAGATTAAATTAAAAAATGAATGGGAAAGACTGTTAAAAAGTAGACCATCTCACTTGTCAGAGAAGCCTGTCAGTGAAGTGTGGGGCGCAGTCCTTGGCTTTGCTATTAACACTCGGGGCCGCTGAGGCTGGTGCCAACCTCCTTGTGCATGGGGATTTCCAGCAGTGCTTCCAACCAAGGGACCGCAGCTCAGCTCGAGACAGTGTCAGGGCCAGGTCCACGGAAACCTGCACGGCCAGGAGTCGCTGTGAAGCAGCACCGTCTGCAGCCATTACTTTTCCCATCACAGAGCCCGACCGAGGCTGTGCCTAGACCACCCTCTGCACTAGTTTACGTGCACCAGTGTCTTTAGCAGGGAGCCCTGGCCGTGCACCCTCCATGTGACTGCCACCATCGCAGTCATTGCCTGGTGTGGGGGACTCTCTTCAACTCCCACTGAATTCTTATTCAACTTCATCAGTCTGGATCTACCTAATAACAGAGTTCGTGATTTTAAAAAAAGCCTATCATCCTGGCCTAGAATCTAGGAACAAATGTGTTTGTTTTGACACACACCACTAAAATCTTTCCACACGAACAGGCCGGTAAATCTGCCAAGCTCTGCGTGCTCTGGATGTCTACTCATCTAACACTTTAGTCATTTTTCAAAGCCGTTGGCCTTGGAGGCACCCATTAGACAGTGACTAGATCCAGCTTCTCCATTTGCCAGACCCTCGAGGAGTTCATAAACTCCAGCTCTTCACAAAGCGCTTCAGCTCTTGCTAGTAATACCCAACCTCCACTTCCCACTCAACCTCGGGCTCCTTTTCCCCTGCATTTACGGCCAGGGCACAGGTCCTTGAGCGGATTCAGTTGGACACACCTGTGAATCTGCAGGCGGAATGTGGAGGGGCAGGCACACCCTGCTGCACTTGCCTGCACTGACCGTAGCACTTGTGTCCCCTGGGAAACCCTGCCTGGCCAGGGTCTCTGTCCCCTTCCCTCTTCTGGGTCCCGTGGCAGCCCAAGTGTAACGATTCTACAGCACACAGCCAAAAGGGACACCTTTCAGTGATCTGTTCCAGGGACTGCTCCACCACCAACGCCGCCAAGTTGGGCAGGGACTGTGTTTTAGTCATCTCTGCAGCCCCAACCAGCAGGAATTGTTGATGTGTAAATGGAGGACTAATGGGTACAGGAAGGTTGAGTCAGAGGAGCCCAGGACATTAAATGTGAAATGGCCTGACCTTGAAACTTGAGGATGGAGACAAGTCCCAGGTCTGTTCATTGGTGGAAGCATGACTCCAGGCAAATCTCTCACCTTCTACCCAGGCCCATTTCATCACCAGTAAGATGAGGTGATGGTCCCGATGCTGCCATGGGACTGATGTGGAGACCACAGGTGTACTAGAAAGCACATGCAAAGGGCAGACGTTTTCATTTCAAAACAACCTCTCCTAGCCTGGCATTTGGGATAGGGGCTGTCAATGAAAACGCACCCTGCAAACGTGAAGAATGCCAGGCTAATCTCATGTACTAGCACTTCCCACAAATCTGAAGCTCAGGAGGCAGGCATTCTGCGGCGGAGGAGAGGGCTAGGGCCCAGGATTGGGACAAGGCTTGGGCCCATAGTCCTGGCTATCCAGTGAGTCCTCCAGAAACCCTGGACAAGTGAGTCCTCCATGGGCCTCAGTGTCCAGGTACACAGAGAAGAGAGGTACCTGGGTAGTCTCCAAGCCTCAGCCTGTTGGCTCCTGCCTCTAGAATGACAAGATGGCTTCTGGGTGGTCTCCCTCTTTTCCCTGACTCTGACCCTGTCCTTCCCCACTCAGAGTCACAGGCCACCTTAAGTCCGTCAACCTCACACCCCTAGGAAGCACTCAAAACGCTGGGATCAGTTACTCTCTTATCATCTCCATTCCTCCGCTAGTTTCTATTTTAATTAATGGCACTGCAATTCACTTGGCAGGCAATCTGGGAATTTCTTTCCTATTCCTCACTGTTTATGTCCAAGAACTGATAACCCAGATCAAACCTTAGCAGTTCTCGCTGGGGCTAATTCAACAGCTCCCTAACTGGCTTCCTTGCCTCTAGTTATGTATAGCTCCTTCAAACCCATCTTCCACATCGTTAGTGCCATGAATGATCGAGGTTAACGTGCATATCTGACAAAGTCACGTACCACATAAACTCTGTGAAGACCTGTGTCCTGTGGGCAAGCTATGGTGCCCGGACGTGTCACAAGCACGGGCCTGCACCCCCACTCACTGTCCACCGAGGCCGGAAGGAAGGCCACCCACTCTGCTTACCCCCAATGACGGGAGAGGGCTCGGTTTAGGCTTTCTCTCTCCAGGAAGCTTCTGGGGCTCACCCAGCGGGCCTGCACGTTAGGGATCCACATGCATCCCAGGTGTGCTGGGATAACACTGTAATTACAATGGCCTATCTTGGCATCTGTCTGCACTGAGTGCTCTTGGAGGGCAGCCACCGTGTTCTATCCCTGCTGCCCCCTCCCCACTGGCTGGCAGACTCTGAGTATTCAACCAGGTTTCTCTTCCCACAGCCTTTGGCAGAAGCAGTTTTAACATGAGATCCTGGAGCAAAAGGCTGGCGTCACTGTTGTTGTGTGTGCATGTTTAAGCAAAATCTGTATGCTCAGGAAACGTTGCATCTCATGAAAACTTAAAATGTTTAAAACTATATAGTAAAGCCTCTCCCTCCCTTCTCAGCTCCCTCCAGAGGCCACTCCTGGTACTGTTAGGTAGGATAGGGAGCAAACCAAGGCAGGGAGCAGGAGGGAGACGCATCTCACCCATTAACTCCGCAGCTGTGAGCCTGGTCTGGTAAGATTGCCAGGTGTTCCGAAAATCACAGGAAAAACCGTGACAGCGCAGGAGGAGGGGAGCCCTTGAAGTTCGTGTGCAGGGTTCCCACCAGCTGGGAAAAAAGAAAGCCTTTGAAACCGTGCGCTCATCCCCAGGTCTGGACGGGGAGGGGGAGGGGGAACCTGGAAGCTGGCTGCCGCACAAGACCCCTAAAATCCCGATAGTCGGGGCACGCAGCCCAGCTGGGTGCCCGCCTGCAGCTCTGCGCTCCAGTGCGTTTCGTTTCGTAAACAAACCTGCTACCTCAGTTCCGCCGCACGTGCTGTCTCTCGCTTGCACTCGACTCTTGTGAGCTGAGACAAGAACCGAGGAGGGGAGCCCCCTAACTCGGGTCTCCCCAGTAACAGTTGTAGTTTCGAGTATATTCTTTCCCAGCCATTCTTTGCACATCCAGGCAGGTTTGGGAGGCCCCAGCCCCCTTTCCCCTCATAAATGGGTGTGCACCACCCCTCCCATCCTACACCTGAGGTGCACAGATGGGCTTCAGGGATGCACACAGCCCCTGAAACTGTCTGTAATGTTGTGGTCAAGCATGTTGCATTTTTCCAGGGGAGTGTGCAAATAACTTTCATTAACTTTTCAAAGGTGCTCCTGACCTCCAAAAAGGGAGACTGTCCCACCACAAAAAGCATATGAACTGCCCTGAGCCCAGGGACCACCACTGAAGCCCTGTCACAGTATGATCCCCTGCTTGGGGATCGATAAGCCCACAGGCGAGGGGGCTTAAAGGAGGCGGCACCTCCACCTGTCAGTAACAGCGGAGCTGGGAGCAATGCATGTCTAATACAGAGTCAGGAATACCGCACACGCCTGGGAGTTCCAACTGGCCCAGTGCGCTGAGGTCCACTTGCTAAACAACAACGCAATAGAGATCTTGGTCTGAATTCCTTTCTGGTCTCGGTTCGCGGGGGCTCTGGAGCCACACTGCGCAATGCCACAGCCTCAAGCCACTGTGACTAGGAGCACCTGGAATGTAGCCAGTCTGAAGGGGGGTGATGGCAGTGTAAAAGTCATAACGACCGCAAAGACTTAATACAAGAAAGTCATCAAAAACAGCTTATTAGTAATTTCACATTGATTACATGTAGAAATTATAATATTTCTGATATAGTGGGTTAAATAAAAACATTATTAAGATTACTTTTTTCTGTTCTTTTCTTAACAGGGTTGTTAAATATTTAAATTCCACACATGGCCTGCACGGGTGACTGTGTTATGCTTCTATGGGCAGAGCTGCTTGGGAGAACGTGGCACCGCTACCCACTACTCTCCGTTCTCCATCCGTGGTGACGTGTCGGTTCCCGCCTTAGGAATGTTCTGTTCTTACAGAGACAGAGAAGGGGAAGGAAGTGGGGAAGGGCGCAAAATGGGTAAAGGGATCAAGAGGCACAAACTTCCAATTATAAAACAAGCCATAGGGATGTAACGCACAGAGTGGGGAATACAGCCAATAATACTGTGCTAGCTTTGTGCAGAGACAGATGGGACCCTTTCCCAATGCACACAAATGTCATACGCACGAAATTAACATAACACCATATGCCAATTATACATCAATAAAAAAGGAACCGTTCTCCGCTTTGCAAATCAAAAGCAAAGGTTTCAGAGGATTTTCTAAGTCAGGTGTTATTATTCGCACACAAATAAGAAACAGCTTACCAAAAATACCTGAGAAAATACATTGAGACCAACAAATTTGTTTACAGGGGTCTAAGTCCACGATGAAATCCGTTTGGCAATACACAGTTAAAAACGTCACATCCAGGATATATGCCTAATAATAATCTCTTTTAAAAGACATTTACTGAGCACCTACTGTGTACTGAGTTCTTCACATTTATTATCATAATTTCCCTTTTAAATATGAGAGGATGGAAGCTGGGAGCGTGGCTCAGGCCACCCACCTAGTAAGTGGCAGCCACCTGGAACCCAGGTCTCTGTGCCACAGCACACTCTGCTCATCCCTCCCTCAGCATTTATTTCAATGTTTGTAATGTAAACCTACAGTTGACGCGGCACTTTCAGATACATCATGTCATTTAATTTTCCAGACTCCTCTGTGGTTACAAGAGGGGGGCAGGAAAAGCCTGGCGTGAAGGACTGGCCCTGCATCTCACAGCTCAGTAGAGCCTAACCTCACACCCAGGAGTTCTGTCCTCTCTGCTCCATCAAACATCACTTCCTGCTTTAATACGCATGGCTTTCCTGGTCTTCAAGTTAAATGGGAGGGGGACCTTAATTACCAACAATGGTCATATGCTAATTCAACGACAACGCCACTATTTTTAAATGCCTGTGACTGCACATTATATATTCACATATTATTAGCGTAGTAATAGCACCATAAATTTATGGGGTGTTATTTTATGGATCAAACAAATGAAACACACATGTAGTGAAGGTAAAGAAAACTTAGTATCATGGAGAAACCTGTCGGCTTTGCCTCTAATGCCCCGGGGGAGGTGCCTGCCCGTTTGGCTGTGAACACTCTGGTGCAGGTGGGGAAAGGTAAAAGCAAAGGGCAGGAAGATCAGCTGGTCTAAAACCTGCCATATTTGCTCTGTGCATGTAACAATTCTCTTTACTTGCCACAACTTCTTTAATTTCTTTTTTTCTCCTAATTCTATAGGGCATGGCTAACAGGTGCTTCATTAAAACCGCAGTGCCTCCGGCTCTCTCAGGGGACATCCAGGACCCTCGGGCTACCTTCACTGACCCCAGTACCCACCCAGGACTGACTTCTGCGCCAGCCTCCCCTCCTCCCAGGGCCGGGGAACAGAAGCACTGGAACAGGAATTAGTAGACTGGTGTTCTAGACCTGGCTCTGCCGCCAACTCTGGGGACTGTGACCAAGTTCTGACCCTCTCTAGGTTTGTTTCCTCATCTGTAGAAGGGAGTACATTTCTAAGTTGCCGAGAGTGGTGTTAATTAAGTGATGTATTGTAAATAGAGATCTTGGCACGTAATAGCTGAATCAGACTGAAGGGATCCCAGCTGCATCCCTAAGGTCTTCTCTGAATGAAGCAAAGAAGGTAACAGAGGGTGCTCAGTAAATATTACTCCTCTTTCCGCTGGAAATGCCTTAGGGGACCCTGACACGTCTGCTTCGGGAAAGTGAAAAGTAAATGCTGTGTCCGAGTGACTCCTCAAGCTCTGAACCAGGGGCCACCTGGAGAGCTTTTTTAGTTCTAACACTGCTTTTTCCTCTCCTAAAAGCTCACTGTAAGCTCTTCATGGGCTGTCCCTCACACATGGTCTTCAGTCCCCTCACCATCCCCCCCCCCCTTAAATGTGCCTGTATTAGTTAGCTCGGGCTGCCCCAATAAAGTACCAGACTGGGGGGCTTAGGGACAGAAGTTTGCTTTCTCTCAGTTCTGGAGGCTGGAAGGCCAAGATCAAGGCGTCAGCAGGTTCGGTTTCTCCTGAGGCCTGCACCTTGGCTTACAGAGGGCCACCTTTTCGCTGTGCCCTCACACTCGGCCTTTGCTCAGAGCTCCTGGTGTCTCCTCCTCTCCTTGTAAGGACACCAGCTCTACTGGCTCAGGGCCCCAGCCTCATCACCTCACTAATCTTAATTACCTCTTACTGCCTAAGGCTCCATCTCCAAATATGGTTGCACAGGGCGTTAGGCTTCAATATATGAATTGGGGCAGGAGGGGGCAGACACATTTCAGTCCAAAACAGTGTCCTGACCAAGTACTCTGGCAAACACCTAGAGGGCACGACTCCGCGAACGTGGTGACGGGCTTGCAGGTGACTCGTGTGGCCACTCTGGAGGAAAAAAAAAGGACACAAGTTTCAAGCTGCTTTTGATTTGTCCTGTACAGCTTTGTATTATTTGGAATTCTTTGGTTGTGACAGATTCTAATAGGAAAATATGGAATTTATTAGTTCATATAGTGCAGAAATAAATAATAATAACCCTCATGGATAAGCCTGGCTGAAGCAGGGCTGGCTGAAGCTCAGGCTCAATGATGCCATGGGCAGTTGGTTCTTCGGCCGCCCCTGGGCACCCCACCCCGATCTGTGGGCTTCATTATCAGAGGGCTGCCAGTGACTCGGGGCCTCCATGATCCTCACAGCTCCTGATCCCAGAAAAAACGGCATCTTTCCTAGCAGCCCTAGCCCAAGTCCTATGGTGGACTTCTGGATGACAGACCTGCCCCTAAACCAATCACCATGGCCAAGGAACTGAATCTTGGCCGGGTCTGGCCTGGCTCATGTGCCACCCCAAGGTAGGGGGAGGGATTAGGGCCACACAAACCCCCTTCACTGTGGAACGGACTGCTAGTTCCCCTCTTCTTAATCCTAGAAAGCAGCTGTGTTTTGCCCAGCAGCCAGTTCAAAAAGGCAACAATGCTATTAGAGGAAATAAATAGGTATGCTAAAAAATTATCTGACTGCCTCTCTCTTTTCAAAAATTCCTCATCTTTGTGCCATGTCTTACTTCTTGGAATGGTCTCAAACTCCTATCTCTGCCCAGGTGCTGACAAGCAAATGACTGACTTAAAGCAGGTGAAGGACGGCCTCACACAGGGCAGCGCTCTCCTGCAGGAAGAACTGCGCTGGTGTGCAAAACTGCAGCCCCTTCTCCTCCTAGCAGTCCCTGAGATAGAGCTCGGCTTGCGGCTTGTCACGGAAACATCAAGAGCAATCACATCAAGAAATCCCTTTAAACACACACATACATACACAGATGGGCTCAGAAGAAGGAACAAGCAGTGCAAAAAGCCAAACCAAAACAAACAAAAAACACAACATGCACTGTTGAATGAAATTTAGCATTTTGGAACCGTCCGAAAATTTCTTACTGCCAGGGACATGTCAGAAAAACAAAAATGAACTGCATCAGCAGTCCACACTGGGACACAGCAAAGTGAATGACAGACACGTGGTTCCTGAGTTTCCAGCTGCGTGACTCCATTAAAAACATAAAATCCAGCAGCACACACTTGCACATGTGTCTTGTTTGTATCTGAATCTAGAAGAATCAGATTCATTTCAACATGTAAGGACTTTTTAAACTTCACACGCACTTTTGCTAGCTCAAACCCTTTTGTAGATCCCCATGGCCTTGGACATCTACCGCTTAGCCCTTTAGGCCTGGCCCCAATCCTGCCCCTGCAAAAGCAGGTCCTGTTCCCCAGACACAGTCTCTCTCAAAATCCCAGCCCCGCCTCAGGCTTGGAAATGAACAGACATCCAACAGGCAGCAACTGCCCTCTTTCCTGCCAGTTCCCCTTCTAGGGTCTGTAACAATGGCATATGGCAGGAGGTTAAGGGGAAAAAAGCTAATAAAAATGAATAAAAAGTGCTGAGAAGCCATGATGAATCCAGCTCTGTTCAAGTGTGACAGATGGAATGAAAATGTGTCAAACCTTTTTTCCGCCTTCAAATAACCCTCGATGAAGTCAGGAAAATACGACAGAAAGTTTAAGTATTAGAATATGCTAGATCCCTCGAGTGTCGTGTGGCAGTCCAGAAAAAGAGAAATGCATGGGGGCTGAGAGGTCAGAAAAGGTTTCCTGAAGGAAGTGCACACGGAGCTGGGTTTTGCAGGATTTCGAGGGGAGAAAACACGGTGTCAGAGACGGGGAAGCCCAGTGGTGTGAGCAGACCTGTGACTGAATCAACTGGGGAGGGGAGGGGAGATTCCTGGGCCGAGCTTCCAGAGAGAGTACAGGCAGGCCAGGGAGGCAGAGGACTGTGAGGAGCTGGCCTGGCAAGGGAGAGAACTTTACATTGCCACTTGGTAAAGGACCGTCCCCAAAGAACTAGGGGCCTGTCCTCTCACTCCCTACCCGTCTTTGAAACAAGCTGTATTGAACTTGTCAGTTAGGGCAGGACGAGCTAATTCACACTCATTCATCCCAGGGATCTGATTATCGTGAGGGTCCCAACCAAGACCAGGACAACAATTTTGTCAACTGCACAAAATGCACCTTCCACTCTCCCCCCTAGATCTCTACCTCCCTCAGGCTCCAACAAGGTGGAGACTGACAAAGGCAGGGACTTCACTCTCCGGCTGGGGAAGTGCTCCGAGGCTCATTTGACTGAGAAAACGGCCTCTCCAGGAAAAGGAATTTCATCACGGAGTAAAACACACCCTTAAATCCTAGAGTTTTTGATGCCTGGTTCATGAAAGTACATCTAGCCCCACAGTTATACCTGTCTCCCCTTCTCCCCCAAGAAGGCTCTATCATGACTTAATACACAGCTTTGGATCTACTGCACACAGTGAAAAGTGAAGAACAGAGCGTAAGGCCTGAACACCAGGAGGGAGCCCTGGCGAGGACACCCATCTTCTTCCAGTCCCTGGTCGCCAAGAGGCAATCTTCAAAGACAGAGAGGTCCAGTTTCACGTTTTCTCCAGGGCCCCCAAAGTGAATGTGGGTTGTCTTCTCTCTCTTGCACGTGTGCTGATGAAGATGGAGGGCAGGCTGAGACGCACAGTGAGATCAATCCTGGCATTTGGCAGGCTCTGAACTGGCCGACGGGTGGAAACAACTCCTCTCGCTTGTAAACAAGCACAAACTCACTCCTGACAGCCAGACGAGTGGCTGCGCAGCTACCAAACCCAGAAAGGACCACCAACCAGCTCGAGCTCAGGTACAGACCAAGTGTTTAGTCTGCACTAGTCACACACAGTCAACACACCTGGACGCAATCTGCCTTCAGAGGCGCCCCCGGGATTCAGAAGCACATGTGATGGTACCGTTCATTATCTCTCCCTTCTTCCTGACTTTCCAGAGCTCCCACATGGCCATTATCTTATTCTCTCTGAGCCACATCTCTGTACATAAAACACTATTTCTGTTTTCCAGGGACAAACTAAGCCCCAGTGAAGTGAAGTGACTCATCTAAAGTAATGGTGGGGACTTAAGAGCTGGAAGATTTTAGTTTAAGGTAATTGTTAATGAGCCTGGTAGTTATTGCATGTGAAAAGCTACTGTTTCAGGAACTGCGGTACGGCCCCCCTGACTCCAGGAGACCATAGTCACTGACCTTTGTGCTCCAGAGGAGACCATGGGTAACGGAGGTGGTATCCGAGAAGCTGTGTTCCAGGGAGAGACCGTCCGGCGCCCAGCACACAGGACACAGATAAAGAAAATCACCGGTCAGAAGATGCAAGGATGTTAGGGAGAGTGCCAGACTGCAGCTTTATCTGATTAGCCTCTTTCCTGAGTTCCAAAGCCCTTACAGAAAAGGTGGGCTTGGAAGGAAATGTAAGACCATCTGTTAGGAACAAACCACCGTCTTCTCAGATCGCAGTCCGTCTGAATGAAGTGCCCATAAAGATTCAATCCCTGTCTCTGCTTCCTGGGTCTGGTAGGTGACATGCAGCCCAAACGCCAGCATTTCTGGTTTCAATAACACAGCTCGTGTCATTGGGCCCTGGGTTCCAGGTTCCCAAGTTCAGACTCTTCCCACAAACTCTAACTGCAGTGTGCACCAGAATCATCAGCGGAGTCTGCAAACGTGCATGAACCTGGGCTCCATCCCGGAGTGTTTGGACTCCGTAGGTGTGAGGAGCAGCCTGGGCACCTGTGTTTGGATTCTGATGGGCCCTCCCAGTTGAGAATCATTCCACAGGACCCCCAAGTTGGTGGTTTCCCCAACGTCCAACAGGACCACCCAGAATGCATCCCATCACTTCTACGACAGCTGCTTCTGGTCGGAAGGCTGCTCACCACCGAGTTCTCCCTTGGAATTCGCTTTGTACCCCCTCACCCAACTGCCAAAGGCAGTCCACATTACTTCCACGGACATGTATGTCTTACGCCAGGCTCCGGAAGTGCAGAGACAGGACACTGAGGAGCGTGGGACAATGACTATGGGCCGTGCGCCGCTGTGTGGGCCCTGGGGGAGCGTCGACCCGTGGTGCTGGGCTCTGGCTGTGCTAACACAATTCGACAGAAAGCACTCGAGCCCCAGGTTGTCAGCTGTGAAGAACTTAATTAATCTCTCAGACCAGTGAACCTGCCTGTCAACCAAGCCCAGATCCCAGCTCTCAGCTGACTAGTCACATCATGATTGGCTCACTGTGTCATAAAAATTTCGACAGACAGGATCATCACCCAAGGACTGCTTTCCAGCATTCTGAGTCTCAGCACTTGGGCGGCGGGGGGTGGCGGGGAGTTTAGAGGTGCTCCGGCCGAGTGTGTCAGGCCTCCTTCCTGGCTTCTAGGCAGCTTCTAATCCACAAGTAGATTAGAACAGGACTTAATTAGTCTACATTAAATGCTTTGTTGCTTGAGGGATATTAAAGGAATTAATTTATTGAGTATCTACTAAGTGCTAGGCACCTTGCTAGATGCTTTATGTAAGCAAGCTCATTTAATCAGCGCCATAGCTCTGGGGGTAGGTAGCACCTCCGTTTTACCGAAAGACAAACTAAAGCACCAAGGGCTTAATCAGATGCTCAAGGGAACAAGGCTGGTGGAAAACAAAAGTGCCAGCACTGCAAAGCGTCTAGCAGTGTGTCCCAAGACTACCACGTAGTCCCTAAAGGTCAAAAGTGTTTGCCTCCGCAGAGCAGTGAACTTCAGGGCAGGGAGACGCCACCAATCCTGAGGAAAAGACAAAGCAGGTGTGGTCATGCTGAGGCAAATGAGAGAGGTCTCTCCTCTCAGCCCAGCTCCCCTGCCTCAGGCCCTGCACCCGCCCAAAGCCCTTCCCTTTATTTTCATCCACCCAAATCCTATGCTTCTCCAAGACTCACATCCTCCGGAAAGCCTCCGTGCCTATCCACTCAGCAGAACCACTTCTGTGTTCCTTGGGTTGTGGCCACCCCAGGTCGGTGTTGGCGTGCACCTTTTCAGGAGAGCAAATTCCTGAAGGCGGGGCTCAGGGTTATGCCTATTTGCACTTTCTGCTACAGCCTATATTTAGTAGACTTTCAGAAAAGTTTTTTAAATGAATGGTTTGCTACCAGCAAAAAGGCCCTCCCACCTACAAAAAGAAACGCACAGTTTTCAGAACCTACGCAGTTGGCGGGACCTCTGCAACTATCCTAAGTGGCAAATGTCCTGCAGCTGCTGTGTCCTGTTCCGGATCATTCCTCTAGCTGAGCCCAGCTGAAGTCCTTCCTCTCGGTTTTCGTCGGACCTGCTGTTTCCGACACACGACGTGGCTGCTGTGCTCTCATGCCCGGGGGTGTGGGGAATGGGGACGAGACTGAACAGGTTAAACATGAACTGATGAAGCTTCCACGGAGTCCAACACAGAAATACAAACAATACAGCAAAATTTTGTGATTTATACTCTTCTATCTTACATCCTCAAAGTAGCCCTTTCTCGTAAGCGAAGAAACTACGACCTAGAGAAATAAAGTGACTTACCAAGGTTGCAGCTTTTAGGCTCACACTGTATGAAGTGAAGTCCAATCTTTGGGCTCTGATCCCCAGCGATGCCTCTCTTTGAGTAATAGTCAAGAATGATACTTAACACTTATTTAGTAATGGAGGATAGACCGGTACTTTTAAATGTATCTGCTTTGCCATCCTAACAGCTAAATTATGTTTCCCAAAATAACATTTTGCTTGTAGCTTGTCAGACAAACACAAAGCGCAACTGCCAAGTCCATGAAATCTGTCTGTCCTTCCCTGTTACCTGCTCTATTTCTCTCTCCTTCAGCTCTCCATCCTCTGGCCACTTCCTCGAACCAGGTGCCCCTGCGGTAGGTCTGGGCAGAGGTAAACATTTGGGGGTTGTCTGTGTCCCTGAGCCTCTGCTTGCACTTCTAAGATGCTATGTGGGTTAAAGTTAGCATGGGCAAAGCTACTAGCAGTGTTTGGTACATGGAAGGTATCCAGTGATCAAGTTCTGTGCCTTCCCCTTCCAGCCCAGCCCAGCCCAGCCCAGCCCAGCCCAGCTTCCACCTCTTGTGATCTGAGCCGTCGTTCCACATCACAGTGGGAACACTGCTGGACCTAGGTATCTGTTCTTTAAGGCCTTACAGAACCCCGGGGACTGAGAGGGGTGAAGCTGGCACTTGACACCCGGGGGGGCTCTCCTGGCTGTGAACCTCAGGTGGTCCCTAGTACCACTCACTCTAACTTGTTTCAATATTCCACCAGTCAAAGGGCAAGAACAGGTATAACATTTCCCAAAGCCAGATATAGATTTTAAGTAATAAAAACAGAGCTAGTCAGAGTTTGAACCTCAACCCATCCATAACGTTTAAAAATACAGTAATTGAAACAAAACAGATTCAAAGCAGTAATTTCCCATTTTTATGTGACTGATGCATTCCAACTGCGGATTTCAGATCTTGGAGTTGGTACACCGCGCTCTTCCTGGAAGTAAGTAGGGAAAAGTATCAGGAATTTTGAGAAACAGTGGTTTCTAATTTGGGTTCCATTCTCACTTGAGGGATCGTGAAGCCAAAAATTACATTTAAAACTCTTCCTTCTGGGGATGGAAAGGGCTGGTGGTCTCTGTTCTGGGTCTCGAGGTGGGAGGAGCACTCCGGAATCCCACAAAGCTGTCTCCTTGTGCCCTGGTGACAGTCTGTGTGGTGTGGAGGAACAGGTAAATACGTTTATTTAAACTGTTAGTTCAGTGCAACTCTCGCCTAAGTTTAAAAAAATTTTTTAAAGACAAAAACACAAGTGAAGTGTGTCTACCACAACAGCCAGCTAGGACAGCCCACCTGGTGTTAGAACAATACAGATTTGTAGTGGGGGGTGGGGTGGGGCACGGAATCCCCTAAGGGCTGGAACGTGCGGGCCCCACCTCTCACGGTCTTGGGAGTCTGCAACTCTCCAGGCTGGGGCCCTGGGGCCTCAGCAAAGAGTTACAAGAGCAGCAGGTCCTAGAGCGAGGTCCCCTGCAGAGATGCATCATGAAATGTGGCCGGAGCTCTCCGGCACTGCAGCACCCAGGCCATGCTGAGGACACTTCACCTTTCTCTCAGGAGGTCAGCTGTCAGCTTTTTGACATGCTCCTCTGAGCCAGCACCCCCAGCAGGCACCATGGCACCCACGTCAGGCCTGCACCAAGCTCGCCACAGACAGCCTGCGTGCTTTTCCTTTGGGCTAAACCCTCCTCAAAACAAACTGCGCCCACTGCTCACCAAGGTTTGTGTGTCAGCAGTTTAGGCATGAAGGGCACAAAGCTAAAAACACAGGACTCACAAAACTTCTCAAGGACTCGTAGTCCAGTAGGGACTAGCGGCATGTACCTGGTCCGAGTCAAACTCAGACTTCCTTTAAAAACGAAGGTGGCCCTGTGCTCCTGGGGTTGGGGTGTGTGTATGGAGGCCTGTAAACACGTGTGGGTGAGAGGAGGGAGTCACCCCCAGCCCCTTTCCTCCCTTACGTTCCTGTTGAGAGAGTGCTGTAATTTATCAAGTAAGTTCACGTTCTCACTTAATTCTGACAGCATTATAGATTTGCCTGGGAAGAATTGCTATCCCCATTTTCCAGCTGGGAAAATGGAGACAAAGAAAGATCAGGAGACAGTGCATGGCAGAACCAGACATATGAGCCAAGATGAGAACCCCACCACCCTCACCCTGGTACCCTCTCCACTGCTCTGCAGGCTTGCAGGAGCACGGGGGCTGCTGTGACCGATGTGGCCACAGCTCACCTCCCCACCAGCCTGCCGGCGCTGGTCCACCTGCCTGTGTGCTGCTCTGGCTCTGGACTTTTTCCCTACTTCCGCTCTGCCTTTGCCTCAGGAGACTTCTCATCTCAGTGACAACCTGTCTGCTTCTCCCAAGCCAAGGGTTCTCAGAGTCTGGTTCCCAGACTTGCAGCATAAGAACCACCTGGGAAAACATGAGACTTGCACGTTTCAAGTCCCAGCCCAGACCTCCTTACTGGACCTGAACCTCTGGGAGGGGGCCCAGCAATCCGAGTTCTCAGAGCCCTCCTGCATGTGATTCTCCTGCAAGTCACAGCCGGAGAGCCACCTTGGCCTCAGCTGAAAAGCTAAGCTCTTCTAGTGCCGGCGTTGCCCACCTGTGATCGCCTGGCCCTGCACATGCAAACCCTGTGAGGAGAGAAGAAAGCCACCCGTCTGGGACTGTGCAGCAGTCACAAAATGCAATCACACCCAGCCAAGAGCTGCAGGACCAGCCTAGCCAGGAGCCCAGGCAGTGGTGACAGACTTCCTCTTTCTGGCTTACTTTCCTCAGAGGGCCCCACTGTCACAGGCCAGCAGTGTGGTGGCCTTTAACTAGACCTTTTCCACTACACCAGACCCAGCTCCCAGGTGAGGAGACCACCACCATGGATTGGCTTTGCAGACATGCACCCCTCTCCCTGACTAGGAAATGCAGAGAAAGGCTCCAGGCTCTGTTCCCGGCAGTAGCTAAGGCTTACTCCGTCTGGAATGAATGCTAGCACAGAATATGAACCTCACAGTTACACTACTTTCTACAGTTCACGAAACTCTTCTGTAACTCTCAGTAGATCTGAGAAGCTAATTCTGAAACTGGGATTAGAACCCAGGACCCCTGTTTCATTCTCTAAGGACTGGTCTACTATAACATGTCAAGTATTAAGTAAATTCTTGTTAGTTATTAATGGGCCTATTATAAAACAGTAAGTTCTGGTCCCCATGTAAGGAAGGACACAGGCCCCATGTCACCACAGCATGTTGCCACACGAAAAGAATGTCCTTTTCACAAGCCCAGTCCATTAGAAATAATGCAGGGACACACTCTTAAACAAAGGATAACTTCCTGGGTCCAAAGCCCCAAGTTGACAGAAAGGGCGGGGACAACCTGTGTAGCCTTTTCTTTCAGGAAATCTGATGATTCTCTCATCTACTCCCTTTATTTTGATTAAAAGACCTCTAGTTTCCTCTTACAAATAATGAAAAGTGGTTATTCTGTTATCATTTTAATATGTATTGCAGCAACATTTGGAAGGAACAAAAAGGGCCTGCCAGAGACAGAACTGAGGTTCCCACACAATCTTTGCCCATCAATCTGGTATTTATGCTCGGTTGTAAACACACAGAAATTCCGTGTGAGAAACGAGAAGCTGCCCGAGGTCGGAAACAAACACATACACACTTGCTTCCATACACACCACAGACGTGGAAACATGCACAGGGATGACTGGACAGCCCTCCCATGCCTTCTCCTTTATTTTCATTTCTCAGGAACTCTCTCTCCTCGAACACCCCTTCCACATTCACACCCAGACATGGATTCCCGGAGAAGAGATGGAGGAAAGCGAGGGAGGAAGATTCACAAAAGACTCCAGTTTGGAGCATTAATAATGAGAGCAGCTGGAAGGCTTACAGAAGCAAAGAAAGGTCCTGTTAACAGGACATTATCAGGGCACTTCCCAGAAAACCGCCAGCCACGAGATTACTATCGATGAGGAAAATCAGAGCCAAAATCAGATCTCAACTAAGCGGGCAGACTTGCAGAATTTTTCACCTTCACTGCTAAGATTAGCATTTTTTTAGAGAGCAGTCGACTCCATGAGTTTGACAAAGGAAGAAAAACAAAAGATAGCAAGAGACTCATTCTGGATGAACAGTTGCTACTCTGTATTCATAACTCTACACCTGCAACAGAAGCGCAAATGAGGCACAAGGTGGGGTCCTCGGCAAATTCACACACGGGCAAACAATTATGCTATGCACGCTGCATTTGTGCATGCAGCAAACACCCTGACCTGCACCGCCGCGGCACCTCCGACCCCCATGGCCGGGAGAGACCTACCAAATACAGATAAGAACCCCTTTTTTGTGGGTGAGAACCAGCCAGAACCTAAGCTGTCATTACACAGCAAAAACCTGGCGAGAACAAAAACCCAGCAGCAGACTGATGTGGAAAATCCAGAACATACCTGATTTCTTCAAATGCGAACATGACCTAGTCAGAGACAATTTCCTTAGATTGTCGGTAGCCTTCTTGGTTCGGAGGACAACCATTTAGTCAGTCAGGTGCGGCAAAGTGCAGAAAAAAGAGGCGGGGTTCTCCCCCCGCCCCAGGATTCTGAAGTAAAAGGCTTTCTGCAGACAGGGGCCTGCAGCCTCCAGCTCCGCCAGCTGCTGACAAGCGGCAGCTAACAGGGGAGGCAGCGAGAAAACCATGTGATCATTCCAGCAAGTCTGATTAATGCAGTGGATGCTTAGGCTCCAGGCTGGGCGCCGGATTCGTCCAGAGGAATAGGTGCAAGCCCAGGACCCTGGGTAAAACACAGATTGCGTCCCACCTCCAGACCAGGCTTTTGCAGGGGTGTAAAAGCTTAAAGGAATGAGAATACAACCTGTTCCACGGTGACCTGCCCGATTACCTCATCTTCCTGCAGCTGCTGCTGCTGTAATGACCAGGTAGGACTGATGTGGTCAGTGAATGTGGTATAGAGTGATACCTGGCTACACCGTACTGGAAATTCTGCAGAACCCTGTATTACACCCATCCACTACCAAACCTTACTTTATCACAAATGCATCAAGGGCTTTGGAACCCTCAAAGCCACATTTTATGCCACCCCTTTCCCATGAACAACATGACCTTGTAGGTCAATCGTGATGGGTGATCTCATTTCTTTGATGATTCAATTAGTGTGTGTCTAATATGTACCAGGCTCTTATCAATTCCTTGAAGTACAAAAATTACTTTAATAATTTTAGAACAAAGGTTAAAAAATAAATAAAAAAGGAAATAAGCTGTCAGCCTTAAAAAAAAGAGAGAGAGAGAAATGCTTACCAGTTTGTAAAGTCCAAGCTGGTAAAATGTGGCAAATGAGCTGAGGCGGTAGTCTATACTTTCCATTAAGAAGAACCTTCAGCGTTTGGACTGCAAATCTTAATAAGGGAGACAAATCTCAAATAAAAACCTGCGGGTCACTCTTGACTTTTTTTCTCTGCCTCACACTAAGATAATCAGTCACTAGTTCTGATTCAGCCTCAAAAAGGGTTCTTTGACTCTGGCCCTCTTCCCACTCCCCCCCGCCCCCCACCTGAGTGCCCGCCTTCAGCATTTCTCACCTGGTCTGTTGCATTGTAACTGGTCTTCCTTTCCCTCCCTCCTCTCCAACTCTGCCAGAGCCATTTCTTTAAATCTATTTGGATGGCTCCTATTCGAACCCTGCATTAGCTCCTTAGTGCCCACAGTGTTAAGGAAAAATCCCTCAGTCCCACACACAGAATCTTCTTTTTCCAATTCTTTCTTCCATTAAAACTCTCATGAACCCCCAAATCCAGCCAGACATTCCTACTTCCCAAAATATGCCAAGACCTCTTTTCTTCAGTCCACGGGCCAACTGCCTAAATCATTCCTTGATCCCTCTGTGACTTGCACCCTTCCCTGTGGCCCACGCGCCTTTCCCTGGGTTGGCTGTCCCCAGGTGCCAGGACAGCCAGCTACTGTCCTTGCCCCACACATCCCTGCGGTGCCCGAGGGTGCAGGCTGTGTGGGACTAAGCTCGGCAGGCACGGCCAGGGCTCAGTCAGTAAGGTTTGCTGGATGAAGCTCCTCACTCCTGCAGTAGGTGCTCTGGGGTGGACGCACCACCGCTCTCACATTATCTCTATTTGAGCGAAAGTGAGCTTCCAGAACTCGCCTCAAAGAAAAGAAGTGATAACAGCCAACTGAGGCAGATTGAGTAGTGAGAAATTCTGGGGAGCCCTGTAGTCCCTCAAAGCATATAGCAATCAGCAACTAAGCCGCTCCAGAACGCCTTCCATGACATTCCTGACAAGTTCCTGCCTGAGAGACCCTCTACTTGGCAGAATGGTGAAGTAACAGAAAACACGGGCGAGTCAGAGTCACTAATTAGCCCAGGCTGGAGTCCCAGATCCGCCACTTAGTGACCCTGTGGGTCACTGGCCAGCTACTCAAGTTCTCTGAGCCTCGGATTCCCACGAGGGACGACCGGAATAATGTGGATAGCACCCATGCCTCTCTCACAGGATGGCTGAAAGGGACCAGCAAGCTGGGACTGTACAGCTGGGAAGGTCTTTGTCACGTACGTCACAGGCACCATCTTCAGCATCTTTGCCACAGCACGAGCTGCGAGTCGACGGCTCTTCTTCCCGGTGCGCTCACCCCTCGTGGACGTGTGCGGTCGGTCTGTTTACTGGTAGCTCATCTAATTGTTTTTTGTTTTTTTTCAGGGCAAGGGGAACAAGGTATTTCTGTCCTATGATTCTCAGGACAAAGGATGTGTGTGTGTGTATGCACACATACCCATATAATGTGTATAGATATAGGTATCAAATCACAGTCCTAAATCCTAATTAAAAAAAAATAAAGCAGTAGAGATACCCAAATCTAATGAAAAACAATTCTCCCACACCAAATATAATTAGATGACGTATTTTGCCTAAATTTTTTTCAATTATAGTAGAAAGCATTATTTTGTATTAATTTCAGCTGCACAGCATAGCTAAACATCATATACTTTACAAAGCGTTTCTGCCAACGTCTCTAGTCCCCACCTGGCACCACAGTTATTACAATATTACCGACCATATTCCCTGTGCTGCACTTTGTTCCCTGTGACTGTTTTGTAACCACCGATCTGTACTTCGCAGTCCCTTCACCTCCTTCACCCAGCCCTCCAGGCCCCCCGCTCTGGCGACCCTAAGTCTGTTCTCTGTGTCTATGAGTCTGTTTCAATTTATTTTTTCATTTATTTTGTTCTTTAGATTCCACATATATATGAAATCATATGGTATTTGTCTTTCTCTGACATTTCATTGACCACAATACCCTCTAGGTCCACCCATCCTGTCACAAATGGTAAGATTTAATTCTTTATTATGGCCAAGTCATATTCCATTGTATGCATGTAACACTTCTTTATCCACTTGTCTATTGATGGGCACTTAGGTTCCTTCCATACCTTGGCTGTTGTAAACAATGCTGGGGTGAACATATGAACATAGGGTGCACATGTTCTTTCACACTAGTGTTTTCTTCAGATATATACCCAGAAGAGGAATTGCTGGGTCATAAGTAGTTCCATTTTAATTTTTATTTTGTTTCAATTCTCATCAGAGGATATGTTTATTGACTTTACAGAGGAAGAAAGAGAGAGAGAGAGACCTCGATGTGAGAAACATTGATTGGTTGCCTCCTATATGCACCCCGACTGGGGATCGAACACACAACCTAGGTGTGTGCCCTGACCAGGGGATCAAACCTGCAACCTTTTGGTGCATAGGATGTTGCTCCAACCAACTGAGCTACGGGACCAGGACTCCATTTTTAGGGTTTTTTTTCTTTTTCTTTTTCACATCAATGTGTGGTTGCTTCCCATGGGTCCCCCACTGGGAACCTGGCCCGCAACCCAGGCATGTGCCGTGACTGGGAATCGAACCAGCAACCCCTTCGTTCGCAGGCCCGCGCTCAATCCACTGAGCTATACCAGCCAAGGCCATTTTTAGTTTTTTGAGGAACCTCCATACTGTTTTCCACTGTGGCTGTACCAACTGCATTCCCACCTAAATGCACAAGGGTCCCTTTTCTCCACATTCTCACCAGCACTTGCTGTTTGTTGATTTATTGATGGCAGCCATTCTGGCAGGTGTGAGATGATAGCTCGTTGTGGTTTTAATTTGCGTTTCTCTAATGACTAGTGACTTTGAGCATCTTTTAAAATGTCTATTGGCCCTCTGTATGTCCTCTTTGGAGAAGTGTCTATTCAGGTCCTCTGCCCATTTTTTACTAGCACTGTTTGCTTTTTTGGTATTGAGCTGTTCTTTGTACCTTCTGGATATTAACCCCTTATAGGATGTATCATTGGTGAATATCTTCTCCCATTCAGTAGGTTGTCTTTGCATTTTGTTGATGGTTTCCTTGCTGTGCAAAATCTTTTTTTAGAAAAGAGTTTATTTTTAGAAAGAGGGAAGGACAGGGGGAAAGAGAGGGAGAGAAACATTGACGTGAGAAACATCAATTAGTTGCCTCTCATACGCACCCCAACCAGGGACCAAACCTGCAACCCAAGCATGTTCCCTGACCGAGAATCAAATCCGCAACCTTTTGCTTTGTAGGATGATGCCCAATCCAATGAGCCACACCAGTCAGGGCTGCTGTGCAAAAACTGGACCACTTGATAACTGCTGACACCGAAGTGTCAGGAACAGGGACATACGAGAGGGTCCATGACTCCTAACCACTCCACTCTGCACTGCAATGGCACTTCGGTGGCCACACAGTGTTGGAAAAGGGGTCACCCGCCAACCACTCAAGGCCCGGACAAAGCACATTCTTACTCTGGGGCTTATGCTTCCTTTGCCAGATATTAATTTTTTGGCCTTTCACTTAAAATATCACTTCCATGGAACACAGAGCTGAAGTGAATATAAAACAGATAAAAGGAGACAATTCTGGTTGAAGGAGGAGTGGAAGAGCCCCAGAGTCCCTGCGGCAGGTTGTCCCTTCCTCCAGCAGGGACAGGCCCAGATTCAGCCTGATAACACCTGGCCTCAGCGACCTGGCAGCCCCATCTGGGTGGCCATTCTGGGGAGCTCTGCATTCATGTCCTCACATCCACCCCAGTTATCTGGACCCACTTCCTCTCTCTAGTCTCATCTGAAGAATCAAAGCTTCCTGACTGGGCCCTGCCATCGCGGCAGGACACTGTCCTTTGCAGTCACTTGAAATGCCAAGTGCCAAAGTGTCTCCAGAGAGACAACGTGCAGATACTGAACAAAAACACGATCGTGAACAGGAGGTGTCGCCAGGTACCTGACAATTGGGGAAGGCAAAGGAGAAGGATATTTAAACCAGTGTCCTTCCCTAACAGGTACCTTGGTTTAGCAAGCAACGTGTCTTTCCACATGAAATGGTCAATCTCCCAAGAAAGTGAACTTATGATGTGTGGTACCGAATCCTTATCACGGTCCCTTTGGAGATTGGCAGTCTGAGAGTTCAAAGCCCTGTGGGCCTGAGGCCTCACGACCCAGGGGTCTTCTCCCACTTGGTTAGATTGCAGGCTCACGGCTATGACGTGCGTGCAGCCAAACAGAGACCGAGCATGTGAAGAGTCTACTCTCCCATCAAGGCGAACAACGCTCCTCTGACACAAATGGGCGTGCACACTCACTGCTGGGCTGCGTGGAGGCGAAACAGGAGGAGACAGTCACGATCAAGCCGTGATTCTTTTCTCTCGGCCCACCATGAATTCTTCCAATAAGCAGAAGGCTGAGTGATAACCAGAGGAGCCCAAGAGGGCCCCCATTGGCCACTTCTTCCCAGTCTGACTCCAGTACCCTAATCAAGAGTCTCCTCAGCTCCCCCTCACCCCCTGCCTGTCTTACTCCCTTCTTGCGGTCACCTGCCCTCACACCTTCCAGTTCAAAACCCCCAAGGCTTGTTCACTGTCTGCAGACTCAAGTCCCAGCAACCCAGCCTGGCATTCGGCTCCTCCACACAGCTCCCACTCTTGCCAGCTGGACCCAGGTTGGCCTCCTCACTGGCCCTGCACACTTACACATGCTGCCTCCCCTGTCCATGGTGCTTCTCGCCTTCTCTCCACAAATGGCTATGGAATGTGTGCTTCTGAGTCCAGTTCTATTGTCCACCTGAGAAACCCACACAAATTCTTACCTGCCTAAGCTCCCGTACCCTAACCTTAAAAAGGAGGATGACAGCACGTCTGTGGGGATGCTGCAGAAGTGAAACCCCGGCACACATGAACCGCCACCAGTGGTAGATGATATTGTCACTTGTTTCTAAACCCCACCGAGTCCTGCTCTGGACCAAAACCAGCCTACGCCAATCTGAAAAGCTCCCAAACTCCTATGAGAGTCAATAGATATGGATATTTTTAATCTCACTTATCATCTTGTGCTGAGGAGTAGCGTCTGTCCACTCCATGTCTGAGGGCCCCAACTAGGTGAGAGTCCCTGGGGACAGGGGCTGAGGGGACTGGCAGGAGGAAACTTTGAGTTTAGCTCCTCATAACCTCTATCAGAAATACACACACGATCTAAATAGAAATAGCATGCCTGCTATGCAAATAAGGCTTCAAGAGAAGCCCACTATAATTTTGGGCCACCATCCCCAAACCCTTCTATTTTGTCATTATGGGGGCCCACTAACAGCAACCTCTGTTTTCAGTCCTTTGTAAGCCTTCACCAGGCATGGCACATTCCTGGGTACATAGCAGGTCTCTGGTCAAACCTTTTAAAATGCACTAAATGCATTTTTATTCCAGTTGAATTAACCTTTCCAAAAGTTAAAAAAATAAAAATAAAACAAAAAACCTTGAATTGTCAGAAATGAGTGAGTACTATATTCTGTGCTAACTCTTTCCCCCAGATCACACAACTCAACTGAGCTTCCACAGTGACACTTAACTTTAAAATAAAAGTTTTAAATAAGCCCTCCCCTGACTCTACTAACTGAAAGCTACACCCCAAAAGCACTCCACCATACAGCAGATACAACTGCAATACATCTTTCAGTCTGCCACTTCTCAAAAGCAGTTTACTGGTAATTATTTCTGCATGCCTGTCCACATCAATCTCTCTCCCCAGAGGAGCACTCTTCTTAAACGCCTGCACCAGGTTACTACTGCCTTCCCTCGACAAATGCTTGAAGAGCTACCACGTGCTAGACGCGACCCCAGGTGCTACAGAGAGAACTGCGAAGACGCTCAAGCCCTGAGGTTCACAGGGCATCCACTCTAAGGAAGGGAGTCAGAGACTGAATGAATGAGAAACGATGATAAAATACAGTAATGTGCCAGAGAGGGGTTGGAGGCTACAGAGGAGTGGTAGAAAAGGCCCCTCAAGGATGATATTTAAGCTGAGATATGAATGACAAGCAGGGACAGTTGTGCAAACATCAGGGAAACATCACAGCAGACAGAGGAGACAGCTGGTACTAAGGCCTCAGGTGGGCGGAATCGAGCCTGCATCCCTGCCTCCCTGCTTCCCTGACAGGGTGGCTGGCCTGGAGAAGTCAGGAAGGGCAGAGGAAGATAAGACAGAGAGGTAAGCAAGGCCTTGTCAGCCAGGGAGGCAAGCCTTGGCCAGTTTTAGAGGGCAGTAACACGACCTGGTTTTCACTATTGGAAGAAAAGTGATGTGGGGAGACCAGCTGGAAGATTTGGCGCAGTCCAGGGGGGAGATGATGGCCTGGACTTGGTGGCACCAGGGGACAAGAGAGAAGCTGATGAATTTTAGTTAGGTAGCGTTTAGAGGGGGTCCTTCTCACACTCAATTATGTCATGTGGTTCTTTAGATTACTAATGAAGCAGAGCAAAGATTAAAACATTTCAACAGAAACCCTAAGATCACCACCAGGACCACAAGCCAAAGAAGGGCATGCTCCCCGAGTGGAAGGACCTTGTCTCATCTTTACCGCTCTCTCCCAGGGCCTGGCCCCCGAGAGCTGCTGAATTCATGAATCAGCAGTTTGCAGATGGAGGCAGAAGATTTCACAAAAAGATGGAATTGGGTTAAGTCAGCAGTCCTCTTTCTCGTGCAAGCATCCCATAAAAGGGCAGATCGTCCTTTTGAATAAACACGTGCAGCTGCTCCAGTGTCACTCAGATACACAGAAATTAGCCAAGAAAATCTTACCAGGAATTGAAAGAGAATCAAGAAGATAAAAGCACATAAAGCAAATTCACATATCCGATCAATAACTACTTCCTGGGCACTGGCTATGAGTCTACACGGTTCTATCCCGGAGAGGAGAGGAGGTCAAGGAACATTCAGGCACACGTCCGGCCTTGCCAACAGTCGGGAATGGACCACACACAACCCTGACATGAGAGTCAGGATGGCGAGTCAGGGTGCAGGCAGCTGAGGCCGTGGTACAAGATTGTACTGTTGCTCTGTCAGCATTCGGGGTTTTTCCCGCTTCAACTCACTGTTCTCACCAAGATCCCCAGGAGTCCTGGTTGCACCACGCAGTTGTCCAAGAAGAGCTTGGAAAGCTGCTCGGCTCCGTACCCGCCGAGTGCCCTTTGGCAGCCGACTCTGCCTGCCGGAGCGCAGAGTCTCAGCTTGTTCCCCTACAGCATGTGGGTAACAATTTCTGCTCTGCTCCCTCACAAAGAAACTGTGAGGGCCAAATATAATAGCAGGTGTGCCAATGTTTTATAAGTTACAAGCGCTTCATAAATAAATAATGGTACTATTATCAACAACAAAGGAAATTATCCTTTTCTACTTTGTGTCATCTGAGATCTTGATAAGGTGGGAATCTTAAGTATTTATCCAGGCCATATAGTTAAATGACCCACAAATGCAACTCACTATCCAAGTGACCAAGAGAGAATTTTGATAAAGACTCATAATTGTGGGCATTCAGGGCTAAGAGGACCTTAAAGTCAAATTACTCAATCCCTACTCAGCCTAGCCACTTAAAACGCTTACTTCTCAAATGTACCCATTCTGTCAGAGTCCAATTTGCAAAAAGCTAAAAACCTAACTCCCATACACATGGATGCTAAGATTGTGTCCAAGGACTGATGTAGCTCATTAGCGAGGGACCAGCAGGATGGCAAGGCCGGTTCAAAGGTAATACAGGAAACATATACACATGTAGTTGGTGGGCAAAAGGAAAGCTCTGATAATCTTTAAAGTAGGGTACAAAACTGGTTATGCACCACAGAACAATTAAGCCGTAACCTTTAAGGTTATCTTTTCTACTAAACAGGAATCAATTTTAGATCTCCACTGGACAAAAAACCATTTGTAACTTACCAATTTCCTACAAGTTAACATTTAACTTTACAGAAGTCAGTCTTCTCCGAGAATGTCCCTTAGAACAACGCTCTTGAGTGATATTGAAAAGGCACACAATATTCTTTTTGCCTTTTCTCCAAGTTTTAGATAATTTTTCTAAAATACCTTTTAAAGATCTGAACTAGTTCATTACGCATTCCAGTGAACTAGATGGTAAAGAAGGTCTTTCCCATCTGGTTTATTTTCGCTTCTGCCTCATTTACATCCTCTTAATTTGTGAAAATCCTTCAAATGATTGAAGTTAATTCTAAATTACTATTTAGTCTTCTTGAAACTTGGGGGGGGGGCCTGTTTTCCAGAACTTCCAGCCCTCAGCGTTTCTCTGAGTTCCCTCCAACGATAACACTTGTGGGTCCCTTGAAGACGAGAAAGGGACTGGTTCATAGCCGTTGATTCACAGCCCCCTCCCCCAGGCTCTGGCTATTCTGAGGCAATTACTACAATTAACTCTCATTTCCTAACTTCACAAACCAACTCCTATCAGCCCTTCTGTCCAATATAACGTGCTTGGAAGTCACGAACCAAACCCACAGCAGAGGCACATAAAACCCAACCAACAGTCGCAGGTGCAATAACATGAAGTCAAAGGAGACATCTAATGAATCAGAGAACATCTTGTTCAAAGTCTGTATTTTCCATGGAGGCTGGGAACTGGAATGAATAAACATACAAATCAATTAAAATGATCTAAAGAACTGAAAGATGGCTGGGTTCTGAAGGCTTTGGCATGTTACATGTCCTTCCAGAAGCTAAGGGAGGAAGGGAATTTCTGGGGACTAGTCCAGCGGGAGCCTTCAGAAATGGAAACTGTCTCAGTCCCTTCGGGCTGTGGCACAATAAAGCACCACCGACTGGGGCTATAAACCCGCAGTTGCCACTCCCAGTTCTGGAGCGCAGCAGGGGCAGGTGAGGGCCTTCTTCTGGGTTGGAGCCTTCTCACTGTGTCCTCGCCGGAGCCGTGGGAGGACTGGGAGCTATGCCAGGTCTCCTGCAGGAGCTCTGACACCACTCACCAGGGCTCCGCCCCCATAACCCAGTCACCCCAAGGCCTCCCCTCCTCACACTATCACACAGGGAGCTGGAATTCCAACATGCAAATGGAGAGCACGCACAGCATCCAGCCCAGTGGAGACCAAATGAATGAACGCTGTGGAATTTCTAGCACCTACTGGCGAGGCAGGGATGAAGATAGTGCATTGTGAAGGTAGGGAAGTAAAGGAGACTTATGTGTAAGTATGTATTTCTAAAATCAACCCACACACACCTTGGCTGCCCTAGGAGAGTAGTTGTCCCATGTTTTGAACCCCCAAGAGAGGGAGTCTAGGTACCAGTCTACAATTGTACTGCAATGCACGAAAGAGGAAGACCTTCACTTAACACAGCTGCTAACAGGAGAAGGCGTTCGAGAGAGGGCAGAGGTAATGATAAAGAAACTGCATGAACTATGCCTATGAGAAATGTAATTTGAGAAGTCCTGCTTTAGATAAATGTATTTTATCCCCTCAAAAAGCTAGTTTTTCTTTCTCACATTTTATTTCCGAAAATCAGACTTTCTCTATTTCCTACTAAAATGTACAAGGGTGGTGTTGTTTCTCATCCAAAATAGCATTGCTTCTCAGTTTCCAAAAGAGTTCCATTTGCATGAGTCTTGCAGTGTGTTTATATTCCTTCTTACAAAAAGCTCCAACACCCAGTATATAAGCCTGGTGCCTAAATGAACAGGTAAGGGGACAAAGTGATTAAGACCTTCCGTGCGTGGCTGATGCTGAGCTGCAATGTGGTAGGTAGCTGATGGAATCTGGAACTGCAGTTCTTTAAAAAGATGTGCACTCGCTAACATGAGAGGAATGAGCACTTGATTATTTTCTAAACCTCATTCTCAAACCATTCAACTCTCCTACAATAAATACTACCCTCCTTGGGTTATACAATAAATACTGGGAGGGAGGGAAGGAGGGAGGGAGGGAGAAGAGAACAAAAGGACCCGGCACTGAATGAACCAAACTTTGGGAACCACTGTTGGATCAGAAGAACATGAACTCTGAAGGGTTCCACAGATTTCATCAATGTGGTAAGTGACCTAAAAAAAATGTCAGTCCAGTCTCCTCATTTTGATCAAAGGAGAAAGACACAGCACCCTGTCCAGGCCCACAAAACCACTGCCAGAGATGGAACAGGACGGAAGCCTCCTGATTTCTAGTTGCAGTGCTTTTCCTCCACGCCTGTGGTTCTCAAGAGCGGGGCCCACCAGCAGCCTCAGCAACCATCACCTAGGAGACTTCTTATTAAAGATGAATATTATCAGCCCTTCCCCAGGCTAAATGAAACAGACACTTTGGGAAAATGGAACCCGGCACTCTGAGCTTTAACAAGGTCTCGGGGGGATTCTGATGTACTGGTTCCTCTAAGGACACCTGTGATTCTCAACTGGGGGCGATTCTGTCCCCTCCCGGTCCTTCGGCACTGTTTGGAGACATTTTTAGCTGTCACAATGGGGGTGGGGAGTTCTACTGGGTAGAGGCCAGGGATGTTGCTACACACCCTACTATGTACAGGACAGCACTCCACAGCACAGAATGACCTGGCCCCGAATGTCAACAGCGCGAGGTGGAAAAACCCGCTGGAAGGGTAGAGGAGAGTGGAGAAGGTGTCTGCGTCTCTCTCTCTCTAAGAAGTGCCTGTCCCCTTGAGCAGGGGGGGTCAGTGCATCCTCTCACGCTATGCCCCCCACTGGTGCCACCACCACCAGGGAAGGCGAGCGGGCACCTGCATCCTTCCGCCACGTGTGAGTCAGAGCCCAGCCCCCGAGGCCAGTCACTCCCACTGAAGCAGCTACATCCAATTCCTGTGGGTGGCGCACAGATACTATCGTTTTCCAGGAGCGCTATGGTGTGATGAATCACTCAGAGCGACCTTCCATTCCCCGGAATGGTGAACTAGGTGTAAAAAGATCAAAGCATCCAGTGAAAACTACCACACACTCACAACAAAACCAGGAAAAGACATCCAACACTTCTAAAGCATCAGACTGCTGTCGAGATGGTGGACAGTCTCCATGCTAAAACTGGAGAGAGAAAGGGACTTAAAAGGCAAATGAGCAACAAGTCCCTTGCTGCCCTGAGCGTACTTGTTGATCCCAGACAATGCAAACTTTCATGCTGACGGCCTCACAGGGCAAACGAGTCGTCCTTCTCAAGGTGCTCCCCTCTTCAGTGAGCTGAAGGGATCCAGATACCTCCCCCAGCGACCCACGGCACCTTCGTGAAGATCACAGCTGAGGGCTAACATTTACTGAGCAGGTCTTATGTCCTAGGTACTGCTCTAGGACTTCACCTGCACCAATGAACTTGGCCCTGGGGGAGCAGCAAGGGCTTAGGTTGTAGCCTTTTTCCCATTTCACAGGTGGGAACCTGAGGAGCTGGGAGATGAAGTGATTTGCCCAAGAAAACGCACTTCAAAATTGGCAGGGCTGGTCACACGGGCACGTGGGCTGCCCAACGCCGGAGTCTGCGCTTCCCCACAGAACACTGAGTTGTAGCCAAAAGCTCACAAAGGTGTTGATTCCAGTATGACTTAAAATAGCAAAAAACTGGAAATAAGCTAAATACCCATCAACAAGGGACTGACCAAATAAAGTACAATATATACAGAGAATCATCAACTAGATCTACATTAACTGCATAGACATTACTACAGTTGAGTAAAAACATTAGAGGATTATCACAAATTACGAATTATTGTTGTATAATAGACACCTCCACAAATCAAACAAAAAAGCAAGTTACAGAAGAGAATATACAGTGTATTCTCATTTATGCACTATTATGTACACCATAGCATAGCAGTTACAAGCTTGGTATTTAGATTCACAGAGCTTACCACTACTTGACCTTGGGCAAATGACTTCACTGCTCTAAGCATGGGTTTTCTCCCGAGTGATACGCGGTAGCATCATCTCCCAGGGTTTGGCAAGGATCAAGTGATAAATGCCGTGCACAGCTCAGCCCACCACAGAACCGCTCAGTACACATGGCTGTTCATTAGCGTTGTGCTGTTACGTGTGTTTGCATGTGCACAGGGATGTCTGGAAGCATGTTAGTCAAGGTGTTAACAAATGCTCATCTCCAGGGGACTGACATCCACTGGTCATTTTCACTTTTTCTTGTATTTTTCTGTATTGCTGAATTTTTACACTGAACAGGAATGATTTTTATAAACAATAACACTATTTTATATGTACTCTACCAGCATACACATAGCACACAATATGAACACTCTCTATTCTAACAGCATCAATGTGATAGGAGATAGCTCCAATTAGAGACCCACAGGAAATAGAAAGGGGGGGAGGGAAGATCTTAGGCCTGGAACATTGCCAGGCATATAATAAAAATTTATTGAATGAATGAAGGAATAAATGAATTGAGAGGCAATACAGATGCCCCGGACTTCTGATGGGGTTACATTCAGATAAACCCATTGTATATTGAAAATATCATAGGTCGAAAATGCCCTATGGAACATCACAGTTTAACCTAGCCTACCTGACACGTGCTCGGCACACTCCGAGTAACCTCCAGTTGGGGAGAAGCGCCCGACACATGGACACACCATAGGGTGCGGGCTGTTTACCCTTGTGACCACATGGCCAACTGGCAGCTGCTGCCCAGCATCATGACAGCATCGTACTGCACATCCACAGGAAAAGATCAAAATTCAAATTACGGTTTCTACTCAACGCATGTCACGCTTGTCAACGAGTACCACAGAGTCAAGAGGCCGTAAGTGGAACCGCCCTCAGCTGGGGAGCACCTGCACGGTGCCGTAGCATCGAGGGCTGGAGCCGAGCAGCTGGATTCCAGGATCAGCCATGTCGCTCCCTCGCTGTCAGCCCCGAACAACTTATTTTAACTTCTCTGATCATCAGCTCGCTCATCTATGAAATGGGATTGTACTGATTCATAAGACTATCATATGGATTAAATGACAGTAAACGTGAAAGCAGTTTGCGTTTAGCCAAAGTTCAACAGAAGCTAGTTCTTCTTTGCCCCTAGTCCCAGGTGTGCCAATGACAAGCTGTGTGACACTGGGCAAGTTGTTTATCTGAGCTTCCATTTTCTCACCTATAAAATGAATATAGTCTTCGCCAACCTCTTCAGATGCTATGATAATTATGTGATAGCTTTTTCTATAGTATAAGGTACTATACAGACGGGAAGGCTTATTCTGAGTATTATGTGAGCTTCGGGGGTCAGTTTATTTTATAGCCTCTCAGCTCCAATAAACTCCACTTAGGTAGCCTTTAAATCTGACACACGTGCAGATTTATTAATCAGTAATAATGTACTGACCTTCCTGAGCTTTCCCAGAATAGCTCAATCCTTGTCTAACTGGAAATAAAGTCTGCCTTGATCTGAGCGGAATCACTGCCTCCCAAGAAGCCCTCAGCCCACTGTTCTAACCGCACAGCGCAGAAAGAGCGAGCTGGCCCAGGCGCAGGGTGCCTGTGATTTCGGTTTTGTTCTCCTAACGATAAAGATGGGAACTCCTGCTTCTTTCTACTGGTTAAGAGGAAGTGCTAACCGATCTGAGGTGTGCCAGCTGACCCCTTACAAAACCAGCATGTCCATGCCCCACTGTGTAGCACCTTAATGACAGCTACCATTTCTAGAATCCTTTAAAGGCATTTCTCATACATTTTCTTCTATGGCCAAAGAATTGGCCCCAAAGGTTGGCGAGGCAGGGATGACTACCCCACTTTACAGAGAGGAGACTATGAAGCCAAGAGGTTAAGTGAACTTGACCAAGTCAAGCCTTGCAAGGCCAAGCATGCTTGATAACAGAAAGGGAACTACAGACAGCACTTCCCTTTGGGAAGGGTTTGGAGGGAAGGAAAGTAAAGCTGTGCCTTCAGCCCCGAGCCTGACACCAGGGAGTACCCTGGAGTTTACTTACATCAGGATCTCATCTCCCTAAAGCGAACAATCAAGAAAAGGGGGATTTAAGTTCATGGCCCCATGTGACTTAGTTCTGCCCCGATTTAGAACGTCCAGCACCTCCTGAGCCAGAAAGAGTCACAGTACCACAGGCGACCAACGTGGAAGGGCCCTCAGATATCATTGAGTTCAATCCCCTCCTTTCACAAATGGGTGAGAATGGTGAGAATCCAAGGAAGGCAATGGTTCACCAAGACCGCCAGTGAGCTCGGCCTGAGCCAGGCCTGGACCTGGGCTCCCCTGCATCCAACCCAGCACTCTCTCAGCCACTTCCTCAAATGACTGATTTCAAACTAATCCTCAGTGACAGCCCCCACCCCTGCTCCCAATACCCTCCCTGTCCCAATCCTTTCCTCTCTCGAACTCAAAATTGGACACTGAGCGAATACCATAGACTCAACTGAGGCAGGAAGACACCCCCTCTCCTCCTGATCTTTATCATGGAAAGGACGAGCCCACATGCGGATTAATATGTACAGGTCCACCACCACCCTGCCTTTTAGGCAAGAGTAACAACTGACAAAAGAAACGGAATTGTGATGACTAAACGTCACCCTTCTTTTCTGGCTTAACTTCCTCCAAGCTTGCAATTCTCAACAAATTCTTACGGAGTGCTTATGACTCTGATGGGAATGTTCTGTAATTTGTGCTGTCCAACATGGTAGCTGTCAGCTACACGTGGCTGTTGACCACTTGATGTGGCATCACAAGCAAGAGGAATATCACATGCAAAGAACATGTGAAGGTAGAGTCCTTATAGGGAGAACAGAGGAAATTAATCTGAAGAGGCAGAGAGAGGCCAGTGCATGCAAGACTTTACATACACGCTAAGGAGTCATGACTCCATCCGGACAGACACAGAATCATCCCGAAGAAAGCGAGAAAGAGAACATGAACTCGATCTGAGTACTAACAACCTAACGAAGGACAGAAGGGGCATTTTAAGAGGTAGAGGACCAAAGTGGAATGTAATGACGATGAAGACCTGACTAATCAGTATCACGGCTCTGGGGAGAAGGGCGCAGGCAACAGGGACAGGAAGGAGGAAGAAGTGCAATGGCACGTCCACCTGGACGCTGTGGGAGGGGATTCAGTGACTCCAACAAGCCTCCAGGTTTCTGTTTTGGTCACAGTGTGCATCTCACTGAAAAGGAGGATTCTGGAAGAAGACAAGTCTGGAAAGGAAAGCAGTAGGTTCAGTTTGTTTGTTTTTTAACCAGGTTTGTTGAGAAACAGATTTTTATACCATAAAATTCACCTATTCAAAGCATGTAATTCAATGAGTTCAGTGTACTCACAGAGTGCTGTGGCCAACACCGCAGTCCAGCTTTGGAGTGTCTCCAGCATCCCCCAAAGAGCCCTTCGGCAGCCGCTCCCGTTCCCATCCCCGAGCCCTTGCAGCTATTCACTAACCTTTTTCTGTCTCCATGGATTTGTCTTTTCTGGACATTTCACACAAATGGAACAATATGTGATCCTCTGTGACTGGTTTCGTACACTCTGCATGTTTTCAAGGTTCATTCACAGTATCAATATTGGCATCTCATTCCGTTTTACTGCTGAGTAATATTCCACTGTACAGATATATGCACTGCATTTTGTTTATCCGTTTATCAGTATATAAATTTGGGGGTTATTTCCACTATTTGGTATCATGAACATTCATGTTCAAGTTTTGTGTGGATGTATGTTTTAATTTCTCTCAGGTACATGCCTAGGAGTACAAATGCTGGGTCACATGGTAACTCTACGTCTAACATTTTGAGTAGCTGCCAGACAGTTTTCCAAAGCAGCCATACCCTTTTCCATCTCCCCAGCAGTGACTGAGGGTTCCAATACGACATTTATATACACATAGCCACTTACTCCATGTGTAAGACCATCCACATCCTTACCAACATTGGTTATTACCTGTCTTTTTATTGTAGCCATCCTAATGGGTGTGAAGAGGCATCTCATTGTGGTTTTGGTTTGCACTTCCTCATGTCTAATGAAGCCGCGCACCTTTTTATGTCCTTTTTGGCCATTTGTACATCTTGGGAGAAGTGTCCATTTAAACCACTTGCCCATTTTAAAATTGGGACAGTTAGCCTTTTATTATTGAGTTGTAAGTTTTTTTAATATATTCTAGATAGAAGTCCCCTATCAGATATATGATTTGCAAATATTTTCTCTCATTCTATGAGTTGTCTTCTCATTTTTTTTTTTGATAGTATGGCTTGCAGCACAGTTTTTAATTTTGATGGAATCCAATTTATTTTTTTCTTTTATCATTTGTATTCTGGTGTCATTTCTAAGAAACCATTGCTTAACCCAAGGCCATGAAGATTTACTCTTATATTTTCTCTTTTAAGACATTTAAAGTTTTAGCTCTCACATTGTTTTGAGGTAACTTTTGTATATGGTGTGAAGTAGGAGCTCAACTTCATTCTTTTGTATGTGGAGTTTCGTTGGCCCCGCACTTGCTGAGAGGCTGTTTTCCCCATTGAAAAATGGCATCACTGTCAAAAGCCAATTGCTCATAAATATGGTGGCAGCAAGTCCAATTTTAGACATGATGAACTTGAGGTCACTGTGCTCTATCACTTCGGGACTAAGCTTCCTACACGTGAAGCCATGCTTTCTATTCAGAGCCCAGGAACCAGCAGAGTGAGCTCGGTAACTCCTCGGTGAACGACTACGCATCGTGCCGCTCACAGTCATGAGCACCTGTGGGCTCGGCCACTCGGAAGCACACCACTCTGCCCTCGTGAAGGACCGGCTGCTTCTCCTGCTAGTGATGCTCTTCTGTTTTGGACTCTTCCTTTTCTTTATCTGATTCACTCAGTGGCTTACAGTTCTATTGGCACAGTGACACAGACCCAGGAGAGCATTTCCCTTCTTCCCAGGAAAGGAAGTGTTTATCAGCAGTACTGTAGAGCCGTCCAGTTAGAAATCTCAGCAGCTCCGAGACAGCAATGCCAATGGACACATCTGACTTCGATCTGTCCACAGGAAAATAGGCTCCCAGGTGTGGTGCACTTCTCTTTTGAATAAAGGGTTTTGTTTGTGTGTCAGGCCCACCGACTTTCTGTGTGCAAGCCAAACTTAGAGAAGTTAATTTTTTAATTGCTAATGGACTTCAAGTGTCAGAGCCCAGTGAAAGGAAGACCCTCAAAGGGGCCACTAATTAGAGATATATCATGAATAACTGGAAGAACTAAGGATATTTAAGTAAGGTAAGGCAAGACTTTCTGAAGACCGTTGTCTTCAAGGAACTTAAATATCAATTGGAAGAAAGAATAAGCCAGTTCAAAGAAGTACAACAGGGAAGACCCAGGACAGAATATAACAACCCTGCCCTCTTCCACCGCAAACACAGATCAATCAATCTAAATATAAAGACATACATACATATATACACAGACATGTACATACATACAAACCGGGTTGTACATGCCTCTGTCCTGGCACTTTCATTTCAGCTGCCCTGTGCGTTCCCTTCTTGGCTTTGCACTCCCTAAGGCCCAGCTCCCACTCTCGCCCTGTCCCTGGCCCCACTGTCTTGCACATGCTAGGCACTCAATATATATCTTGCAAGTAAAGACTTTAGCAGATATGATACATGAAAACACATAAATAAGTAATGTATTTATAATACAGATGTCTATACTTTAAAAATTCACATTTACTGAAACCATGCTTACATTAAATATTTAACACTACCTTTACTATAGAAAATAATATCCACACGTGTTAACATTGCCTAAGTCAATCACCATGTTTGCTTCTCTTGAAGATAAAAGCATAATGAGGTCAAAGCATTGGCCTCCAGGGGCTCCTCCAGCTCAAAGGTCTAAGAGCCTGTGATCATCACTCCAATTTCTCTCCTGCGCTGATCGCTAAGCTACCCACTGTGGGACTAAGCAAGAGGTTCACAGCCAGGCAGACACACTGAGGACAAGTGACAGACACACTTGTTCACACTTGTCCACCACAAAGTGCAGACACTGTATCTGGAGTCCAGTCAGCCTCCAAGCTGGGATGGCCGTGGTGAACAAGAAAACTTATTTCTTCACACATTTCACTCAAAGTTCTTTTACAATCCAAGTCTCACCCCTTCGTTATGTCCATTGCATTGTCCATGCTTTCTCCTGGCTTTTGGTTCTCGTCTTCCCAGAGATCTCATCACTCCTGACTGAGTGCCACTCACTGCGCATGAAAACTCCAAAGACAATTGGAGGTTCCTCCAGGAAGGATTTACTTTTGCTCTGATAGGCAGGGAGACAAACACAACCACAGGGCCCTTAATATAATCCGAGTTTGAGATGATTCAAAGCACTACTCCAGTTCCAGAGAGGGCTAGGCGGCTTCTGGTTCACCCTTGTCCCTACAGAGCCCTTATGAAAGCCCGGGGCGCTGACCAGGGCTGCTCCTCCTGCGCGGGTCCCAAACACCGGTTTTTACCTCCCCAGCTCCACGAACCTGTCCGACGGTCTAATCACCTTCTCGGCTGACAAGGGCTTCACCGGAAGAAACAGTGCCCAGTGCCAGGCTTACCTGTCCATCTCCTTCTGGATCTTGGCTCTGTAAACCCTTTCGGCCACAGAGCTCTCCTACACCTTCAGATTGGTTTTCTTTTCTTTTCTTTTTAAAAAAGATTTTATTTATTTATTAGAGAGCAGAAAAGGGAGGGATAAAGAGAGGGAGAGAAACACCAGTGTGTGAGAGAAACATCAATCGGTTGCCTCTCGCATGCCAGACTGGTGACCCGGCCTGCAATTCAGGCATGTGCCCTGACCTGGAATCGAACCAGGGACCCTTCAGTTCCCAGGCTGGTGCTCTACCCACTGAGCCACACCACCCAGGGCCTGATTTTCCTTTTTAACATTTCATCTACTCTTGTTCTCAATTGGACTGGTCCAAACAACTTGATAAACCCCTGCCAGAAGTAGAATCCCCAAATCCAACACAAGTTTGTTTAAAAGTGAACCAGAGGGGAGCTTTCCAACACAAGTCATTCTAGTTGGTCTCTACAACGTTTGCGGTTTTGACTTCTGAGTCTTTCCCAGGGAACTACCCAAATCAAGACTCTATGAAGCAATCTGGAGTGTGGGAAACAGAGATTGGGAATTACTGCTGACTAACGGAAAACCATAAAAATCTCAATTAAAATAAAGCGTTAATCAAAAGTAATGTCGTCATGCTCTCCAATCTACAATCTAATAGGCTTTACTGCTCGAAATGGGGATGAGGGGCTCCATTCAAAAAATGAGATACAGTGGCTGGAAACTCCTAGGCTCACAGAGCAGACACACAGGAATGTTAGCTCCCTGTGGCCGTGCCCTGTCTCCTCTATCCCATCCCCTCCCCATCTAGAGGATGACACTGAACTTGTGCTGCAATTCAGCCTAGTCCAATTATCTTTCTACAGAGTCGAAAGCTCATTCCCAACTTCTGCTGTACTGAGTAGGAGCTGGGGTCAATGGCATAAAAATGGCCAGCATGTGAGTCCAGACAGCAAATGCTCCTGCCTACCTCTGGCTACAGCTAAAGAGGAAAACATGGATGGAGGAGAGTGAAAGAAGACCAGACCGAGAGACAAGAAACCTGAGCTTCCTGTCCCTGTTACCCCACTGCCGTGACCTCTGGCAAGTGACCTCTGGAGTCTGTCCAGTTTCTTACCTGAGAAGTGAGGGACTTGTGCATTATTCAACAAACATTTATTGGGAAGGGTACATTCCAGGTTCACTGCTAGGTGTTGAGACTACAGTGCTGAATAAGCCGGCCCTGCTCCTGACCTCAGGACTCGGTCAGCCATCCTCAGCTCTGGCTGCACACTTAATAACGCAATGACTTTAAAAAGACACGTCGAGAAAAAAAACAAAACAACACGCCTCCCTCAGATTAACGGAATCTCTGAGATAAGGCCTTGGCGTTGGGGGGAGGGCAGCGAGGAAGAGGCTTTATCCAGTGTTTCTGACGCCCAGTGAGGGTTAAAGACCACTGGACTTAGAGGGTTTCTAAGTTTCTGAATCTAACTTTCTATGATTTTATAAATGAATATTTTTTTACAGGTCAAAAACCTCACCCCAAAACCCTGTGGTTTCATTAACAATTGGGGGAAAGGGTGACGAAGGGTAGGAGGTGCCTTGCCATGCTGATAGCCCTATCCTGGAAGGTCATGTTGCCTGTGTGGGTGACCTTTAGCCTCACCATGCCTGCTGGGATTCAAATTCCAAAGCCACAGACATCATCAAGTCATAAATGAGATTCTCTCCCAAGGGGCAACATCATGCCGGCCTGGATTTGTTTCTCTGGGTTGAAGTACTGGACGCCAAACTGTGGTCAGTCACGGTTTTTGTCATGTCTGTTTAAAGTGAATGCTATAACTTAATCTTTTTCTTTAAAATCAACTCACTATAACAAGAGTATTAGCCTGCTGAATATTAAAACTTATTACAGAGCTCCTTTAATTAAAAGTAAGGTATTGGCACATGAATAAATACAGACCAATGGAACATAATAGAAAATCCAGAAGTAGGTCAAATTAATTAAGTATGACAAAAGACAGCATCTCAAAACACTGTGAGAAAATGGAATTTTGATTGATTGATTGTGAAGACTTAATTGGCTTTATTAAGTGGCTCATATATCCAGCAGCATCTCATCTAACAACTAGAAGGGCACTGCCAGAAAGAGGAATTTTTAGTAAGTGGCACTGGGAGAACTAAAACGCCAGACAGGAAAGGGTAAAATTGGGTCCAGCGCTCAAACCATACATTTAATTCCAAGTGGATCGGAGACTTCAATGTTTGAAAAAAAACAAAACTATGTCTACAAGTACAAGAAAAAAACCAGGTGAACTGAATCTGGGAGTGCAGAAAACTTTCCGGCAGGAAGTGGTGAGAAAAGAGACTGAAAGATAAAAAGAAACCTAATTACTTTTTAGTAGTAATAATACCCACACAATCATGTGCACGAAGAACTCCTCTGGCATCGTTTCGGCTCCTCCCCTCACCCACTTCCTAGTCTAGCCACCTCTGAGGGACCAGTTTGCCCAGTTTCTGACCTGCTGCCCCAGGGGATGCCATGTGAGCCCTCTCAGTACCCACGTGGGGATGCCGGTAGGGGAGGGGCAATCCTTTGTCACATGAAGACAGCGGCTATGGCCAGATGCTTCTCCCTTTCTCCCCTAAACGTCGGTCCTAACCCATAATGATGGCGTGCACTGGCTCTTCCTCCCACTCCCCCCTCCCCCATTCCTGCTCCCAGAGGTCCTGCACCCTATGAAAGCCCTCTCACATGAGCCCTTGTCTTGGCTACAGCTACCTGGGGAACCCAGTGAAAACACCATGGAGTTAACACATTAATTTTTTCTAATATACAGAAAAATAAATACTTAATTATTAAAATGTAAAAAGCATTCCTTAGGAGAAGCAGTGACTCCCTATTTCCTAAATGCAGGCTGTGAAGAGTGATTTTCTTGAGAAGAGGACAGTATAGAAAGGGAAATGAACGAGTAACTTTATAGTGATGACGCCTGACAAACACTACTTCAGCCAGGCAGTCAAAGTCAACATCAACAGTCAGAAATCCTGTGGTCGTACCTACCCTCTGTATGTGGTAAATGGCACTTCATTGCCTGGTCTTCTCCCTAAAACGTATCACCTCAGTCTAATCGTGAGAAAAACATGAGGGAAATCCCAACAGAGGGGCTTCCTACAATATACCCACCCAGCACGCTTTCGAATAGTCAAAGTCAGCAAACATGAGGAAAGTCTGAAAAAGTACTCCATCCAAGAGGAGTCTAAGGATGTGTAATAACTAAATACATGTGGTGTCCTGGACGGGATCCTGGGACAGAAAAAGGCCACTGCAGGGAAAAAGGAAACCTGAATAAACTACGGACTTTGGTTAATAATAATGCGTCAATATTCGTTCCTTAAGTATAAAAATGTACCAAGTAAGATGTTACTATTGTGTATATGTGGGAGGGGCATAGGAACTCTGTGTAGTATCTGCTCGATTTTTCTGTAAACCTAATATTGCTCTAAGATATAAAGTCTATGAATAAAAAGAGAAAAAGACTTTAAGATGCATTCCTCCATCTCTGGCGATGGGGCCTGGGAGCTGCATTTTGGAAGGCGATGCACGCAGGGGCCCCTACGCACATGAAGGTTTGAGGAACATCTGGGGCACTGAGAGTTACAGTACGGGATGTCCTTACAAAGAAACCCCAGAAAAAAAAAATCCCTCCACTATCAGCAAACAAGTCGTGTCTCATGGCAGCAGCATGGAAACAACAGACAAAGGCTCGGTCACCCCAGTGATACATTAATCCATTAAGCACATAATGAAACAGCTTTCACCTTGGATGCCAGCTTCAACGGTCTGGGGGTGGCTGCCTGGAATGCTCGACCTGGAAGGCCCCATGCCACGCGGAATGAACGGCATGATTTACTGTCCTCTTTAGGTACAGGTGCCAGCATCAATATTTATGAAGCACCGACCAAGTGCCAGGCACAGTGCTGAGCTCTGGGGATTCAACAGAGATCCAGACAGCATAATCCTTCATGAAGGACAGGAGAAAATAGAAGTAATTCCGAATACAGCTTCGGAAGAGGAACTATGAGATGCCACAGTGATGAATAAGAGCGAAGGGCCCTCAGCCAGGCGAGGGGCCAAGCACTGCCTCCCCGAGGAGGTGGCATTTGAACTAAGACTTGAAGGCTGAGTGGCCAGCAGGGTGAGAGGAAAAGGAGGCAGGCTTTAGTCAGCTCAGACCGGAGCCATAGACGCAGCTCCACCAGCAAGGCTGGAGTGAAGGGCAGGCCCAGCAGCGGGGGTCCATCCCCCTGGCATCTCTGGGCTGCACTGGAAGAAGAGGGGTGGTCTTGGGCCACACATGAAATACATTGTGACACATAATCACAAAAAAATCTCACCATGTTTCAAGCAAATTTACGATTTTGTGTTAGGCCACACTGTACCCATCCTGAGCTGCAGGTGGCAGGTTGGACACCCCTGGCCTAGAGAATGTTTAAGGGTTGGAAGCTTTTAAGGAAGGGACCCAGGGCAAATGTATCACAAGGGGAAAGGACTGGAGAAGGGGTGTAAGAAAGAGCCTTCCAAACCCAAGCTCTGGTAGAGTGGGCCGCCCAGTGTCCCTACAGACACCGGACAGCATGCCTCCAGAGCCCGGCAGAGCCATGTCTGTCTTACTCCAGAACGAGAAACATGCTTCAGCTTGCATGTCCCTTTCTACCCTGGCTCCCATGAACTCACGGCTGCGTATGTTCAAGTGCAGTAACTACTTCTTAACCTAAATGCTCTGGTACAGTGATCTCTACCCCGAACTGGCATGCCTCCTGTTTTGTTTTCATTTCAATAGTTCTGTTTTCTGTCTCTTAGAGAGAATGTCCCTGAATCTTTTTGAGAAGTTGAAGCATCAATAGCAACAGGTTTCTAAAACAAAAAATGATCACATATGGTAGATAAGTTATACAGTGATCTGACAAAAGGGCAGAATATTTGAAATCAGAATTGTCCCAGGTTTTTCCAGGGTTTGCCTACCTCAGGGACACAACAGACTGGGGTGGGGGAGGGAAATAACTAACCCCTAACAAACACTGTCAGCCAAGAACCTTCCGTGTGTCCTCACTTGATCCTCACAAAACCTTGCGCAGGTGCGGGAGCTCTTCGCAGAGCTCTGAAAACACGTTTTCTGAGCATCTGTCCAGACAACGGACGGCTCCCCTAACCAGAGCTTGCTCTGGGGGGGCCTCCTGCACACCTTCTCACTCCCGTTTGAGGGGACTAAGAAATCTGCTCGATGTCGGCCAGCTTGTACGGAGCTGCTCTGGGGCAGAACCCAGGTCTGTCCGACTCTGAGACCAGCTTGCTTAGAACACCGGGGCCAAACTGAAGACTTAAAAGGAACCAACAGCCTTCAGCCACAGCTCCCTCAAGCCCAGGGCGAGGAGGCGGTGTCTTCTGCACGTCCATCTTCCCACACAGGAGCTGGAGGACTCAGGAACGGGGCTCCCCCCACTGGTGAGCACAGGGAGCCACGCCGTTTTCTTGTTTCTTCCCATTCCTTTCCTGGTCCTCCCTCTGCCTTCTCTTTTTCTGGGGGCTGGGGGGCAGGAGTCTCCAAGTTAACACCAGGATTACACTTCCTTTCACTAACTTTATCTCCTTCTTTCTCTCTTCCTTGTTTAGAATTAACATTCTTATAACATATATCAGTAGTTTTAAGAATGTTTACACCCTTTGGTATCAGTAGTATTACATACCATTTTGCTAATTTACCTTACTTAAGAAGATAATCAGAGACGGAGGCATCCTAACATTTATGTACACACAGATTTATTATCATGGCATTTTCAGTGATGAAATGCTAAAAACAAGCTCACTGTCCTAAAACTGGGGCATGGTAAATAAACTATGATATATCATGTGATAGGGTATTAATCAACTATTTTAAATGTTTTCAAGGAATATTTGCCACAGGGAAATGCATACATGCTAAATGTAAAATGTCCAATACAAATGCATAGCACAATATCAGGTTTGTAAAAACGTTATACTTAGACATGAAAAAATTAAAGAAACTAAACCACATATTTTATTTGATTATTCGTAACCAGCAGGATTAATACTGATTTTTAAAAAGTGCTGACTTTAGCCCTGGCTGGTGTGGCTCAGTGGATTCAGTGCCGGCTGCAAACCAAAGGGTCGCTGGTTCGATTCCTGGTCAGGGCACAGGCCTGGGTTGTGGGCCAGGTCCCCAGTAGGGGGCGCATGAGAGGCAACCACACATTGATGTTTCTCTCCTTCTTTCTCCTTCTCTTCCCCCCTCTAAAAATAAATAAATAAATAAAATCTTTTAGAAAGTGACAACTTTAATTTTTCCAGTTTTATTGATATCTAATCGACACACAACACAGAATGGGTTTACGGCGTACGACACAATGATCTGACCTACGTATACTGTGAAACGATTATCCCAGTGAGTTTAGTTTACATCCGCACTGCTAATTTTTAGTGTCGTCTCATACCTCTGCTTTTAAATTCTCTACATTCACCACATGTTCCATTTAAAGCAGAAAAATACTTTTTTTAAGTAAGAAAAGTGCCACCAGAAATTATTTCTCTGGGGACCTTCTCATTTTGGGCTAGGAAAGAGACAACTGCACCTTTGACGGGGGGACCACTGTCCTTCCCATGTCAACCCTGGTGTCAGCTGGACGAGATCTCCAAGTTGCCGTCACATTACTACAGCACTTCTTTTCAATGTTGGTATTTTTTTTTAAAGATTTTATTTATTTATTTTTAGAGAGAGGGAAAGGGAAGGAGAAAGAGAGGGAAAGAAACATCAATGTGTGGTTGCCTCTCGCACACCAACTGGGGACCTGGCTCACAACCCAGGCGTGTGCCCTGACTGGGAACTGAACTGGCGACCCTTTGATTCACAGGCTGGGGCTCAATCCACTGAGCCACACCAGCCAGGGATACAGCACTGGTGATACAGTCATTCCATAACTGGGAGTCATCAAGCTTACGGTCCGCTGCCAAGTTCGGAGCATACATATTCCCTTTAAAGGGAAAAAGTCTTCAGTGCTCATATAATTTATTTTCATGTAGCTTACTTACGTATAATTATAAAACTAGATGTAGTTGTGTATTCAGTTTACACACAAAACTACCAAACAAGTAAAATTCAAAATGCCATCACTTTAATAAGAGGATAAAGTCGCTCTAATTAAAAAATCATCATCTACAAGGTAAACATGGTAATGGCACTGGGCTGAAAAGAAGATAGGCTAGAATGACACACACAGAAGTCCCACAGCCTTGATAGAGGGTCTGCCTCACGTGAGTTCCAAGGACACCGGGAGAAACGCTCCCTGCCCCATTCTGCCCCACTAAGTTCAGGAACGTACTTGGGCCCAACTGTGCTAGTTACTGCGGACTAACGGTGATAAGTCAGGGCTGTGTTTGTGCCTGCGTATCTTGCAGTGTGCCCTGTCATCAGCCTGCATTCTGTGTTACTCCAAGATTGATCAAGTGCCCTTGGCCCAGATGAGGCGGCGCCCTGGCACATACCCAGACCTGAGAGATGCTGGGCCGGCCATGCCTTACATATGCAAGGCTGGCCTCGACGGTGGCAGGCAAGCTTTCTGAGGATTGGCGGTGATCCGCACTCAGGTGTTACCAGCTGCAACCATGCGCCCCAAGAGAGGACTTTGGGATCCAGATGTTTTACTGCCATTCAACTTAGAAAAGATGGCTGATATCTCTGCCATATATTTATTGATATAGTCAAGTACCTGATCAGCAATTTTGAAGAAAAATGTAATTTTGCTCTTTAGCTCATAATCCAATTTGGGGAATAACTTAAAAAAATTCTTACATATAAAACAGAAGAACAAGTTAATACATAACCAAACTTCTAGAAGAATGCTATCACAAACATAAGAAATCATGGGGAAAAGTCACAAAGAAAATGATTTAATGACATAAAAACCTCAAACTTCTATATATCAAATCTTTAAAAGATAAAAGGGAGATAGGGGGACTGTTCACAGAAGAGATTGTTCCCAACAGACAAATGACTAAAGTATATATAAACAGAAATATTGTATATTGTGTATGTGGATTGTTTTTGGTTTGTTTGTTTAGGTAGAAAAGGGATGTAGAAAGGGATCTAGCATGTTTTTGTAAATCTCTTAGGGATGGGTGGTATTTGGGGAGGGGGTGGGAGAGGTCTGGTTCCTTCCACCTCCTCACCCACATAACCCAGTACTAGGCAACAGTGAGCCCTCAAAAAAAGATTTCTGAAAGACGACATTATGCCTTAGGGCCTGTGAGAGAAAGGGCTATTACATTAAAGTGTTAGAAAAGAACACAGGCAGAAGACTGGAAAGTAAAGAAAATGCAGACACAGCCTAAAGGACCTGAGTGACTGAGCCAACAGGACTTTCTGGCTAACAGATGTGGCCACGCGCCTCAAGTGGTCAGCTTATTTGTTAGAAGGCAGCTCCCTCCAGACCTTTATCAATAGGTCACATCTAGGTATTCTGATGAGATTATCTAAGTAAAATGGTGTGTTACTTCCATTTAAAAAATTCAGAACTGAACAAAAAGGAAAGTGCTTGTCATGGATGAACCAAGTTGCTTGTTTATGTGCACCCAAATCAAATGAGTTGAGAACAGCCGTGATGAACAGACATAATGAACAGACCCTCCTGACTTATTTAGGTCCATTTGCAAAACTCAAGTATCCGAGGCCCCTGTAAACACCCTTGCACAGGTGTTTAACTGTAAAGAGTCTGCAAAAGAAAACCACGTTAAATTGTCAGCAGCATTTTTTAAAAAAAAACTGTGTAAAAAACAAATGACTTAAAGAAAAAAGAACTGAATGACTCATTTTGGAAAAACCATATAAGAACTTTCATTTCTATGTCCCTGTCTTTTTAAAAAATCCGATCCAAAAGAATGGGATCTGAGAATGCTATTCCACTACTGTTGATCAAAAAATTACATATTCTATTCAAGACAACCAGGCAAAGGGTCATTTTTATCAAATAAATGATGAAATCAAAACGAGAAAGAAACAGGTAGGAAAAGAAGAGAGGAAAGCACCCACTTCTAAAATCCTTTGCTTGGCAGTAGCGATTTTCAACCAATGTGTGCAAGAATTTTTAAAGCATGCACTACCTGACAATTTAGTGGGGAGTGCTGACTAAATCAGGGTGTCCAGCTCATTGTCACCGGGGCCACATCAGCCTCGCGGTTGTCTTCAAAGGGCCAAAATAACTTTAGGACTGTGTAAATGGAACTGCTCCTGAACTGTTAAGGTGTTGAAATTACATTTGGCCCTTTGAAGGCAACCGTGAGGCTGATGTGGCCCCCAGTGACAATGAGTTTGACACCCTTGGTAAATAGATTGTCAAATAAAAAATGACAACAGCCAACATAAGAATAGCCCTCCGGTGTGAATAAATAAAAATTAGACCTAATTTTTTTTGTCAGATCGGCAAAAACCGTATTTTTTGGTATGCCTCAGAATTTTAGTAATTATGTGTGCCAGGAGATGAAAAAGGTTGAAAATCGCTGCTTTACAGTAATGATCTGAATTAAACTGCCATATTTTCAGTTAATTATCTATTCAGAGGAATGAAAGATTTACTCTTCAAATTATTTTTATTTCAGAGCCTTCCACTGACAGAGATAACCTAGCAGAGTTCCAACAGAACCCCTGAAAATAGGTAACATTATTCTCCACAGCTTCGGAAACCCAGCAACTTAAATCTCCCGAGTTGCACATCGCCTCCAAGCGCCCCTGAAAACGCCAACAGCGGGGGGACCCTCTTTTTGCAGTAGCCGCGGACTAAGTAAACCTGAGCACTCCCTCCAGCTGCAGAGAACGAGAAAGGCAGGTAAAAACAGAATAAATGACTGCCCGGAGGCTGGGGCAGGGAAGGCACATGGAGGCCCGGGGAGAGGGGCTCTGCTTCGGGTCCCTCCCTCTTGTCCTGGGGGATAAAAGCTGAGACCTGGTGTGGGCGGGGCAGGAGGGGCTGGTGGGCAGCTGGGCTCTGTCAGGAGGGGACGGCAGGGCAGGCAGGTGGGCTCTCAGCGCAGAAGCAGTTTAGTGCCTGAAGCTGCGCTGCCGTGCCTCCAGGTCCTAAGTGCCCCACTTGCCTGACAAGCAAATGCAAGTTACCTCTAAAAGAGGAAAACGTCCGCTTAGCTCTCAAATTATTTCTAAACAACTGTGCAAATAAGATGTCCAGCACACAATTAAAAAACAAACAACTAGGGACATAAGGAGCCAAGGCAATATGAGCAATATGAATGAAAACCAACAGAAACAGACACCGGAAATGACTCACAGGCAGGGCCATGAAGAAACTTTAAGGTAACTATACGGATTGTATTCAAGGAGGCAAAAGACAAGATTGAGTATTTTAGCAGATAACTGGAAACTATGATATGACAAACAAGTAGAAACTAAAGAATAAAGAATATGTAACGGAAATAACAACAACGGACAGGTTTAACAGCTGATTATCCACAGCAGGAGAGAGTTAAGTGGGAGGGCTGAAATGAAGAACAGACAGGAACACAGCAGGACCGGGAAACACAGAAGGCGCCGTGACGTGCTCCAGCGCAGATAAATGTAGTCCCGGAAGGAGAGGGGAGAGAAGAGGGGCCGAAGCAGTATCTGAAGTACCCGTGGGAGACGACGTCGCAAAATAATGAAAGACATGAAGCCACAGATCGAGAAGTCCTAAGAACCCTAATGATATGTTTCAAAAATTGCTGAAAACCAAAGACAAAGAAAACATTTAAAAAGCAGTCTGGAAAAAAGGCAGACTACAGACAAGTGACTTCGCGACAGAAACAACTCAAGTCGAGATAGTGAGATATCTTTAAAGGGCTAAAGGAACCAGCGGCAAATCGGGAATTCTGTAACTACTGCAAAACGCTTCAAAAATGGAGAAAAATGTTCTCAAATTAGACGGTGGTGATGGTTGTGTAACTCTGTGAAATTACGAAAGCCACTGAACTGTACACTTCAAATGGGTAAATTTTACAGTATGTGAGCTGTATTTCAATAAAGCTGGTTTTGTTTTCAGGGCAAAGAATGACACTTGCAAACAAGCACTGTAAGAATCTGTCACCAGCAGACCTGCACTAGAGAAATTCTAAGGGGTAGCCCAGGCTGGTGTGGCTCAGTGGATTGAGTGCTGGCCTGTGAACCAAGGGTTTGCCAGTTTGACTCCCAGTCAGGGCACACACCTGGGTTGCAGGCCAGGTCCCCGGTAGGGGAACGTAAGAGGCAACCACACATTGATGTTTCTCTCCCTCTCTTTCTCCCTACCTTCCCCTCTCTCTAAAAATAAATAAGTAAATAAATTAAAACCTTAAAAAAAATTCTAAGGGGTATTCTTCAAGGCAGAAAGGAAATGACCCCAAATGGAAGACGACAAATGTGGCCTTGCAGAGCTATGGGTAAAAGACGGCCCTTTGGATAAACAGTGCTGAATAAGTGGTGCTGATAAAAAGTAAAACTTGACCCCCTTTCCACGAGTTACACAAAAATCAATTCCAGGTAGACTGTAGATCTTAATTTGAATGGCAAAACAGTAAGATGTGTAGATGTTATAGGAAACTATCCTCTTGATCTACAAATAGAACTTTTACAAATTAGGAAGAAAAAGGCATGTAAACCTCAAAAGAAAACTGGGCAAGACATTTGAAGAGGCACTTCATAAAAGAGAATACCAAAGAGACAAGGAAAAGATGTTCAACCTCATTCATCAGCAAGAAACTGCAATTTAAAACAACTTCGCACTCCCCAGGATGGCTAAAATTTAAGACTGACAAAACCAAGTGTAGGCAAGGATGTGGTGCACAAGAACTCACACTTGCTGGGAGTGTAAATCGGTACAAACACTTCAGCAACCAGGTGCAGTATTAGCTACTAAAGTTAAAGATAATGCAAATCTTTTGAGCTAGAAATTCCACTGCTAGGTATACACCCAACACAAAACGTGTGCACCAGCATAACGGCCAAATGTTAGAAACAATCCAAACATCTACCAACAGTGGAATGGCGCAACTGCGGTGTATTCATGCAGTGCGAAACTATCGGGCAATAAAAATGGACAACAGTTCCAACCGAATGATTTTCAAAAACATCGTGAATGAAAGGAGCCAGACACAAAAGAATACCGATTCATTTAAATAAAGTTCACAAAACAGGCGACGTGGAACGACAGGCTCTATAGCTTTTATGGTATGTGTGTTTAGAAAGCAAATTACACCGGAAAAAAAAAGGCAAGGAAGTGATTATCTCCCAAAAGCCGGCCTGCGTTCCCTCTAGAGCGGGAATTCCAGGCGGCTGGCAAGGTCTTGTTTCTTGGCCGGATGACCAGCAGACCCCTGGCTGGGGATAAGGCACCGGGTGGTGCAGTTCAGCCCTTGCACTTCAGCGGCGCGCAAAAAGAAAGAAAAAGGGGGACGGGGAGGGGAGAGGAAGGGGGCACGCAGCTCCAGATGGAAGGGGAGCACCACTTCGCAAGTAAACCCAAACGCGCCTCCGAGCCCCGGCACTCGGCGCCTTCGCCCGGGGCTAGAGCCCTGGAGACGGAGGCCAGAGGGGCTTCGGGCTGGCCTCCTCCGGGCTGCAAGGCACCGATCTGGGCTTCGGCCATCGTGTGCCCCCGCGCGGCCCAGGCGCGGCCACACCTGCCCGGGGTGTCGCCCCACCCCGCAGGCCCCGGCCCCCTCGAGTGCCTCCCACAGCCTGCAGAGGCCGGCGCCGCCCGCTCCCTCCAGAGCGCCCCCACCGCGACACCCCCGGGCGCTCCCACCGTCCTCGACGCCCCCACGACTCCCCCGAAGCCAGCCCCGCGCCGCCCCCCGTGTTCCCTCTTCGCCGAGGTGCCCGCGCGGCTCACCTCATTGTCGCTGCCGGGGCGGGCGCGCGGGGCCGGGCGCGCGGCGCGGGGCGTTAGCGGGGGAGCCGGCCCCGGGCGCGGCGGCTCCGCGTCTCGCTGGGCTGCGGGGGGCAGCGGAGGCTCATCTTCTCGCGGCGGGCGTCAGGGCCGCTAGCTGCGGGGAAGAGCTGCGGCGGCCACGCCTGACAGCTGGGCCCCGGCCCCTGCCATCTTGGCGGGCGCGTGCCCGGGCCGGCGTGTGCGCGCGCCGCCGGGAAAGGTGGAAGGAGGGGAGGGGGCGGCGACCCCCGGCTCCGCCGACGGGGAAGCGGGAGGGCGAGCTCAGCCCGAGGGCCGAGACTGAGGGTGCGACCCTCCGCCTGCTGAGGTGGGATGCGCGCGTGCGTCCCTCGGCCCGGCCGCCGAGGAGAGCGCGCGCAGCGATCCTAGCCCGACACAAAAGGCGCGGGGCCCCACAGCCCGCGCCTCCAGGAGCTGGGAGCCGGGAGTTGTGGGGGGCGGGGCGAGCCTCGAGGGGGCGGGGGGCCTTGGGGGAGGGGTCATAAGAGTTGGGGGCGGAGCTGTGAGAGGATATGGGGAGGACGGTGGGGCGGAGCCACTAGAAGAGGGGCGGGGCTTAGGGGCGTAGACGCGAGGGTCTTGGGGTTAGGAGGAGCCGAGTGTGCGACGGGGTCTAAAAGGAGAGGGGCATTGGGCCGACACGTGGTGCACTCAGCCCTTCCCAGCGCTGGGCGCCCCCTGCACAGGCGGAGGCCAATGACTTCTCGATGATTACCCCTCCTTCGGCCCTGTAGTGTGCCACGCCTGTTCGGGCGCTGTGGGCAACCTGGATCCGAGGGACGTTGTGGTCACCGACTCCTGACTCCTCTGTTTGTCAATAAAGAGCTAAGGCTGGGACCGGGAGTCGCAGCTTTGGGGCAGTCCCAGCACCTGAAGGATTTCCCCCAGCCCAACGAGAGCCCCACCTAACGCCACAAAACCCGTGAAAAATCCCATCCACAAACACAGAACAAAGTAGGTCGTCCAGGTTTTCTCTGCTTGTTAAAGCCCCATCCTTCCTAAAGGTTAGCGATCCTCACTGCTGGCTGGAAAACCTTAACCCTCCGAGTCTCACGCCCTGTATCTAAGTAGACATGGTCCTTGTGCTTTCTTAGTATTAACTGTCTTTCCCCTCTGTCACAGCAATGTAGAAATCATGTCTACCTTTTAACGAGAGCGTATGTAGCATTTGAGAGTGCCTGTCATCCAGCAGGTGGGCAGCGAAGGGTCGCTAGTTCACTCCTGGCCCAGGTTGAGAAGAAGCTCTGTGAGTGATGTGGTTTCTGCCCAGGAAGTGGTAGAGCCAGTTCTCAAGCCAGGGTTTTTCTGAGTCAGAACCCTAGCACCCACCCCTTCCTTCTCCCTTTCTGCTGTTGAACATGGTTCTCAGGAGCTGCAGGTTGGGTCTCTGCATGTTTATCCCCCGCCCTCACCATCCACTTGTCAGAATTCCTTAGCGATTGGCTGTCACAGGTTCACTTTCCTCCCCCTACTTGTTTGAGCCTGAGTCTCCAGACTCAATGGCCACCTTGGTTCCCTAGAGTCATGTTAGCAGCCCCAGAGGGTTTTTTTCCTCTCCTCCTAGGGTCAAAATTGGTCTTTTTACTACAGAAAAAACTTGTTGAATGCTAAAAATGACCAACATGGACAAGCCCCAGGTCAGTTGGTGACCTCTGGATGTGCTCTGCAGAGACAGGGTTACCCCTGGTCAGTGCATATGAAAGTTCTGTGAGAAGACTCCCCAGAATATTGGCCTGTTTATTCCCAGCCTGGTTTAATGAAGCATGTGGCCCCCTCTGACCTTCAGATCAAGTACTTTCCCTGCTACTTTGGAGTTGGACAGGTCGTTACTATCCCATAGCTGGAAGATTTGCTGGGAAATGTTGATGGTAGATTTGCTATAGAACACTAGTACCAAATGTAAGGTGTACATACACCTCCGCCTCCATCAACCTTTCCTGCTAACTACCAATCCCCTGGAACAACAGGCATCCACATTCCTTTTAAGGGAATCAGAGACTATTGGCGCTAGGAGGGACCTGCAAGTCCTTTTCTTGGTGCAGGGTAGGGGGCACAGAGCACTGAGAAAGGGAAAGTGACGGCCCAGCATCACTTGGTGAATTCATGAAATTAGCTGTGTGGGGTGCGGGAAAGGTCCTTTCTTGCGTCTGATGTGTGTTCCTCAGAGCATCAGGAGCAGCAGGAAGGGCCAAGGAGGACAGGTAGGGGCCACTGCGCCCTAAGCTGAGCCCCCTTCCCCATGAATGGGTGCTGGTCTTTGTCTAATCAGCCAAGGATGCTGGGAAGGCAGAGCTCCACATTCTAACCCAGCTTGCAGACCTCTCCGAGTCTCCATTCTCATTCGACAGATGGGACTCCTAAATCTGTCTTGCAGGCACTGCTGAGGATCAGCATAAAGTAAGCTCCCAAAGAGCAGCCTTTCCGCCCTTTTCCAGCACCCTCTCTCATGTCTCCTTCCCCTTTTCCTTAACTGTGCATCTTTTGAAGCCACAGTCTGTTTAGCATGTTTCCCATTTGCTAAACAAAGCCGTTCTTCCTTCCAAGTAGATGAATTCGTGTTTTCCATTCTTCTGATAGAAAGAAAATTAACATTTTGGGGGATATGTGGCCCCCAAATGATTTGTTTCTGTAGGTCACCAGTTCTTGGATTGGGAAAGACAGCTCACTGAAGTCAGTGACCTCACGACATGTGATGTGTGTGGGTGCAGGACATGCGGTCAGGCTGACTACTCCTGGCCGACGGCTCCCATTCATGGGAGAGGCAGGAAGATGGGGTTTCTGCTGCCTGCTGAACCCGGGATAGCCATCAAGCCACAGGCGCATAATAGAGCTGGAAAGTCCTTAAAGGGCATCTCGTCCAATCTCCTTGTCCAGGAGGTGAATCTCAGGTCCCCTAGAGGTCACAGAGGCCAGTGAGATGAAAAGTTGGGTGACCTGGGTTTTACAGACGCCAAGTTCTAGAACTGCCCCTGTTATCCCATGCCCAGTCCCTGTTCCTTCCAGGTTTTTGCCTGGGGTCACCACCAAGGAATCAACTCCACAGACCTTCTCCAGTACCCGGCGTTGCTAAAACAAACCTCACTCACCACAAATAAGCAAAAGAAACACAGTTGCTTTGGATGAGCCACCAAAGAGACCCTGTCTGGTGTACATTAACCAGTTTAAGTTGTATTACTAATTCATACCAGAAACTGAAGTGAAGACATGCTTCTTTAAAATGAAGGCAACAACACTACTTCCAGCCAAGATGGACCATAGGTCATCAAGCTGTGCCTCCTCGCACAACCAAAAAAAGGACAATGACAAATTTAAAAACAAAAACAACCAGAACTGACAGAAAATCAAACTGTATGGAAGTCCGACAACCAAGGAGTTAAAGAAGAAACACTCACCCAGATTGGTAGGAAGGGCGGAGATGGGTAGCTGGGCAGAGAGGACTCAAGGCAAGGCGGCGGCTGGCGGAGAAGGCAGTCCACATTTGTATGCGGATAAACTGGGAAGAACGACTGGGGAGCAAGACAGACCCACAACCCAGGGTTCCAGCATGGGGAAATAAAGCCTCAAAGCTCTGACTGAAAACACCTGTGGGGGTTGAGGCGGCAGCAGCGGGAGAGACTCCCAGCCTCACAGGTGAGCTCAGTGGAGAGACCCACAGGGTCCAGAACGTACACAAGCCCACCCACCCAGGGAATCAGCACCAGAAGGGCCCAATTTGCTTGTGGGTAGCGGGGGAAGTGACTGAAAACTGGCAGAGGGCGGTACAAGCGGCACTGTTCCCTCTCAGACCCTCCCCCACGTACAGCGTCACAATGCAGCGATGTGGGTTGCCCCGCCCTGGTGAACACCTAAGGCTCTGCCCCTTACAGGTGTGCCGAGACAAAAAAAAAAAAAAAAAATTTGCCCAAATGAAACAACAGATCAAAGCTCCAGAAAAAAAAAACACAACTAAGCGACGAAGAGACAGCCAGCCTATCAGATGCACAGTTCAAAACACTGGTAATCAGGATGCTCACAGAATTGGTCGAGTATGGTTGCAAATTAGAGGAAAAAATGAAGGCTATGCCAAGTGAAATAAAGGAAAATGTACAGGGAACCAACAGTGATGGGAAGGAAACTGGGACTCAAATCAATGGGGTGGATCAGAAGGAAGAAAGAAACATTCAACCAGAACACAATGAAGAAACAAGAATTCAAAAAAATGAGGAGAGGCTTAGGAACCTCCAGGACATGTTTAAACGTTCCAACATCCGAATCATAGGGGTGCCAGAAGAAGAGGAAGAGCAAGAAATTGAAAACTTATTTGAACAAATAATGAAGGAGAACTTCCCCAATTTGGCAAAGGAAATAGAATTCCAGGAAGCCCAGGAAGCTCAGAGAGTCCCAAAGAAGTTGGACCCAAGGAGGAACACACCAAGGCACATCATAATTACATTAGCCAAGATTAAAGATAAGGAGAGAATCTTAGAAGCAGCCAGAGAAAGGGAAACAGTTACCTACAAAGGAGTGCCCATTAGACTGTCAGCTGATTTCTCAAAAGAAACCTTGCAGGGAAGAAGGTGCTGGAAAGAAGTATTCACAGTCATGAAAGGCAAGGACCTACATCCAAGATGACTCTGTCCAGCAAAGCCATCATTTAGAATAGAAGGGCAGATAAAGTGCTCCCCAGATGAGGTCAAGTTCAAGGAGTTCATCATCACCAAGCCCTTATGATATGACATGTTAAAGGGACTTATCTAAGAAAAGGAAGATAAAAAATATGAACAGTAAAATGACAACAAACTAACAGTTATTAACAACCAAACCTAAAAAGACAAAAACAAAAACAAACTAAGCAAACAACTAGAACAGGAACAGAATCACAGAAATGGAGACCACATGGAGGGTTATCAGCGGGGAAGTGGGAGAGGGAGAGAGGGGGAAAAGGTACAGAGAATAAGTAGCACAAATGGCGGGTAGAAGATAGACAGGGGGAGGTTAAGAATAGTGTAGGAAATGGGGAAAAAATAAAATGAAGACAACAACAGATGTCTCAGGGGACTCAGGGACCACCGGTGACTCTCACCCTGTTTTTGAAAATCCTCATTCACACCATTCATGGCATTGACTAATTCATTCATTACCAACCCTTGTTTTCTGGAAATACAACACAATTTGTATTCATTCATTCAGTGTTTATTGAGCACCTACAAATCTGCTCAGGCCCCTCCCTCAGTCTATCTGGCAAATTATCCTCAGCCCCGACCCTGGGACCCTGAGCCCCCTCCCACAGGGCAGCTTATCACACCCTACTGGGAAGGGTTTCTCAGTTGCTGGCTCCTCCACTAGACTGTGCATTTCACAAAGGCAACAATTTGTTTTATTCCTTTGTCCCCCCTGCCGTTGAAAAGATCCTGCTGATAGGTCAGCCTCATCCAATCTGGGCCTGCAGGGGGCGGGGACCAGCCTGGTGTGCACAGGCATTACATTTTGGAAGCAGAAGCTCCTGCCCGTATTCTGCTTCCATCTGGCAGGAACTATAAACTTCTCCCAGCCCCTTTTGCCTTCCTTACACCTGAGGATGGTTCACGGCTAGAGCTTCTCTCGTTTGATTCCACCCCATGGGCTCCTTGGCTCAAAAAAACAATTTCCCTTAAGATTATATTTCACTCACTTTGAAGACTCAGGAGTGGGGAGGGCTCTTGCAAAAGGAGCCTCTCAGGGTTGTACTGGAGATACCTCAGCTTCCTGTGGGATAACTCAGAGACCTGGACCAATCATGGGGAAGCTTGGCCAGATGTGGAGGGGATTTTGGGTCCTCACCCAGCAGAGAACAACTTCTTAGTGCCATTGTTTGCAGTGCGTGGGGGACTGAGCGCCCAGGCTGGGTAAGGCCTGCCCTCCTGGAGGAGTGTGGAACCACGTCCTGCCGCCTCAGACTGCCTGAATGTTCCCACTTAACTGAATTCAGAAAAGTAAGCCAAGTGCATCTCTCAGGCCTGCCTAGCCAGCAATCCCAGAGGCTCTGACTCCATGGGAGCCTATGCCCTTTCCCAGGAGGCCAGCATTTTGGGAAGGGATGCCCTACCCCCCAATTCAGGAAAGCCCATCCTCCCTAGTGTCCCCAGCCTCAGTCATCAGGTCCCAGCATGGGTGGGTAGGGGGCAGTTCAACCATCAGCTCTAGGGAAGAACTTCCGGATCACTCCTTCCTGTTGACTGTCTCACATCTGCCTGCTGAAAGCCAGGCCATTGTGGGGACCCAGGGAACACATTCCCATGAGGGGATGGGAGGCCTGGGCCACTGAATGTGTGAGCAAACCGTTTAGGGCACTTGGGAGGTCTGAAAGCTGTGATTCCCACCCCCACCCGCAATATTCTACCAAGCAGAACTTGGCGTGGCTACCAGAGGGACCGAGAAAGGGTTACAAGGGAGTCAAGGCCTTGTGCAAGAGCAACATGAGAACAAAGAAGCATTTGGGGAGTAGCACAGAGTGTTTTTTAAATGTAAAATGTAATCAGAAGCAGGGAAAACAGAAAAGACACTGATCTAGAACAAGGTTGGCAAACTTCTGCAAAGGGCCACGGAGTCAATATCGTTGGCTTTTTACAGGCCCCTCAGTTTCATAACTACTCCATTGGGCCTTACAGTGTAAGGACCGCTGTAGGCAATACGTAAATGAATGGATGGGACTGTGCTCCAATAAGACGTTGTTTATAAAAATAAGTGGCAGGCTGGGTTAGGCCTGCAGGCCATAGTTTTGATCCAGGGGACCTAGAAGATGGAATGACAAAAATTCCTTCACAAAGCAGAGTGAAAGAAAGAACTGGAAATTATCATTGACAAAATGAGGCACTTAAGTATTGATAATAGATTCAAGAGATATAACTTCTCAGTTATATAGTTACAAAAGGGATGAAGGAGGGGAAGCCATCAATGAAGACCAAATAGAGTTTTTCAGTTAGAAGAACTCATCAGAATACTGGCTGCCTTCCCCTAAGATGAGGAACAAGACGCGGTTACCCACTTTCGCCTCCATTTTTCAATGTTGTGCTGGAGGGTCTTGTCAGGGGCCATCAGGCACAAAGACATTCCCAAGGGAAAGCAAGAAATAAAACTCTCATTTGCAGAGGACATGACCTTGTGTATAGAAAATCCTATGAAATCCACTGAAGAACTATTTAAATGAATAAACCAGTCCAGGTAGGCTGTAGGATGCACAGTCACTATACAAAAATGAATCATATGTCTATACACTTGCTTTGAACATCTGAAAATGAAATGAAAACAATTTTATTTACAGAAACTTTAAAAAGAATAAAGTACTTAGAATAAATTTGACAAAAAAGAAGTGTAAGACCTACACTGAAAACTACAAAATGTCACAGAAAGAAATTAAAAACCTAAGTGGAAAGGCATCTTCCATGGATTGAAAGTTTAGTATGGTTAAAGTGACAGCAGTCCCAGGCTGGTCTACAGATTCCACACAATCCCTGTCAAAACCCTAGCTGCCCTTTTTTTGTGCAAAAACTAGCAAGCTGATGCTAAAATTCATTTGGAAATGCGAAGGACCTAGACCAGACAAAACAGTCTTGAAAGGGAAAAACAGAATTGGAGGAGTCATATTTCCTGATTTCCAAATTTACTGAAAAGCGAAAGTAAGTGAGACGGTGTGACACGGGCATAGGGACAGATGTACAGGTTGGTGGGATGGAACAGAGTCCACAAATGAGCCCTGACATTTATGGCTGAGGTTTAACAAGGGTGCCAGATCATTCAATGGAGGGAAGAACAGTTTTCAATAAATTGTACTGGGGTGACTAGATAACCATATGCAATAAATGAAGGTGAAGCTCCCTTCACATCATATACAAAAGTTACTTCCAAAGAGATCATAGTCCTAAAATTACACAGCTTTGGGAAGACAACATACAGGGTGGGGAAAAGTAGGTTTACAGCTGTTTGTAAGGAAAATAATACAATAATACCTAATAATACAAGTATGAACTCGCATACTCACAACAGCACACCTACTTTTGCCCCACCCTGTATGTGGAAATCTTCACAAACCTTGGGGTTGGCAAAGGCTTCGTAGATATGACACCAAAATACCATTAAAGTGAAAAGACAACACACAGGATGGGAGAAATATTTGCAAATTATATATCTGAAGAGTATCTAGAGTATACAGTGAACTCTTACAACTCAGTAATACAAATAAGCCAGTTAAATAGTGGGCAGGGGATCTGAATAGTTATTTCTTCAAAGAAGACACACCAATGGACCACAAGCACATAAAAAGATGCTCAGCATCATTCGCTACCAGGGAAACACAAATCAAAACTACAGAGAGATGCCACTTCACGCCCACTAGGTTGACTATAAATGTAATTCTACCTGATTTTCACTTTGCCAGGAACCTACATACAGTTATGAGGACAGTATGGCAGTTTTATTTCAATACATTGACGATTCACTGAAGTGGATGGTTTTCTTAAAAACAGACAGGTAGAAATGCTGGTAACAGAACTCGGGCTGAACCCTAAAACCAGCAGCTTTCAACCCTTTTCATCTCATAGCACACAGAAACTTTTACTAAACTTCTGCAGCTCAAACAATATATTTTTTACAAATCTGACAAAAAGTAGGTATAGTTCTGATTTATTCACACTGGAAGGCTGTCGTGTTGGCTGTTGTCATTTTTTATTTTTTTGACACCCTAAGGAAAAAGAGGTCAGTGCCCCTGACTAAATAGTCAGGCGCTGTGTGTTTAGGAAGACTGTTGCGGCGCATCGGTGAAATCGCTGCCCGAAACCAGAGTTGCGGGCATCTGGATGGTGAGCTTTGGGAAAGGCAGCCTGCTCTGGCACCAGTGTGGAGAAACGTATGCACCGTCATCGAATGGCCGTGCAGGGAACGACGGAGCGGGCTCCTGGCAAGGCAGCAGGTAGAGAGTCACCTGCAGACAAGGTGAGGAGCCCAGCAGGTGTCCTTGCTCTGTTACTTGCTAGGCCTGGATCTTCTGGAGTTAGATTCTACATGGTAGATTCTGGCACCTGGAGGTAGCCGGGGAGGGGTGGGGTGTGGAGGGGCGTGGAGTGGGTGGGAGGGAGAAACAAAGCAGGAGGAGCGTGTTTCTGGTCACCTCCACCTGACTCCTTCAGCCAAAGCAGCCGCATCCTCAACCGCATCCCTGAATGGATTTTCCTGCGTGATTTCAGCGGGGGAAAGCATTTGCTGCTGAAACGGATTCTGAGCTCCAGAAGATCCCCAGCCCCCAGCTTGCTCTCAGCCCTGATCTTTTCGTAACATTCACTGGCCACAGTTCATTGGTTTTTGCCTTGATAACTTTCTGGTCTGTTAGAAATCTGAAGACGGTAATAATGTGTCTGTGTGTTTTCATTCTTTTACAAAACCACTGTTTAATTTGGAAGGTAATTTAAACTTGCTTTGCCTAAGTGACCTAGAACTGGGCTGGCGTGCAGGGCCTGATGGGCTGGCGAGGCGGGCGCGGTTTCCGCACACACCCTGGCTCTCTCCTCTGGCTGATGAGGCTTACAGCCGTTCGGTAAAAATAGCTTCATGCAGCTTCCGCCAGGAAGACACTTAAAAAGGGAAAAAGGATTCATTTGCTAAAAAAGAAAAAGGCTCCCAAATTGCTACCATAATTTTGGAATGCATTTTTGCAAACATTTCTGTATCAGGGGACAGGAAGGCGTTCTCGCCCTCTAATTCAGCTGTTCCACGCTGGGCGTTTGTCCTGAACAAGCAAAGCTCACTTTACGAAAAGCTCCGTGGACAGAGCTGTCCTCGGCAGTGCTGCGGGCAAAAGGAAAGCAGTGAGGCAGGAGAAAACACTCGGGGTTGAGGGCGAAGGCTGAGAAAGCTCCTGCAAGTCCAGAAACTCCCCTGCTGCTCACAGCTCATTCATGGGCGTGTCCACCTGCCTTGTATGACCACCTGTCCGCACCGGACACCGTGCAGAGTGTCGGAGGCAGGGAGCTCGTGGGCATGGAGGGTCCACCAAACTTACAACTCAATGTGACTTAATGAGAGAAGTATGATGAGCAGGGACACAAAACAGGGACCAGCATCCAGACCAGCTACTTGGGAAAGGCTTTCAGGAGGAAGTGACTTTGAAGCTGAACTACAAACATGATGGCGGTTGGCAAGGAAGAACAGGAGGAATGGTGTCGGGGCCCGAGAGCATGGCTAAGGACTGGGCGGTGACAGAGAGCTCAGCAGGGGATGTGGAGAGACCCTGTCGGAGCAGCAGGAGGCCACTGCAAAGGTCCCGTAAGCCACGTGAGGGAATGTTCCATACGAGCCACGATGGGATTTTAAGCAGGAGAGCGACATGTTTAGAAAGCTCACCCCACTGCCAGCGAGGCGCGTGGAGTAAGGCCAGCGTGGCTGCAGCCAGGCCAGTAGTGACGGCGGCCGGCCAGGGCAGAGGCAGTGCAGGCAGGGAAGCAACGTGACACGGGCAACAGCTGCCTGGGTGTGGGAGAGGCGGAATGGTGCAGGGGTCAGTGAGAACCCTGGAACCTCACTCCGGGGGTTCCCATTCGACTTCCCCATCGTGTGGCCCATAGCAAGTTAAGGGTCATGGTCAGAAGCCACCTCCTAGGGTCGTTGAGGAAACTGAAGGAGTGGCCATGCGTCAGGCACTTGCAGTGGTGCCTGGCGTGGGGTCAGGGCTGCTGTTCCGGTTGCTATTATTGGCGGCTTGTTGCTCTGGAGCATGACTGAGGCAGGCGTACATCCAGGTGTGAAGCTAAGGAAGCTGGGTCAGGAGAGGAACTTGGGCCTTACAGGGGTGAGGAGGTGCTGGGGACAGCCCAGGGAGTGGGTGGGGGCGCGAAGGGCAGGGGCCCAGGAGAGGCCTGCAGGGCCCAAAGGGGTAAGCAACAGACCAGGGCGGGTGTTTCTGGCAGGGAAGAGTTGAATCTGCTTAAATGCTGGTGGCAGGAGGCTTGGCAGAGCACAGTGGGGACAAATGCCCCTGGTGGGGCGGGCTGCACGATGTTTTCTTGTCATCGTCCTCGCTGTGACAGGACTGGGCGAGGAGTGATGGCGTTTATCAGGGTCGCGTGTTGTGCTGCCAACAGGAGTTATTTATAACGAGGTTATGATGACATGAAGAAATGCTTAAAAGTTGTATGAAAAAAGCAATATAAAGCATTGTACGTGCAATATGTTAACTACGGAAATACGCCCAGGAATGAACTCGTAGAAAACAGCGCACTGGGAAGAAATGGTGCTATTTCTGGGTGGTTGGGGGTAGGGCAGGGCTTCCTTCTGAATTCGCCGTGATGAGTATGTTAGCGTTTTCATGGAGAAGTCCAGTAAACTTTATTTTATAAAAGGAAACTAGGGTGGCCGGGGGCTGTCCCTGCCAAGGTCACAGCGACCTTGGGAAAATCCCTGCTCTCCAGGGGTTTTGGTTTCTGCAGCTACAGAAAGAGGGGGCTCAATAAAAGCGTGCTCCCCAGTGCACGTCCCCGGAGACTGCCTTGCAGAGACCCGAGGAGGAAAGGCTGTGTGGCCAGATGGCCTTGGGAATCCTGGACTCAGATCCATTACCAAAAAAAAGCTCTGCTCGAACCTGCCCAACTCTCAAACACAAGGTCTGTTAGCAGCCCATGGAATCGTGTTCCCTGGACGCCCCCCAAGTTCCCTGGCAGCCCCACCTCTCACCAAGGCCTTCAGATAAACATCCCTGTGCTGGGGCTGGCAGAGCACCAGGGGCACCTGTAAAGGAGGGACAGCAGCAGCTGCTTGGCCACCCTCTGGGACTCCAGGCCCCCTCCCCACCCTGCTGTCCTGAGCACACCGGGTCCTTTCCAGCCTCTGCTGCTGGCTGCTGCCTGGGCTCCAGAGTTGCCACTGCCCAGGAAGGGGACAGGAGGAGTGGACAAACCAGGACAGGGGAAAAGCCTGGCCCGCAGTGGCCTCAGTTTCTGAAAATCACCTTTCATGTCACCTGATGCCACAGACCCAAAGTGACTGAAGGAGAGGACCTGCGACCTTCGATTAATCCTCGCAAAGCTATTCCTGGGCTGCTGAAAGAACTCATTTAAAGGGAGACAAGGAGGAAGAGAGGAACACTAGTTTACATAATACCCTCTTCCCATTATAGATCTTAAAAAATAGTGTAAGTACGCAGACATAAAAGTAGATCTTATTACGTTAATAATGGGTCCCTTTTCCTTCTTTGATTTGGTTATTGCCTCAGTTAATAATTTTAAAATGATTATTTTGCAAATCTGATGAATGTGTATATACCACAGGCAAATTATAGTCCCCAGGGGAAGAAAAAAAATCTGTATATGAGACAGAATATAGTGTGAATCATATCTAATTTCAAATATTTTAATTTATATACTTTCATGATTATAGGTCAATAAGAAATCCGCTTTTCAGATTTTATTTCATTACAGAATATATCTGATTAAGGATACGTACAAACAGTCACCTTTAACACATATTGTTTACCGGTGCCCTGCCCCCGCGGCGGCCCGCAGGTGTCACGAGCATGCTATGCTTCCCAGCGTCGTGCTGGATCGGCCGTCTGAGCAAGCGGGGCGCTCGAGGTCAGACAGTTCAGTTCATGTACTCGCCTGGAAAAGTAAAAATCTTAGTATTTGTCTTTAAGTCTGTTTATTACTCTTCTATTTTAAAATCTGAGATCCATTCCCCAATGTAAACAATACATTTCAGCCGGTCACGCATCAAAATGGATAAGGCCTTCTCGACAAATGATGCCCCCGCGGCCAGGCATCAGCACGCGGCCTCACTCCGTGGCCAGGCGAGCGCCCGGGCACAGAAGGCAGGACGGGGGCCGCCCGAGCGCCTGGCGCAGCTCCCCCGGACTTCTCCCACTGCAGGTGTGTGGTGTCTTTCTGACTTGGTCTACTGGGTCTTAAAATACAAATATACAATGTCCAGAAGCATAAAATAGTAAAGCCTAGCCTTACATATTTATTATGAATCGCTAAAATCCTATACAAGTACAATACCATATCATGCCAATTAATATACAGAGGAAGGCAGCCAAATGTCTCCGCTCAGGGGCGCGCGAACGGGGACCCGAGGGGGCGCAGTGGCCGAGTGCGTGGGGTCAGGCAGGCAGGCTGGCGGCTAACTGAAGCTCTGACCTGCCTGTACCCCCTGCGGAAACGTCAATCCCCCACTTCCCGCCAGCCTCCCAGAGGGAGAACTGAGTGAAGCCTCGGACAGCGGACCCAGGCAAAGTCATAGCTGCGCTTCCTGACTCAGCTGTGTGACGGGCTCTCCACACACTCAGCTCACCCCTCTGGGCCCATCCCCCCACAGGGACCGTGATCCGGTACCTCCTTAGCGTCACACACTCGGCTTAGCAAGCTCGATGGTGAGAGGCAAGCCTATGGACAGTGTCTGGAAAGGCATTCTGTGACTGATTTCGAAGAGTTCATAGAAAAGTGGCGAAGGGTACACCAATCTGCTGACGCCCCGGCGATGTAAACCCCGGCATTTTTTACACTAAGTGTGTTTTCTACACGGTACGACAGGGAGGCCTGAACTGCGGACCTGGCGTGGCGCTCGCTGGCCCGCTAAGCTAAGGTAACCGGTACAGGGCGTGGTTTCCTGAGGTCGGTGAGAACGTTGCGAACGAAACAGAAATCACAGTGACTGAGTGACCGAGCCTGTGCCTTCCGGGCCGCTCTGCTCCCGCGGCCTCGCCGGCACTACACGACCCGCCACTGCATGATGCTCGTGTCCTTGCCGCCCGTGGAGATGAGGTGGCTGTCGTCACAGAGGAACTCGACATTGGTGACGTGACTGCTGTGCCCGCTGTACACGTGGCTGGGAGCCTGGAAGCAGACACCGAGGAAGCTTAGCGCCAAGTGCACAGCGGGGAGCCGGAAAGGCTGGAGTTCCCCAGCGTTCCCGCATCCTCTGCACTGCCCTCCCCGCCCCACCCCCGCTGCTCTCCTGGGTGTGGCGCCCTGTGCACAGTCCGGTCAAGGGCAGATATGGGCAAGTGACCGCCCTGGGTGCATATGTTCTGTCCCAGAGATGTGAGGGGCAGAGAGTGAGGGGTGGCCTGCTCGAGGAGGGTCAGGTTAGGGAAGGACCAGGAGGGGCATGCCAGGCATTGGTGCTGGCTCAACACAGGGGGCTGGAGCAGAAGGGAAAGGGGGAACCAGGAGGAAGCCACAGAGGTAGGACAGCCAGATCTAAGGGCTTCGTATGGTAGGGGTTTCCTGCGGGTGAGGGGGAGCCCCTGAAGTGCTCTAGGGTCGTGTCTGCACCTGTGACTCGCAGCGTTCACTGACGGGCCTTTTATTGAATTACCAGACAGCCCCATCAGGCCGGAAATGCATCCTGTGAGGGGCAAGACTGTCGAGGGCAGGTCCTTACCCGGAACTGCGAGCAAGGGTAAGAGAAGAGGTGCACTTTGCCGAAGTCATCGCCTGTCGACAGGAGTTTTTCCTCGTGGGCCCGACAGACAGCGTTGATGTCGGTTCCGTCCGAGCCTTCTGGCCACACTCCTGAAACCAAGAGCACAGACAGAGCCCTGGAAACCCAGAAACACCGGGCCACGCTGCCTGGGGACTGCACTAAACTCCGGCTGAAATAAAGGCACCCAGGTCCCAGGTGTAGAAACCAGGGCCAAGAGCGTGCTCGTGTCTCTGCCTGTTCCCAAAGCGTCTGATGGGAAGCTGACCAGTCCTCAAGCATGCTGCTTCCTAATTTTTCTTTTTTCTGGGTAACTCTTTACATGTAAGAGTCTCTCCAAAGAGCTTTTTAACCCTCGGTCTGAGTGCCAGCTCCCAGGCATTTCTTGGTGTCAGCTCTTGGTGGCTGCTGCTTGCTTTGTGACACCCGCAGGTGTAGGGTCCGCCTGCCGTGGGCCAGGTGAGGCCGCAGCTCTGCTCCGGAGCCCTGTGTCCAGCGGGCCTGAAGCTGGGTCTGGGGGTGGCATCCCCTGACCATTGTTCCAGGAATCCTTTCCGGCCCCAGCAACTCTGGGTCTGAGAGAGTGGCATGTGCCTCAGTTTCTCCAGAAGTTCTGGAGTAAACCTGGGGGTCCTAGCATTTAATGCCAGAAAATGATAAAATGCCAGGCTCTAAGGAGATTTGTGAAATTCTGATCAAATTATTGACCTCAGGTCTTATAGAAAGAGATGACAAATGTTGCTTTTCCTCCCTCCCACATTGCAGCAGTTTATTTTGGATTATTTATGAATACATCCCTTGTCGGAACTTTGAAAGAAGTGAAGGGTTAGCTGAAGGACCTGAAAGGCGCAGTGATAACTCTAACAAATGGTATGTGTGTTGACTGAGGGCCGTCTATCTAGGACACGTCTGGCACAACCTCATGGGAGAAGATCCTAGAGAATTGCCCCAGGACCCACTGCATACAAGACAAGAGGGTTCACGCCTGTGGCCTGGCTCCGCTCGCCCGCCCCCTGGAGCTGCGGGGAGTGTGTCCTGGGGATTTCACGCAGCAGCACAGCACTTTGACAAAGCCGGTGACCACAGGGCTTCCCAACTGTTGGAGATGTACTCTGAAAGGAGACACGCCTTATGCCGAGCACCGTGAGAGCCGCAGAAACTCACCAAAGACGTGGAAGCCCAAAGTGCAGGTGTACGTAGCCCATTCGATGTCTCTCGTAGCTTCCACGCTGACGACTTGCTTACAAGCAGAGGGAACCCCTGGAGAAAGCAGGTGCAGGTCTCTGACTCCTGAGCAGAAGTCCCCTCCCCTCCCAGGGCAGGGCTGGCCCTCTAGGGCCTCATCTGCTATGCAGCCCTCAGGAGAGGGACAGGGGAACCGAGTTCACAGCTGGCACCGAGCCCAGCCCCGGGCCAGGGAGGGCCCACCTCTTCTTCACTTTCCTCCCATCTTCCTGTCTGGGTCTGGTCCCCCCAATCTGGCTTCCCTTTTCTTTGACCATCTCTGGTTTCTAGGCCTCCACCTGCTCACTGTCCCCCCAGAGTCCCTCAACACAACTCAGGTCCCCTTTCCCACATTCACACGTGCATGGATACCCCCCGTACAATCCCTTTGATGCCAAGCATATGAAAATGAGTCAGACCAAGTCCTACAGCCTCCCAGGTGATTTGTTTGTTCCCCGAGTGAGCTCTTACTAGGGAAGTGACAGACTGTGTTTGAGACAGGCCTAGACCCAGGGCCGTCCCGGGAAACCTTCCCCGTTTCTGCCCTCGTCAGGCAGGGTGGTGGAGAGGGTGGGGAAGGTCGATCACCGGAGGCATTGTCAAGGCACAGATATTTCACCCTTTCCTCCACCACCTGCTGCCCTGCCTTTCCTGGGCTCTTCAACTCCTGTGAGACTCCCCCCACACACTGGCTCTAAATGCCTGTAGCTTCGTATCTGGGCCCTGATGTCCTTGTATACAAAATGGGCTGAGCCTGAAAGTGCTGCAGCTCATTGAGGAGGTACAGTGAGAGCACCTCACGCTTCAGTACCCCACAGCAAGGCAGCCGGGCCTTCTCGCACCCTGCGACCCCGGTGCTGAGCCGGTGCTGGGCCCAGCAGCTGCCTGGCGAGTGCTCGAGGAAGCAGGGTGCTGCATGTCCTACATGCTCCGTAAGTGCCAGCCATTATTGTCTTCACCATTCCTGGGCACAGACACTGGCCACATGGGACGGGAGAGAAGGAGGACGGGTCCCAGGGGTTTGCCATCCACCCAGGCAGGAGAGACTTCCTGGCCTGCCCGATGGGGATGATATCATTACAGGTCCCCTCACGCTGTGACAGCTCTGACCCCACTGTCTCCTGCCACATCTGTCCCCTTCACCCTGTCTCTGCAGGGTATGGCCTTCTCCCGCCCCTGGTGCCTTGGTCCCCTCCACTGGGGTGCAGATTGGCCAGGTCTGCACGTGCCTCAGCGGCAGGGAGCATGTGCCAGGCCGTCCAGCCCCACGGCTCTGTTTCCCAGAGGGCGGGACCTGGGCCCGAGCTGTACGGGAAGTGGGTTTTTGCAGTAGGCCCTGCCTGCTCTCAGAGTAAACGTGCTCCTGGGTGTTACTCACAGTAAAGGATTTCGTAGTCTCCAGAATTTGATACGAGGAACTGTGAATTTACAGACCAGTCCAGGTGAGTGATGAAGCTGGAGTGACCCTGGGGGAGAAGTGGGTGGTCTGAGTCTCCTCGCCCTATAAGTCCTGGCCCACCGCATGCCGACGCAACTGACTGCAGACGCATCTCGGGGAGTCGGCGTGCTTACCGAGCATTTGCCAACTCGCGTGTACTTCCTTCCGTTGTCGCTGACCCCGTAGATATAGATACAGTTGTCATGGGAGCCTATTGCTAAGAAGTTCCCATCTACAAAGACAGGACACATTGCATTTCCACTGTTAAAAATAAACATTTGATCAAGTACAAGGGACAATGCCAGGTGCCATCAGAGAGTTAGAAAAAATAGCCAGATTAAGGAAGTATTTCAAAGATGAATTATTTCAAAGAGAAAATGTGCTTCTGAATGACTCCCATAAACACTCCTATGTTTTGAAAATCACACCTGACCAGATTCTTCCCCTTATAAAACCCTCACCTGGCCCTCCCCACCGTGAAGGGGTTGAGACTCGGGTCCTGAGTGGGGCTCACAAGGCCCTGCAGGATGTGGCCACATCATTCCTTACTGTGTTCTAGGGTCTCTCAGGCCTCCCGCCCCCCCACCACAAGGCCCTTCCTGCTCAGCTCCGGGCACTGCCCCCACACCTCTGCCTGATTCTATGAAAAGATCAACAAAATAGACGTGTCTTTAACTAGACTGACTAAGAAAGAGAGAAGACACAAGTTACCCGAATCAAGAATAAAGGAGGGGACTTTACTACCAAACTCAGGAAAATTAAAAGGATTATAAATAAATATTATGAACAATTTTATGCCAATTAACTAGACAACCTAGATGTAACGGAAAAATTACCAAAACTGACTTAACAAGAAATCAAAACTTTGAACAATCCTATAACAAGCAAAGAAATTGAATTAGTAATTAAAGGCCCTCCCACAAAGAAGAGCCCTGCTGGTCACTGAACTCACATGACTTCTACCAAATATTTCATAAAGAAATGACCCTAATCCTGCACACATGCTTTCAGAAAACGAACAAAGAAGGGGCACTTTCCGGTTTCCTCCACAGGCCAACAGCAGTCTCATGACTAAGACAGACCAGACCACCACAGGAAACTATAGACCAACACCCTCATGGACATGGATGCAGAGTCCTTACAGGATACTAACAAACCATCCAGCAACGGATGAGAAGGACTAGAAGTGACCACATGAGATTTATAGCAGGAATGCAAAAATGGCTTAACCTTGGGAAATTAATGTCACACACCCTATTATAAAATAAAGGACAAAAACCACATGATCATCTCAATAGGTACAGAAAAAAGCATTTGACACACTCCAGCACCCACTGATGATAAAAACTGAACAAACCAGGAACACAAGGGCCCTTCCTCATCATGACAAAAGGCACCTAATGTCGCACCAAACGATAAACAACTGAGGCTGGGAGTGAGGCAGGGCCCACTGTGCCTCTCTGGTCCTTCATCACGTGGGAGGTTCTAGCAAGTGCAGCGGGGAAAAGTGAAGACACCCTGGTTCACAAGGAAGAGTGAAACCGTCTTTATTTGCAGAAAAAAGTCCCAAAAAGTTTATACACAAAAAAATCACTAAAACCAATAAAAGAGTTTAGAAAGGTCACAGATATCAGATCCATGTGCGAAAAAATAAATTTGATTTTTCTACGCTAGCAACCAACATTCTGAAGACAAAATTAAAAAAAAACTTCATTCACAATGGCATAAAAAGCAACTTAGGGAAAAGTTTAACTAAGGAAGTGTAAGACTTGGGCACGAAAGCTATGAAACATTGCTGATAAAATTAAAGATCCAAATAAGTGGAGAGACACTCTGTGTTCAACGTTACAAGACTCAATCTTGTAAAGATGGCAACTCTCCCCATATTGATCTGTAAGTTCAACATATTAAAGTCTTGGTAGGTTTTTAAAATTAGAACTTGACAAGCTGATTATAAAATTTATATAAAAATGATAACAACCAAAAATAGCCAAAGCAATTTTGAAAAAAAAACACAACAAAGTTGGAGTAATTACACCATTCCATTTCAAAACTTTATAATTATAGTAATCAAAACTGTGTGGTATTGGTATATGGATAAATATATAGATGAATGGGACAGAACTGAGATTCTTGAAATAAACCTTTATATTTACTGCTAATAGATTTTTGACAAGTGTCAACTCGGTCCAATAGGAAAAGAATTGCATTTTCAACAGATGCCGCTGGAACAACTGGCTATCTATATGCAGAATAAATAAACTTGGACTCTGACCTCTCACCATCCACAAGCATTAACTCAAAATGGATCACAGACCTACCTACACGCAATGGCTAACAATAGCCATTCTACAAGACAGCACAGGAGAAACTCCTCATGACCTTGACTATGGCACCATAAGCAGGATCCATAAAAGGAAAAAACTGATAAACTAGACTTCATCAAAATTAGAGCTTCTGTTTCAAAAGAGCCCATTAAGAAAATGAAAAGACAAGCCATACACTGAGAGAAAATGTTTGCAAATCATGTATCTGATAAAGAACTCATATAGAGAATATAGAAAGAGTTCTTTCAACCCAGTAGTAAGACCCAATTAAAACTGGGAAAAGTATTTGGATATATTACTTCATCCAAGAAGATACAGACAAACACGTGAAAAGATGCCCGACACCTTTGACAGTCTTTATAGAGATGTAACTCAAAGCCGGATGGGGTGCCCCTGTACTTCCACGGGGAGGGCTCTGATAACAAAGACAGACTGTAGCAGGTGTTGGTGAGGATGTGGGGAAACTGGTGCTAGACATGTTGCTGGTGGAAATGTAAAATGGAGCAGCCACGTTGGAAAGCAGGTGCGCATTTTCATAGGATGTTAACATAAATTTACCATATGATCCACCAATTCCACACCTAGGAATTTCCCAAGATAAGTGAAAATAAATGTCTACAAAAGGCACATACAGTGACTGCTCAGAGCAGCGTCACTGATAATAGCCACAACGCAGAAACAATCTGAGTGTTGGTCAACTGGAGAACAGGTCAAGTTCAAGTGGCACACCCAGGGAAAGGAGTACTATCCCTTAGTTACACAGGAATGTACAGAAGGTGTGAATGGTGGAAGGAGGCCTGACCTGGGGTGCTGAACACACAATACAGTGTACAGATAATGTGTTACAGAACTGTGCACCTGAAACCTGTCTGATTTTATTAACCAATGTCGCCCCAATACACTCAATTAAAAAAGGAATTATCTACTGATACGTGCGCAATAACCCGAACTGACCTCAAAAACATTATTCTAAGAAAAAGAAGCCAGACAGATGCCACAGGCTTGAAATGTCCAGAGCAGGCCAGTTATAGGGTGGCCTGGTGGCTCAGGGCGTGCCCAAGACTGGGGGTGCAGGCAGAGGTTGCCGCTGAGCAGGGAGGGAACTTTCTGGGGCACTGAAAAGGCTCTAACATTGGATTGTGGCGAAGGCGGCGCAGCTCTATCAATCTACCAAGACCCAGTGAGCTGTGCATGTACAACGGGCACATCAGTGCGTGTGAATCCCACTTCAGTAAAGTTGCCAGAGAAGAGCTTCATCTCTCAGAGACACAGACAGCGGTACCGATGGATGAAAGGAGCAGATGTCCACGAACCGCTTCAAAGTAACACGGAGGGGCACTGGGTGGGGTCGCAGGTGAACAGGACAGGTCAGGGGTCAGTGACACGGCAGCTGGGGGTGAACATGCGGGCTTCGTCACGCTCTCCTGTCCAGTTCCGCGTGTGAAATTTTCCGTAACAGAGAGTTAAGGAAACACACAAGCGTAGTGACCAACGAGGGAGAGAGAACCCTAAGTGCCAGCGATGTGCATATGCGGTTTGAATTTCCCTCCGCGGTGGCTTGTGAAATTTCTTCCGCAAAGACCCCCACGGAATGTCATGACCCTGCGGGGGGTCGCACAGCGACCGGCGCCCTGACCTGGTGAGTACCGCATGACGGACAGCTGCTCGTTCCCGTCTGTGTGCACGGTGACCAAGTCCTTCGTTTCCGTGTCGAACACAAACCACCTGTCGCAAACAGGAGACAAAGTACAATGAGCTGCTTAATGGGGGGTGATGTCAGAGGAGGACTATTAAAAGCCACTAGCCTAAGGGCTTAATAAATACTCTGCATTTACTTAACAAGAAAGCTTGTTCCCAGCTTTTACTTACAGAAAATTTCCTGCATATGAGCATTTCCTAAAAAGTAACAGCACATTGGTGACGACTCAAAATGATTCAGTTACTGAGGCTGCAACGGGGCTCCTTGGCCTTTGAGTTTTGTCACTTGCACGTACGAGGAGAGACAGCCCTGGGCGGGGAAGCGGGACCAGGGCCTCCGGCAGGCCTGTGGTTGCAGGCAGCAGCACGGGGCCCACCTGCACAGGTGAGGCAGGACCGGGCCAGGAGGCGGGGCTGGATCCTCAGGGGCAGTGAGGTTCCCAGCTGTGCCATGTCTGGCCTCCGTGAATGCTGGCGTGCCACCAGCTGGGCAAGAGAAACGATGGAGAGAATGGAAGAAGAGCGAGGAGAGGGGGAGTTCACCTCTCTGGGCTCAGTTTCCTCAGATTAAAGACGGGGGTCAGGGCCCAGAACCACCTTGCAGGTCAAGTGTCAAATCTGTCATGTTACAACCGGTGCAGAAGTGCTCTGTACCCCCTACCAAGGACACAGCACTCGGTAAGTGCCTCCTGCTCCTGCAGTTCCAAACCTAGATGACACGTTCCATCAGCTTGTCCCCTGAGCCGGCGCCGCTGTCTTAGCCTTCCTTTCGGGGCCCTAACCCCCACCCCCACTCAGCGTGCCCGAGGACCCCCTGAAATCTGGATTTGGCTTCTTGGCTTTAACCCCTTGCATCTGCGACATCCATTTCCCTTTCCTGTGCTATTTAACCTTAACAGAGGTCAGAACGGGAGGAGTAGAAAGACTCAGCTGCCTTTGGAAAGTCCCGCTGAATTGCTGCATCAGGAGCTAAGCTTGGCCCTGGGACCAGAGATGTGGGAGGCATAAGTGGAGGGCAGGGATTGGGCTGCATGTTCTGTCTTGCCCCCAGAGGACAATATCCAGGATTCTGAGTGTCCTGCCCTTGTCACCATGTCCCATCCCACCACCACACAGTCAGTGTGGTGAGGATGGCAGCAACTGGCTGCCCACCCTTCAACAGAGCTGCTGGCCGGGAGCCTCAGCCTCCTGCAAGAGCGTCGAAAGGAAGGTGAGTGTGTGGCCCCGCAAACATTTCCATGGAGAAGTCCCTTAGATGCCCAGCCCTTAAGACATTGCTGCCGGTGGCTCAGAAATGGCTGCCCCTTCTTTACCACACTCGAAGTCATGACAACAGACTCGAGGTGCTGTGCTTTGCAGAGAGGAAGGGCGGGAGGGCATCACCAGAAATGTCCAAATTAAACCATCACAGGTGCCTGTCCTGTGACAAACAACAGAAACATAAGAACCACGATGACGAGAACCACGGGACTCGCCTGCCATCGCACTGGCAGGTGCCCTCTGCACCTCGTCCCCTCCATCACCAGCACCGACTGGCGAGGCAGCTCAGACTCCCACAATTTATAAAAAGAAGCAAATGCAGAGAGGTTATGCAACTGGCTCATGGATGCACGGCTGCTGGGTGGAGAGGCTGGAATTCCAGCACAGACCTGCTGCCTGGCCTGCCAGAGACACCGGGTCAGGAAGCGCTCGCTGAATCTAAGCAGGAGGCGCAGGATCTGGGCCATTGCTAAAACTGTGAAAGGGCAGCAGGAACGAGCATGTTACAGTTCTCAGTGCTTGGAAATGCTTTCTTGCCTGATTCTGAAGTTGAGGCTGCTCCCACCAACTGTAGAAGATGGCTGGAGGCACTGCACATCCGGTGAAACTGGACACAAGTGTGTGTCTGTGTGCGCATGTGAGTACACACGTGTGCCTGTGTGCGCACATGCACGAGTGAGCACATTTGTGGGCAATCTTCCAGGAGAGCAGGCCATGGCTTTCCTCAGATTTCCCCAGGTCCGACATGTGAAGGACCCCTGTCTCAGCTCCCTCGAGTCTGACCTAATTGTTGGTAAGTCATCAGACGCTGGAGACGCAGCCGGGAGCGGCTCCGCGCCTGCCCCAGCAACACAGACAATACGCCTCTTCCCGTGACCTGTGAGCCACGCTGCTGTGGACTTACCTCCCGGTCAGTGTTCCGACTGCAACCACAGACCCTGAAGGATGAAAACCAGAAGACTGAGCTGGATCCTAAAATATTTTAAAGGAAGTGTAAATTGATGACCAGGCACAGCACTATCGCATAAAATCACACAGCACAGTCCTCGTCCCTCAGGGCCGCGTGGCCCCATTTAAAAATCTCTTTTCTCTCAAGAGAGAAAAACATTTTCCTACTTGGAACAGGTATAACTTTTCTGTTTCTGTCTTACTCCTTTCGTGGCTACAGCAGCCAGACAACAGCCCAAGAAGAGGCACTCTTCCGCTGGGTCTTGGAGCCTGTGCCACTGTGGCCCCCCCAGGCTGAATGGTGCACGCGCTCTGCCTGGACAGGTGACTGCCACCCTCGTCCAGCAGGTGGACACTGGGTGGGTGCAGACGCTCCGCAGCCCCAGAGGGGTTTGAGATGAGGAAGGCACGTTCCAGGTTTTGGCCTGGTGGCCCACATGTGTGTGCAGTGCTAACTGATACAAGATGGACCGTGGTCAACGGAAGAGGTGGAGACAGGCTGTGGGTCCCCGGAGGGGGAGGCAGATGAGCCCCGTCCAGGAAGAGCCATCGCTGGTGGCGGTGGAAGTGGACACACCAGGATTTTGGGGATCAGGTGTTAATGGGACAACAACAATGGTCAAAGGGGCGGACACAGTACAGCTGGGGCCCAGCTGAGATGTGGCAGGTGGGCTTACGGTGCAGGAAGCAGGGTGTGGGGGACGGGACAGTGTGTGATGGCATGGGGAACATGGGACTGTGGTCACTAGGACACAGCATAGAGGGTGGCTTTTTTCCTTTCAATAAAGAAGCACGACTGAACCTGCCTGTGAGGTGGGGGGCCCTCTGGCAGGGGTGTTTTGGACAAATTGAAGTGCGAAGGGTTTGGTCACAGGCAGACCCGGAAAAGGTAGCAGTGGAAACAGAAAGGGGAGAAGCCATGGAGAGACGATGGGTAAACTGAAAAATAGGAGACCAGACGCTCTTCGGGGACTGACTCCATCACTGCGATGCTCTTCCTAAAGTGGGAGCTGTAAGCATGCTCAGGCTGCCATGACACACAGACAGAAATTGCGGCCACTTGAGGCTCATAACTTGACTGAGACGAAGACACTGAGGCTCAGGGGGGTCCGGTCCAAAGTCACACGGGCAGGGGAGAAAGCAGAAAGCACTGAACTGCAGGTGTTTCTGGTGTCTGGTTTGGCACCCCTACCCTTGCACCAGGCGGATGGGGTCACCAGTCTGCTTTCAGCACGGCTGCTGTGCTGACCGAGACCCCAGGGAAGCCCACCCTCCCAGACTGCCACTGTCCCTGCCGCATCAGTGGTGGTTGTCAGATCTGCACAAACCCCTCATGTATTTTTCATCCATGAATCCCCCTTCTGGGGACAGGTACAAGGTAGGGCACCACCTCCTCTAGCCATACCTGCCACCTCGGGCCACACCTGTTCTGTCCTCTGAGAGGCAGGCTCACCCCTCTGGCCCTGGCCTCTCCTGCTCAGCTCTACTAGTGGCCGGCCAGCTCTAGTCCCTCAGTGGCCTTCTCTGAAAGGAAAAAGCAGGAGGGCTGACCCTCAGGCCCAGCACACTGGGGCATGCCAGCAGCTGTGTGGGGCTGCGGGGAGGGGTGTGGGGTCTGGAGAGGGGCCACCCCTTACACGGGAGGGTGCATGTCACCCAGGGCACAGGGTGTGTGCCTGACCCACAGCAGCGTGGGCGCTGGAGGGCCCGGGTTTGGGAAACAGGCCGAGCTGGGTGCAGACACTGGCTCTGCTGCTAACTCAGTGACCTGGGCAAGCAGGCGGCATTTCGAAGCCTCGGTTCCCTAACCAGCGCCATCAGGGTGAAGAAGCCTCCATCACAGGGCAGTTGCTGGGGTGAGGGTGACGAATTCGTGCACAGTGCTCGGTGTGCGAGTAGAGCTCAGTGAGTGCAGGCACGGTGGCAGCGGACCCGTGGGAAGGACAGCTGGCACTCTGCTTTGCAAAGAGTCCCTTTCGTAAAGGTCACAGAGATGCTGATGTTAACACTGGAGCTCTGCCTTTATCACTGAGCTCGGACTGCAGAGATAAACTGCTCATTCCAAAGGTGCGCCGGGAGCAGAATGCAGGCTCCTAAGCAGGGCTCCTCAGCAGCTAGGCCCCAGATGAGGTCGCACCCAGGCAACCCAGCAACCAACTCAGAGGGAACCCTGCTGCCGAAAACTTCAACAGCACCCTGCAGAATCACATGGGTGAGACCTCTAGGCAATGTTTAAAGCAACCCAATTTAGAGGAGATCAATTAAGTGACATTTGTTTTGGGATAATTTTACATCTCTATTAATATCATGCAAGTAAACAAATACACATATTCCAGATGAACTTTTACAAGAAAAATGGAATGCAACTTGTACGTCTACCTCTATTATTTTGTCCCAGACTGGCCGGTGACCGATGGCGTCCCACAGAGTGGCATGTCTGTCATGCCCACACGTCAAGAACTGAGGTTTGGAGGCATGGACGGCCAGTCCCCAGAGTTCATCAGTGTGACCCTACAAAAAAGCAAGACAGATGGACACATTCCAACCAACACGCAGGAGCCCTGACGGGTGACGCGCCAGGCCTACTGCACGCTTTACCCTTGACCTCATCAATTTCTCCCGCCCCCACTTCCCTTAGGATAGCAGACGAGACCCCCGAGGCTCAGGAAGGCTGTGTCAGTGGGAACACAGGGTCATCTTGCTTGTAACGCTTCGTTAAATTCCAACCTTATGGGACGTGGACGTGTCTGGTGGGCCATCTGGGACGCACCTGAGTAATGGCTGCGAAGTCCCCACACAGCGTGCCCTGGAGGACGAAGTTTCTGGTTGTGCCTATCAGGATCACGTCGCCTTTCCCCTCGGCCACAGTCCGTATCGGACCAAACTGTTCTGGGATCTGAGTTGAAAGGATCAGAGTTAGTGTCAATGATCCGCTCCACCATTCAGAATACTTGTTGATATGTCACAGCGACGGCGCCTGTCACAGTCTCTCTCTCTCTCTCTCTCTCACACACACACACACACACACACACACACACACGGAACAGCTCACTCTCGGTGCTTGTGGCATGAATGACCAAAACTCCAAATCTTGCTTTTAAACTCCGAGCATTTTATATACCTTAAAAGAGGCAGCAAGAGTAAAGCTGTTTAAAAAATTGACAAAGAATAAAGCATTTTTTCTTGACAAGATTAAACAGTGAGAAATACTCGTGGTCCGTTACTCTTTACCTGTGATGACTTGCAAGAGCCGTACCAGTGAAGTTCGGCAAAGGAAGGGCTGGCTGTGCTACAAGCCATAATGAGACTCCTAAAACGTACTGTAACCTAAAATGGTGAATTTTCTGGCCACTTCACTCTATTTAGTTTTGAAATCCATTGTTCACGTTGGTAAACATGTGGAGTTATCTAAACGTTAAGAAAAAAAAATTCCAAAACACGGCAGCCAAGAACAATTTGCTATGTGAGCAGAAACAGAGCCTTAGGCGTGCTGACTCTGGCCAGTTCTAGGGAGGGAAGAAGCAGCCCCCGCTCTCTAACACCTTCCACCTCCAGCGTCTGTGACCAGAGCGAGGACAGGAGGTGACAGTCCAGGCTAGTGAAGAGGATTATGGGTACCTAAACAAGGAGAGCATCTTCTATGAAACCGGATGAGGCTTTGGTGCTTTCGACGTGGTTATAACTTACCATGGGCACATGTTCAATCAAATGCTGGTCAAATCTCATTGTAATGTCAACTAAAATCTCAGTGAAAGGGGAAGTGATTTCCAAGTTCAGATGAAGGCCTTCCTTTACTAAGAGCAGTAAGCAACAGAAACAAGTTCTACAGGCAAAGCACCGTGCCAGCTGCTCTCTGACGGCAGGTGTTGTGAGCACCGACTTAGCCGTTGGAAACCCTCTATGTGTCCACTCTAGGGTGGGGAGAAAGACCGCCAGCTGTCACATGGGTGCTGCTATCTGTCTGCCCATAATTTCCTGGGGCCTGAGGGAGAAAATTCAGTGAGTACGTGGAAGGGATATTGGATTTCTTGCTTCTGGCTCCTACTAGTGTGCAGGCTACTGACCAGGTAACAGGAGGTGAAGTAGACACTCAGGGACTCAGAGGAGAGAGAATGTGCTGGCACTCAGCCAGGTACAAAGTAGATGCTCAGTAAATATTAGCTCAAAGTGATAATGTCTCTGAAGTAAGATGCTGGAGATTAAAGTGAAAAAAAAGGAGAAAGATCGTAATGATAAATCAAAGTATAGATAATAGCCCCTTGGAAAAGTGAGATTGGTTCTATTATAAAAATATTCTAAGTGTGAAATATATTACAACCTCAAATTTTATACATTTACCATTACTTTGCTGTGTACAATGTGCACTTTTTTGCCCAAATTTTTGAGAGAAAAATAAGGACGCACATTATACACGAGTATAATGATTATGTACCATGGGCATAATAACGGGCATAATAATCCTGTGCATCAGGTGCACGAAAGTGTGGGTGCACGTTATACACGGTAAAATAGTGATTCCGTTTTTGTAGTTGTACCTAAACTGCCTCCATGGTTTTAATAAAACATTATACCTCTCGCCTTGGCTGGTGTGGCTCAGTGGGCTGGGTGTTGTTCCGCAAACCGAAAGGTCGCTGTTCTGACAGCTGGTCAGGGCACAGGCCTGGGATGCGGCCAGGTCCCCAGTTGTGGGCGCACAAGAGGCAGCCAACTGATGTTTCTCTCCTTCTCTCTCTCCCTCCCTTCCCCTTCCTCAAAATATAAATAAGATCTTAAAAAAATATTATACCACTCAATAAAATTTTATCTAAAAATTTTTCAAAATGGCATGGTGAAGATTTCAGGCCAACAAGGAAACTGACTGGGGTAACAGTTTAAGGCTAGAAACAAATTTCAATAGTGCTGCCCGCTGTCTTACCTCAGTTTTATGAAGTTTCTGGTAGTTTCCATTCCAGGAAATGAGCTTTCGGTCCTTCCCTCCTCCTGACACCAGGGTGCCGTCCCTCAGCATGCAAAGTGCAAAAATGCCCCCCTCGTGGGCCCCTTGAATGGCGTAGCTTATTCGATTCGTACCTAAACACACCAAGAAAACCATCCTTAGTCCTTCAGGAAGGGGCTCCCCTCGGCCTGTCGCAGGTCAGTTTCATTTTAAAATCGACATTGTTGGTTAGAACACCACTGTAGTGTAGCTCTATAAAGGTTAGAACACCACTGTAGTGTAGATCTATAAAGGTTAGAACACCACTGTAGTGTAGCTCTATAAAGGTTAGAACACCACTGTAGTGTAGCTCTATAAAGGTTAGAACACCACTGTAGTGTAGCTCTATAAAGGTTAGAACACCACTGTAGTGTAGCTCTATAAAGGTTAGAACACCACTGTAGTGTAGATCTATAAAGGTTAGAACACCACTGTAGTGTAGCTCTATAAAGGTTAGAACATCACTGTAGTGTAGATCTATAAAGGGTCCCATTTCTAGACGTTCACAGAGCACCAGGAAAGCACGGACTGGGTTACTGTGCAAGGAAGGAAAACTTGCTAATGCAAAGCACGTGTGACGGGAACCCATGGGAACCGTGGCTCAGGCGAGCGAGGGCTTGTCTCATGAGCTGTGTCTCTGGCCAAGTGACGTAACTGCCCTTCACTGTAATTCCCCCTTTCACACCCCGTAGGCCTGTTCTAGGGGTGAAAGAAAACGATGTCGAAAGCCCCCAGCACCCAGAGTATCGGGGACCCATGGAAGTCATCCTATTAGTTGGAAGTGATGTTGCTGGGTCTGTTTGGACCTTTGCCACCAACCCACTCAAACCCTAAGGTCCCTGAGGCTGGGGATGGTGCTTCTTCTCTCCTGGCACGTGGTAGGTGAGCCTGAGACCCCCTGAGCTGAGCTGAGCGAATGAGTTCTGAGGGACGCCTCCTCCCTACCACTGCCTGATTGCCAGCAGTGGGGGCTCGTGTCGAACTCGCCCGAGTGCCCACAGTGCACAGCGCGCACGTATTGGTGCTCGAAACCTCTGTGAACCAGGACAGTGGCTTCAATATTTCACAGCTAAATACATAGTCACTGGTGATGTCATCATTGTCATCGTCAATACATCTCCTAATAGAGGTATTTATCCCATCCTAACGTCTCGGGCTTAACGAGCCTTTCAGAATGACAAGTCACTGCTCTTAAAGTCCCTTGTTCCTCTGCTCTGGTGCAGGGCTTTCAAGCCACACACGCACACACGTGCGTATGTACCTATGTAATTTGGAGTTTAACAGCGGTCCTGTGCATTATATTAATAGACAGTTCTTACCGAAGTCACGCTTGACTTCTCATAACGTCACCCAAACCAGTGTGAGTTGGGAACGATCATGTGTTACCTTTCCCCCATACCAAGATGTTGCCACTCGAGTCTCCGGTAATGGTGTCACCATTTTCAGAAAAAGTCACACAGAGGACAAACTTTGGCTTTTCTTGCTTCTGCAAAATGTTGTAAATATATGTACATACATATTTAGTCAAGACATCCTCTGGTTTTATTAATACTATCTACACTCACAGTAATCCCTAGAGGGACGGAGTTACCACCCTGCATGCCTTTCACTTCTATCTGCCGTGATGTCACCAACGCTGTGAGAGCATCTGCTCTTAGAGAATTCCCGGTCGTGTAAGGTCACAGGCAGCTCCAGCCGAGGAGGGTGTTGGGGGTGGGGACACTAAGGGGCAGGCAGTGTTGTCACATCTACAGTGTGAGGAACAGGGTCCTGGCACCAGAATAAAGGGGTCCTCTAACTCGGTCTCTGGGTGCAGCTGTAAATGTCACTAGAGAGAAGAGGTGCTGTCCCTTGCTGTTCTCAAAGGCCCCCAAGTGGCCAGACTAAAAGGCACAGGGTATCTTGGCCATGGTGGGGGCCGGCTCCCAAGACACAAGGGGCTCCCCAACTCTGCTAAAGGTCTGGGAACAGTCTTTGTCACCACCCCCCACATGCACCCCACACTGGCCTCATGAAACAAACTCTAAGACCAGGAGCCTGAAAGCTCCCTGATGACAGGTGGAGCCAGCCGACCGCAAGTACACACTGAAAAATCAACTACAAGCGCACTTGAACTTTACCTCGAATAACCCTTGCTTCTTAATGAGGCAGTTTCCTTCTAGCGTCCAGAAGTAGAGGTGGGATTTTCCACAGGTGACTATGATGTTGGTGTCCGTGGGGTGGAAATCCACGGCAAACACAGCTTCATTGGAGCACTGGGCAAAACAGGGGGCTCAGATGGCTCAAGCCTCTTTGGACACCACAGATAAACGACGCATTGCAGGGTGCCAGCCCCGGATCTTCCCCACCGAATTTATCTTCTTTAAACACTAAGTTCACGTTTGCTGTGGCCTTAACCTCTCCTCACCTGTCTCACCCACCGGACAGCAGCCCGAGGCTGCAACACGGGGCCCTCTCTCTGTGAGGATCTGTCACCGTAGTGGGCACAGAGCAGGCCTGTAGCAGGCGTTCACTGAAGGAGGGGCGGGGGCAGTGGGGGGCTTCACTGCAAGAGGAACTGGCTCCCTTCCCCTTGTCTTGGCTGCCCCACCCTGGCCGAACAGCAGGACTGGCTGGGGGTGCTCCATGTAGTGCCAGGACCCCTCCTCATGTGGCGACGGGGACCTCTGAGAGGGGCCAGGAATCTGCATTCTGTACAGCTTTGTTGCTCCTGGCCCACGTGAGCTGCCGTGTTTGCCCTGGGGTCTCTCCTGGTCTAACTCCTGGGACTGTGCTGGTGGGTTGGTGACCAAGCCAGGGATCTAGGTCCTTGGATGACTCTCACTACCCTTCACCTTGGCCGGATGAATGAGACTTGATTGTTCTTTCTGCTTGATAATTCAGTTATACCTTCTCACACCTGGAGAATAACTTGCCTCTGACTACCTCCAACCTAGCAACACAGCAAGAACTTACTGGTGACCAGACAACCAGAAGGCATGGCTCTAGCATGAAAACAGGCATCAGGAGACGCGATGGTCATATGTAGGGTCTGCATACCGGTCTCGCAAGGAAGTAAGGTGGCCCAACGGTGCTCCCCACATCAAGAACACAAGGCGACCCCATGCTAATGCTAATGTGAGGGAAGTAAGACTATCTAAGGCTAGTGATGCCAGGACGGAAGTATGAAGTCAGTTCTATGAAACAGACCGAACCACGACTTAACAGGAGAGCAGGACAATGCCCGTGGGAAGCTCGCTGCTCTATTGGGCAGAGTGGCTGGGAGGCGGGGCAGAGAAGCTGTGCTCCTCCCTCCCGAGTGCTCTGGGCCCTGGGGGAGCCAGGGTGCATGGTGCTGGCTTCCCCTCCACCCAGCCGGCTCCCTCGCTGACTGGGACTGGACTGGTACCACATCTTGGTACCACACACCTCCAGTGCCTCCTCAACATGCAAGTAGATGGGCCATTTGTTGAATATGAGGGAGAAAAGGCCAGCGAATGAGCGACGGAGTGAATTACAGGGGTCATGGCTGCAAGACGAGGAAGGGAAACCTTTGCAGACATCACGAAGAGAGGAAGAAACCCTGCCAGGACTTGGGCCTGGCATCCTGGAGGGGAGGGGCGGGTCAGAGGGATTTGGGGGAGGTGTTACTCGAGGGCTGCCTTGGGACGGGGACCCCAGAGCCCACCGAGAGGCAGGGAAGCGGCCAGCACCCAGGGGCATGAGAAGGCTTCAAACGGAAAAACCGGCGCAGCCAGCGTGGGCTGGGAGAGAGACCTTGACATCAGCCAGCCGCTCCTCCCTCTGCCAGTCCCACACAGACAGCACGTGGTCGTTGGAGTCGTCCACGGCACACAGGTGGCTTCCTCCATTCTGGAAAACACGTGTATTCAGTGGAAGGTTACACTTGGGAACAACATAGGGTGAGCACCATGGAAAATGAACACTAATTGTACTTGTGATCAGGACGGCCACATTTCAGTTAAAGGGCATTTACTGACCGCCTCTGCGACCTGCTTACTTGGATAGACAGACAAGCAGAGCGGTGAACGGGGCAGGGGTGAGGCTGATGAAGGGACGGGAGGGGCCAAGGGCCTGGCTCTTCCCCAGCAGGTCCACTAAAACCAGCCTTCAAAGGAGCTGCAGAGCCTCCGCCCTCCAAAGGAGCCGGTGTCTGCTACACACGCAGAACACGCAGTACATGCAGCACACGCCTGGTACTAATGGGGTGACTGAAGGGTTGTAGGAGGAGCAAGAGCATTGGGGCAAGGCGTGTGCTCCTTGGACGTAAGCAGATAGGGACCTCGGACATTAGCTTCTGAGCTGCCTGAAGACATGGTTGGCAGGATGTGAAGACCTGGAGGAAGGCTGGGAGACCATAGGGCCGTCCAACTCCTGTTAGAGAGAGGCAGCCAGCCCCTGTGAGGACAGCAGGGACCTGCTGGGGCCCCCTAGGGAGGGGCAGGAGAGATTCAAGGCCAGAGCAGGCAAACTGCCTCATGGAACCCGAAGACAGCCTGCCGCAGAGCCTCCTGCCATCAGCACACCCGCGTGGCTGGAGAGGTCTGGCTGGAAATGGTGACCTCTGACCGAGGGGCCAGGGAAGCTGGAAGGCTTCAAAGTCAGACCTGCTAACACAGCCGGGCAGTGACCCGTGCACTGGCGCTCTCTCTCCAGGCTCTGAGCTGGCTGCCAGCTCCCTGGGGACAGAACGCGCCACCCCCTGGCCTCCGACTTACCGATTTAGAGAAGGCAATGCACGTGACCGCTCGGTCGAAAAACCCAGTCCCGATGACGTGCAGGGTATTCAACGTCACAGAATCCCAGATGCGCACGTGTGGGGGCAATTGCTGGGGAGAGAAAACACGTCAAGTTGTCGATTGTGACGACTATACATCTTTACTTTGAAGCTACAAGATGACTTCACGTTTGTCAAAACAAAACGTCTCTTTCTGCATTTGTGAATTCTATTAACATAAATGCAAGATTCCCGCTGTCCCCAGGAGGCCAGGGCCCCTGGGCCGAGGTAAGCTCAGGAGAGGTTACCAAGTTGTAATTTTGAACAGCCCATGCTGGACCCCACAGGAATTGACATTCTACTTTTACATCAGGAGACACTGGCATTTTAAACACGAGAAATGACGAGGAAAACGGAATCTCGGACACGGGTTAGTCTATGACGTTCATGTGGTCACCAAGTGTGAGTGTGTGTGAATTACTCAAGGCGGCCACACCCAGTCGTTTGAAGGGCTCCTTGGGCCCCCCAGGAGCACGACAGGCGGTCCGTTGTGCACAGCTAGAACGGGAATTGCTATGATTTAGTCCCACACTCTCTCGATGGTGCTCCCAGGTGACTTATACCAGTTTTGCTCATCCTCAACAGAAGCGAGCACTCCAGAACAGCCAGCAGACCTGTACCTAGGGACAGTGGGTCGGGTGAACTAGGTTCTGGTTTGGACTTGCCTCGAAGGCAAGCTGCGGGCAGTCACGTGACCTCTCTGATTCCTCTGCAAAGGAGCAGCTCAGGTAGCCCCCGGCATTCTCACTGGCTGGAAAGTTCCGATTGATTTCAAAGCCAGAAACTGAAATACACTTTTAGTCCACTAGAGGGAGGAGCAGATGGTTTGCTACTAATTTCAAAGAACCTTTAAGGTCACTGTATAAAAAAAAAATGAGGACTCTGTTCCACTTATATGTATTCACATAACAGTGGTCCGATTTATTGTTCCTGGTGCTTCAAGTGTAGAGTTTCAATGGAAAATCGCATAAAGTTAACATTTAAAAGTTGATGTTATTGAAATATTTGCTGAAAAATGGTAGCACTCTTGTTTGCTGGAAGAGAACATGTTGATAAAAATGGAAGTATTTCATGTCATTGGTTTCAGATCATAGACTGTTCAATAATAAGCTATGCTAAGGTAGGTATCAAAAAAGCGACAGGAATTTTGGATACGACATAACAGTGACCACAGCCTGTCCTAAACAAGGGACTGGGAGCCAGTTTTGCATTGTGTTCCATTTGCTAAGTTCCACCAGTTTCCCCTCCCGGTTCCCTCAAACAGCAGTTAACGCCCTGGGGAGCTGCCGACGGGACTTGCGCTAACGCCCCAGCAGCCGCTGCAGACTGCGCACACACGCGCATGCGCGCGCGCTCCACGGGCTGACGGCTCGGGGACGGTTCGCGGAGAGGCGGCCTGACATCGCTGGGGAAGCAAGAGGCCCACACTCAAATGATTATTCATTATGACTTTAACTGTGCTTATTAAATGTGTGCTTCACATTTGATTGTTTACCATGCATGTAAATATCTTAAGAATTAATGAATTCTTAGGCAAGAGCAATTATTTAAAAACTGGCTGAAATGAAGGTGAATTCAAAGGGTTTTTTTTTAAGGTCGCCGTAAAAATTTTAATTCACAGTAAAAAGTTCTAGTGAGGGATTAAGAACCCTAAGCAGGCGTGTTCATCAGCAAAACGTTCTGTTGTGTGACGAAAAGACAAGAGATGCGGTAACTCACTTTTCCGTCCTTGGACGTGCCTGCCACCTGTCCCGTCGCTATTGTGATCTTATCGGGGTGAACTGCTAGGCTGAAAAAAACATCCATAGAGCAGCTGCTGTTTAAGGGTAGACTTCCTTTTTCCTTGATCGAGTGTAATCTAGTTGACAATTTAAATATAAGACATCACGCCCGACTTCTTTATTAGTGCTTATCTCATCTTCATTCCTACGTCTCTAGAGAATTTTCAACTGAAGAATGAAAGTATTTTTTTTTTTTTTTTGCTTGGAAAACAACATTTCAATCTCAGCACCACTTACTTAGTTTATAAACTTTATTAAGAAGACATTTTGAGTACATCAAATAGCAAAGACATCCTAGAAATCTGTAAATCCATCATTCCATCCGTCTGTCTGTCCGTCCATCCTTCCAAGATACATAAAACTCCACCGAAAGCTATGCATGAATATAGGAATAGCAGACCCAGCCATAAACACGAGGCAAGGCATTTAACTTTTACTAAAAAATAAAGACGCAAATTAGAAGCCGTTGGCATGAGATGTCTTAAGAAGGCTTCTAATCGGGGTGGGTTAGAGCTATCGGTTTAGGTAGGACGGTTGGTTGACATTGTGTGCCGTGAAGACAGAAAACTAAAAGGGTGTCTCAGAGACCCAGCTGACAGCACTGAACATGGACAACGGCTGTCCCACGGACCCCACTTGCTCAGCTCCCTTTGCTTCTCTTGAGTTACGTCCTGATACTGAGCCCTCTCTGCTGACAGGGCTTCTTCGCAAGCTGGGCGTGAGCCAGAGCCCGGGGGACTCACCACTTCACGTCGTCGTTGTGGCCGGCGTAATGCCGCTGAAGCTGCTCCTCCACGTTGTACAGCACGACCACAGACGCGATGAAATACACCGTCTCGCCCGTCGGGAGCAAGTACAGGTTGTTCCGGCAGTCTCGGCCCCTGTACCCGTAGCTTCGAGTGTGTCAAGATAAAACTTTTTTTTCCTTTGAAGAGCTGACAAAGCATCAGCTTTCTTCAACAGACAATAAATTCAGTAAGCAATAGGATTCTATAATAACTATTACTCTCAGTTTCACAAGCTCAAATAACCTTAAATTATACAATAAGTAGTGCCAAATACTTCCGACTCCCTAAATAGGCAGTAGTAAAGTTGGAAATGGTCACTGATTTAATGTGAGTCCATATTTTTAATACAAAGGTGTGGCTTTATTTTTAGAAAGCGTGTATTATATTTTGAAAGCTGAATTTTTCAGCTTGATCAAAAATGGCAATTAATCTATTTTATTTACTAAAGGGGACGAGATCAGACATTCGTGAAGTCACTGGGAGATGAACTTTTCAATTGAGCCAATTAGTCACGGATCTGGGAAGCCACCGCAGGTCAGGTTTTTCTGTCGAGCTGTGGGAATTTTAGGTGGGTCCTGCCTTCCTCACACCTACTCTGCCTTCAAATGTGGCCGAGCCGCTGCTCTGAAAGGCTGACAATAGCAATGTCCTGCTGCGCCCACCACCCTGACTCAAGAGCCAAAGTCACCTGCAGTTTTGATGCTAACGTCGCAGGCACGTGGGACTGCTTTGCACCCCACTTCCTCTTTCCTTTCTGCTGCCTCCTACGTAACATTCACCTGCGGTTATCATGCTTGCTCAGATCCACCGAACTATCACATGAGTCCATGGTGTGTTCACTTTCCTTTCCCTCTTGAACCTCTGGTCTCTCGAGGGCGAGGGCCTGACTCGGGAACTAGAATTAGAAGGAGCAACAGGGCCAACGGAGCCTGTCATCTGTCACCTCTTCATGTTACTGCCGTCCTGAGACACGAACTTACAACCGGGAACTGAAATGGCCATTACGCTGCGGATTGATGAGAGAGACTCGCCTGGTTCTAGGGTCGTGAGTGGGAAATCACCCAAGTCCCTATTCTAGTTTGTGCTGTTTGTGGAAAACAAAATATATCTCGAGATGATAAGTGGCTACCGTTCCAAATATCAAGCAGTGTGGTTATTGATCCTATTCCAAGAAAAAACTTTAAGCTTTGATAATTCTTTTTTTTTAATTTTTAAAATTATTTTATTGTTGTTCAATTAGTTGTCTGTATTTTCCCAAGCTTTGATCATTCTTTATGTTTTAGAATATTTTCAAAAAACTTAAGACATTGGTAATTGACTTTAACATACCTCAGTTTAAGTCAGTTATAAGTTTATTTTTAATCGTCATCTTGGAGCTAAATCTTTTTCATTATAGAAGTACTTGTAAAAAGTGCAAACCACAAACACTCACACACACGAGTATATGAAGGTTTAAAAAATTAGGTCCTCCCTCTAACCATCCCCAGGTCCTCAGGATCACTACCTGTTAAGACTTTCCAAACCTTGAAAACTATTTTGAGAGCAAAACATGTGAACTTACATGTGAAAAATACCACTTATTTGGAGCAAGTACCACTGTTGTATATTCTCTAAAATATAAATAGGGAACAGGCCGAACAAATGCGTGTTTTGGGCAATGCCTCCAGACCCGGTATAAACTGAACAAGTGCTGACTCACGGCGGAGCCAGCTGAGTCACTTCACTTCCACGCACTGAAATAAACCCCAAATGGGCGCAGGGGACACTCCTGACATCTGAATCTGAAAAGATAAAGATACATTTTGGGGGGAGAAATTTAGGTTCAGATGATAATTCTAAACAGTTTCCGAAGTATACGGTCCCCTGATTTCAAATACAGTAGCAACTCTTCTAAATGTAACTACACAGCCTCCGTTTAAACCCACTTTGTATAATTTGCACTAAACTGGCACTCAATAAGCGTTTGTCGGAGGGTGAATTAAGGGTTTTTGCGCTTTGTTTTAAAATCTGCGTGGCCTGGAGGGCGGCCTTTGCAGGTTCCTCCAAAGTAAAAGAAAGTGGTGCAGTGAAGCGAAAGCAGACGGAGAGCGAGAAGTCAAAGTGACATGCGATGAAACAGAAAAGCCCACACGTCACCCGGCCTGTGTCTCGGCCTCATCATCTTGCCTCTCAGGGCTTTCTCCTCGGGGAACGCTGTCACTTCCCAGTCTCCTGCTGCGGAGGTGCCAGCGCTCGGTTTGGAGAACAGTCGTCACACGGCTGACTCGGACCCTCGTGGCCTAGGCTTTGGAGTGGGGCAGAGGCCTTTCATATCTTCAAAGGGGCATTCTATCTACGCTGCGTGGAGATTTCGTTGAGTGCGTGGGTATTCACTGCTCTCACCCCCTCAGCGGGGCCTGGTTAGCCTGGAAGTGGGGCTCCCGCGGCCGCCAAGCCCTACTTGGATTGGGGGGATCCACGTCCTGCCTTCCGGGCTGTCGTTCTTTCTGCCTTTCAGCGTGGAAACTTTCAGTGTACTTCCACCTCTGACACTCTCACTTTCTCACTCACGAGCTCAGTGTTTTCTTGCATTTTGGCTGCTGTCTCCTTTTATAGTGTGAAGCCCTGGCTTTCCCACCCGTCCCCGGAGGAGCTGAGTGCAGGACGGCTGCTATTAAAAATAATCAGCACTTTCAGTTTCATCAGAATCGCAGATTCTATGCATTGTGATTAGTTTTGCTAACTCTGCTTTTCAATTACGTTTTTAACTAACTTTGTTCTGTCAGAAAAATTAAAGTCCAGGCTAGAAACTAGTCATGCATTTTCCCACAACTCTCCAAAAAATAAAAAATCATTCAGACAGCCACACGGCATGGTCGTCTCCTCTTTCCAGGAGGACGACGTCTATGCGTTTGAGCGAGGACCACAGGGATCCCCTGAGGAGTGACAAGCCAGTGTTCCCTGTGATTGCTAGCTCTTAGGGAGCTGCTCTGCTAGTCTCCCTGGGTGCTGACATATAGCCAATTCTGTTAAATCACGTGTTTTAAGTGGGGGAGTTTGTTTTTAGAAGGTTAAGAAGACTTAAGTTTTACGAGTTTCTGTAGTTAAACACGAATCTGAAAGCCTGAATCGGCTGAGGACCTCACGAGGCCCGGTCGATGGACAGAGGATACACCCACTCCAGCTTGAGCCTCTTGCTCGGAAGGTCCGCCTTGGCCTCCAGGCCGTAGGAGTCCACCTGGTCCCTGGGCATGTACATGGCGACCGGGCGGCCGCGGAGGAACATCTTCACGTACCCTTCTCCTGCGAAAGGGACAGGGAGGGTGGTGAGCCGCTCGGTGCCCAGGGCACCGGCAGACAGCTGTGCTTCCTCTAGCCTCTCAGTGGGCACGTGCGGTCTTCACCCTCTGTTGTCACTTCTAACAAACGTCCAATTTCACCTCACGTACTTTTGACATTCTGCTTACTTAAATACATAAAATATAGAAGAACATGTAAAAAACAGGACAGAACGAGGTTCCGTTAGTGTTTCATGAGAGGTTTTGGTGCTTACATTTTCTCCATCGTCACAATGGGAAAATATGGCACCCCTCCCAAATGACAACTAACACAAGAAATCCACTGAAACTTTTTACTGAGTTCAATGGATATATAACTTCAATATCGAAATTCATAAGACACCCTTCAATATTTAAATTGATTTGTCATATTGCAATGTAAAAATGTATCTTTATGCATCCTTTACACTGGACACCCCAAATCAGCAGAAGCACATGCTAGGGTGCATGCAAAAAGAAAAATGCTCAGAGAAACACTAGAAATGGAAAACGAAGGAGCAAAAGGCCCACTGGAGAGAGAAGTTGAGAAATAAAATTTTCTAGAGCAAATGTTTTCATAATAAAGTAATTTGTGATGTTTTAATAAACTGTGGGGACAAAAGTAAAACCCACCAACACACCAACACGAGGCAACTCCTGGACTTGGAAAAAGAAACAACTTGGGGTTTCTGGCTACGTTTCCAGCACATAATAAGACCAAAGAGAATTCTGGTGAGCTTCTGATGAGTGTGGATGCAGAACCCCCTGTACTCGGACGCCTCCCCGTGGCCCTTCAATGGCTGGGCAGTCGGGACCAGGGAGTCTGCACGTCACTCCACAGAAGAATCATCCTCAGAAGGAGAGCGGTGAGGAAACGCAGTGAAGTCATCACAACACCGTTGGGTACCGTCATCACAAATCAGCTTTGTAAGTCTTATTCCTGAGGGCTTCAAACGATGCCGCATGCAATACTGCCTGCACAGCCAGAGGCCACCTCAGTTCTGTTATTGTGTGCGCGCGCTGCAGGCCTTGAACGCGTGCAAGTGACACACTCTTCACTCTGCAAGTGAAGTAGGACTTGGGGCGTAAGACAGCACGCGTTTGCTCCCGCACAGGGCGCCAGTCGCCGCGTTCTAGGGATCCCCGTTGGAAGATTCTCACTGGGCTCCCTCCTCCCCAGCTCCGCTGGACTAGGCCACCAGAGGCCCTGTCAGCACAGCCTCTCTTAATGGTCCCCTAGGCCATCTTATATTCTGCTGCCAAACCTGGTAAGGCCAAAACTAGACTTCACAGAGTGTCCACCAAAGTCCTGCACCCATCTCTTCCTGGATGCCAAGGTGTAACTGCCCCGCCCAGCCACCCTGTGTGGGTTCTCCTCTCTGGCTGGCTGTGTCTCTTTGCCACCACAAACGTCTGTCTTGCCCTGGGCCCTACCTAGGCTCTCCTCCTGGCCTCATACCTCCCCCCCTTTCTTAATCCCTCACCCAGATCTAAGCGCATCAGACTGTGTGGCTCCCACTGAAAAGCCTAAAAGTGCCCAGCAGACTGACAGATGTGAAGAGAGAGGCAGGCGTGACAGAGCTTAAAGTTAACTCAGAGTGATCCTGTCCGCCCTCTTTGGAAGGGAGGAATCCCAGACTACAGGTTGGGAACAGAGAGAACACAACGCCCCTTCAGCAACACCCGCGAAGCACATGTGGCTGGATTTAATCAATGTATAGGCATTTAATCAAAGTGTAGCTACGTGCATACACTGCAGTCAGGTGCAGCTTACGAAGTCCTTACGACCGAGGCTTACTTCCTCCACAAATCTAAATGACTAGACTAGGCAAAAAGCACCAGATTTAGCCTTGGCGTGGTTTTGTATGGGTAACTCAGACATTCCACATCTAAAATCAAAACGCAGTGAGGGAAAGCCATGTTTCTTTCAGGCATGTTAGGATAACAGCACACAGCCACCAAACTCAGAGGCGCCAGGGGAACGAGGCCAGCAGTGGTGCAGGAGACCATTTCAAACAGTGGATATCCAGGGCTTGTCCTATAGCTCTCTTAAGGTTTACACAGGTTTTTTGAAAGGATCCAAATGACAGCTACTTATTGAAACCCAGCCAAGTCAATGCTCAGTGGCTTAACTTCAATCCAAGCGGTTTGCATCACAGAAACACCTTCATACAAGGAGAGAATCTGTCTGCCTGTATGAAAAACGTTTCTGGAGCCTGGGCCACAGCTTTGCTCAGAGAGCTATGAGGTTTTGGAGAGGCGGCCTACCTTTGCAGTGTGTCACCCGGCGCTTCCCTTGAGATTTCGGAGACAGAGACAGAAGGGCTAGACAAAGAGACGTGGAGTACTGCAGGGGGCCTGCCTGCCTGCTGCAGAGCGCTCACTAGCTCTTGGTGGGAGATGCCACCTGCCCCCTGGCAGAGAGACCGGGGCGCGTTTCAGGGGTTCCGACAAGTAAGCCTAGCTCCGCAGGCTTACGGTCAGTTGTCAGGAATGTCATGCTTCCTGAAACCGAAATAAACACTAAAGCTCTTGCTGATGAACCCCCAACTCTGACTTCTACGTTTCAATTCTGAATTAAAGGAAGACTGAAACTACAGGAATGGATTTAACTAATTACATAAGTGTCAACTGTTTTGCATTTCAAATGCACTTTTAAATAAGGCTGATATTCTAAAAATAGCATCTACCTTATATGAGATGTGTCAGAAAAAGATCTACAGAAAGGTCTATGTGAACTATTAGTTTGCAGGTTAGGGAACCAAAGACAGGAAAAGGAAAAAAGCTGCTTTCAGGCAAGTGGTAACTTGCTGCGCCAGAAACTACTTTTCAGAGAAATGCAGCTGCTGGTGGGAGCCTGGGGGTGGGACGGACAGAGGCAGCGCAAGTCTGTGAACCGCCTGCCACATGCAGCTCAGGGCGGGCACCAATGTGGTCTAACACAAAACTAAATTTACTTAAACCATGATGAGGTTTTTGGTGATTATGTGTTGCAATGTATTTAATGTGTGGCCCAAGACAACTCTTCTTCCAGTGCGGCCCAGAGATGCTGGGGGTGGTGGTGGGGAAACGGAACCCCCGAGGCCTCCAGCAGTGGTGGTGGCCTCCTCTTCCTCCTTCCTGCCCTTGCTTGAATATTTTCAGAGGGGCCAGGAAAGGGTTAGTTTTTATGGCCGTGTTACGGGCACTCTCCGTGATCTGAGCAGCGAGCCCCTCAGGAACAGGCCGACAGCCAGCCCCCGCAGTCCCGTGTGTCAAAAGCTGGCCCCCGGAGCAGCTGCTTTTCTGTGCCTCAGGTCCCCAGGAGGTGAGTGAGGGGCACCCACACAAAGGTCATGTCAGACTTACCTGCGCTGAAGATGGGCTCCTTGGGTTTGCTGTGGAGAAAAGAAAACCAGATTTTAAAGGGCGGCTACCTGCATGCACCTGAGACCCATGCACGGCTGTTGCTGGTCTGTCGCACGGTGCCACGTGAGTGACACGTGCTAACAGGCACAGAACCCAGTAACTGCAAAAAGGAATGACTGTGAGCCAAAGACGCTGTGATCCCCACTTCACCCCCAAAGCTGAACTTTTCCGGAGCGAACAAGTGTTGGAGAAGGAGAGCATTTGGTTCAAGGTGGGAACCGCCCCGCCCGAATGTGTCAAAGGTTTGGCTTCTTCCCTGTGCTCTTCTGACGGATGGTTTAAAGAACTTATGTAAAACGAGTGGGATCCTGACAGAGGGTGCTTTGGAAAAGAATAGGGAAGAATGGGGGGCATCTCATTGGAGGTCTGGGGATCCCACTGTGGACTTTGGCCAGGCTGAGACCACCCCCTGACTGCACGGGGGAAACCAAACCCCCAAAGCCTTCAAGGTCAGGCCACAGATGGACTGAGATCACCTGCAGGGGCAAGCTTTTGAAAGGGCAAGCTCATAGCAGGAGTCCACAGGCTGGAGGGCACAGCCCTCCGGTGACAGCCACTGGTGGGGACATCCCCATGCTAGATGGGGAAAGGGAGCTCAGGTGGGGCAAGAAGTGTGCCCGTTCGGACACAGAGCCAGTGCCTGAACCCAAGTCTGTGCGGCTCCAGCATCCACGCTGTCCTCACGGGGCCACCGGCTTCTCAAGTGGCCCCCCACTCTCAGACACAGAACCAACACTGACCAATGAACCCAGCGTCCACACTGTCCTCACGGGGGCCCCCGCTCTCAGACACAGAACCGACATTGAGAAATGAACCCGCCCGGAGGGAGCCATGAGGAACGTGAGTGAGCCTGTAGAGGAATGTGGGCCTCACAGGTTCTCTGTGTGCACACTTTGAAAAATACACCTGAGCAGGCAGCATCCTCACACCACTTTTCTCTTTCATTTTTAACTTGAAATACTTTGAGAAACTCCACCAGGAAAACAGCCCTTAGCCACATGATATAATAAACAGTGTCCCAGGTGTCCGGGCACTTTCACGCAGCCCGCGGGGCCCTGCTGCTGCTACTGCAGAGGCGCTGGCACTCTGGTTGCGTGTGCTTCCCGCAGCTGCATCTGTGGGAGGCGGAGTTTCCTGAGCGCTAACCTCGCTGAAAACAGCCCCTTACTGGAAAAGCCCCAGGCTGACATTGGCCTACAAGGTCCTAAAGACCTACTGACCCCTTGGCACTTCCGCCCCAAGTCACTGAGCCCACCCACCCTGTCCCTGGGACCTGCCAGGAGCTCCTGTGTCAACTCTGCCGCAGCTGCCCCTGCTCTTGGGGCCAGTGCCAGGGCCCGCCACAGGCCCGCCTGTGTGGCGTCTGGGCTCAGTCATTCCTCGGGAGGCCTTCTCTGAAGCTCCACCATACATCCTCCGCAGGCCCCACTCCTGAGCCCCCCAGTTTTTCCCCACTAGGAGGAGGTGAGCTCAGGAGGGAGAGGCTCGTCTCCGCTTGGGCAGCGTTGGTGCCTGGTGAGGTCTGAGTCCCGGGGACCTCCTCTCCGCTGTCCCTGTTCAGACTCCAGCAGGACTGCGGGTCTGTATCTAAACTGGTGGGGAGAAGGGCTGTCTCCCAGCAGAGAAGTGGCTGCCTGGTGTCTGGTGTGAGGCCCTCAGTCCCCCAATTGGGCCTGAGTCCACCCTGCTGCCCATCTGGGGCCCTTGCCAGCTCTCCTGTCCCTCCCCCAGGGGTGGTGACCATGGTCCGGCGCCTGTGCAAGGCCCACAGTGTGGAAGGCTTGTCTTGGTTCTCTGCTCTGCCCTCAGATGACTGCAGGCCTGCAGGCCTGGGCCTCAGACAGGGCATCTTTCGGCACATCCTGCCCTGCCGGCACCTCGGTCCAAGCTCACTGAGGTCTGTGAGAAAGGGGAGGTGTGTCGAGGTCCCCTGTGCCGGGGCTCCAGCAACTCTGAGGTCCGCACTCAGCCTTTCCTGATTCTCTGAGCGTCCTGCCACTCTCCTGTCCTCCCGGCCACAGGGCTCCCTCCTCCTGCAGCTCTGCAAGAGACAAAGACCACCTCGGGGCGGGCCTCCCTAAGCTGGGCTTGTCACTTTTTGGACTTTGGTTCATCACATTAAACTTGGTCAGTTTAAAACAGCTGTGACTTCACAGACTACCTGGCTTGTTCTTGTTGTGGGTAGGGGAGTGACACGCGTATGATTTTCTAAGTGGAAGCCTTCCTCCAAATTTCCTGTGTTATCAGATTCCCAGGCCGGGTGAGGACACACGGACATGCGAGGGAAGCCAAAACGGGAGACTGCAAGGCACATATCGCAGAGACACAGTGCCGGGGATGCCAGGCAGGGAGTAGGAGAAAGGAAGCTGTTCTTTCCATCATGGCTCTGATCACAGAGGGAGAAAGACGCGAAGCTACAAACACAGAAATGAGCCACCCAGCACCTGTCCTGGGGCACAAAACAGGCAACCGAGGCTTATGTCACCCTTGGAAAGAGAAGTCCGCGGGGGGACCTGAATGCCAACACATGGCGGCCCGTGGGCTTCCCATGCTGAGGCGGTGAAGGAGGAACAGCAAGGTCCTCCAGGGTGGATCGGAAAAGCCGGCTGGCACGTGCCACCTAAGGTCACCCAGAGAGGCGCCGGGTGGCTCTGAAGTGCTCATGTTTCTTAACTCTTGTCTTAAACTCTGCATCATTTTCATCTGTTATATTGAAAAACATACAATTGCTATGTTGCATTATTTTAGCAAGTTATATTTTTATGGAAAAAAATACTACGTTTACTTTAGCATCCCTTATCCCTGCCAACGCACCAAGGGTGCCTGGGAAAAGGCAGTCCCACGCCGTGTGTGCAAGTCGTACAAATGCACACCTGTAACATGACGATGAGTCTTGCCAACCACGGAAAGAAGGGCAAACCCACAGAATGAGTGAGGATAACAGTGACCCAATGCTGTGAGTGCTAGTCACAATCAGTGACCTGGAACCGCACCCCGGACACCTGTCCTTTCCAGAGCTCGCCCTCAGGAGAGTTGAGAGTGGGCCCTTCACACCCAGCAACCTGTGAAATGTGCGTGGGCTGTGAAAGCACCTGGGAGACAGCCTCTCAGGGCGTTATGTGAGTTGTCTCCGATTACCTGCTCCTTAGTGTGAGCTCGTGAAAAGATTTGGCAGCTTGGGTGTAGGTCCGTGTGGGCAGGGGACGGGCTCTGGGACCCAAGGAGACTCTGTCCACCCCTCTCTGGGTGTGGAGCCCATACAGGTCCACTGCACTGCCGCGAAGCCTACGAGAGAAGCAAGCCCAGAGGAGAGGAAGGGTTTCCCCTCTGGCAAGCACACCCCACACCCCCCTCTCTTGGCTATTCTGACACTTGGCTGCGGCCAATATCTGCAAAGTGAACTGTTGTAATTTGGGGCAGTTTTTACTGCTGTGTTTTGGCAGGAAGGGGGTTGGCTGGAGGAGCTTGACTTATACTCCCTTGAGCTGGTGGGCTCAGGAGACTCCCCCAGCCTCTTGTAAGCACTAAGCAGGAGCTGGGGACTCATGGAGGGTGCAGGTAGCCTGGAGCCTTTGCCGGACCAGTGGCTGGATCTGGAGGCAGCAGCAGGAAACCAGGCAGGTGGGGCCAAGGAAAACTACCCCCCTCACACCCACGAAGCAGCCACAGCCATCCAAGCCATGCAGCCTCAAATCCCGGCAAATGTTCACTGTGGGCCTTGGGTGCAGGAACCGTCCACCTGAGGCTGGTTTTCCTTTCCTCTGATGGAACACACACTCACTGCCCTACAGACTGGCCGTCTGCAGCGTGTCCAGACCCCAATTCCCCGAGCATTTACTGCCCTCCTCCTGTGCGTGGGACCACACAGCACCTTTGTCTCTGTTACCTAATTTTCCCAAGTTGCTGAAAGGGAGCTCAGGGGCCCGGTCCCGCGCACAACAGGCCTGACACACGGGTGACTTATGCGCAGGGGTTTAGAGCAGCGTCGATGGGGGCCAAAGGCTGTTCCAGCAGGGGTGCTTGCTTTTGAGAAGAACTGACAAGGGTCAACCAAGGAGACCACTGTGAAGTCACACATCTTATTTCTCAGCATCTTAGTCATCTATAAAAGCTTCAGCCCTTGACATACATTCCATGCCTCCCTTTTAAAAGGATTCCTGTCCAAGAAATAAAATTCCTGCTGGAAGTCAAAACACTATATTGTGTCAGTGAAGATGCTTTACACCGACTGCCCCAACAGCGTTTTACTAGAAGTAGGGTCTCTTAGGAAACACCTCTTCACAATGTTTGGGAGTCACTGGAGACTCTACTGGGGACAAAAACTGCTACTTCGTACACACTTGCGGCCAACGCTTGTGGCCAACACTTCGGGCGCACCACGGCGGGAGGGGCACAGGTGTGGAGCCGCTGACCTGCCCGCCAGTTGGCCAGTCGCCTCACCTCCACAAGCAGCAGTCTCCTTCAGCTACGGACACTCAGTGGAGACGCAGCGCTGAGAGGTATGGGACTTCGGCAGAATCAACTAAACCGTGTGACCAAGTGCCCAGAGCACAGTTAAATATTCCTTCCCTCTTCCTCATTTCACTGACAAGGATCTGTATGCATTTCTGGGCTCTTCACCTAGCAGCCTCAAAACTAAAACAACATAAGTAATATTAGCAATTACTATTTTATTAACATTTATGAAAGGGTAAATGACCCCAGGGCCTGAGGAATGAAACAATTTCATCAGTTAAAAAAAAAAAAAAAAAAAAGGCCCAATTTGAATCACTTAATTTCCAGAGCAATCTGTTTCAGAATCTAAAATGTAGTGTTAAAATCATCCACCAATAGGTGGTACTGTTTACATACTTCTTAAATGGATTTAAATCAAACAGATAATCCTTTCATTCAGTCAATGAATATTTATTGAGCAGTTACTGTGCACCAGGCACTGTGCAAAATGCTAGAGATACACGTAAGAAGTGCCGCAGCTTCTCTCTACTCCAGTGCGGGGGGGCCAGGGGAGTGGGTGTCAGGAGTGTGGGGAAGGAGTTCCAGGTCCAGACCAAGCGAACGGGCAGGTCCAGAGCCATCTGACCGGCACCTGACTCAGGTGGAGGGCCAAGGCAGCTTCCCAGAGAAAGGGGCACCCCGAGCTGGGCCTGGAAGGGTACGCTGGAGTTCCTCCAGACACATCTGACCACCCTCCCTCACTGAACTTCCAGACACGTACGCACGTCACTCAGGAGAGGGGAAGCTCTCCCCTTGCTAAGTGCTGCAAAGTGCATAATAATTCGTTTACGCTATGCACTTGTGGGTATGTTTTTTGGTACCTGTGTTTGATTTTATAATAAAATAATTTTTTTCTAAATATGCTTTTTTTCTTACTTAGGTTTGCATTTCTTTAAAACTGAGTTTGATCATTTTTCATCAGTTAATTGGCATTTGCATTTCTCACTGAACTACCTGATCAAACTCTTCCCTCGTTTTTTGAGTTGTTGTCTATTTTCTCACTGGTCTGTGTCGAGTCCTTTGGAAAGGAAGGAGGTTGGCCCTTTTCAGTCGCACGTGTCATTAATGTTTGTGAGAGAACGAATCTGTGTGTGCAAATCCTTTCACTCAACCACCAAGCCTTGCGCTGCGTCCTGCACATAGTAGGTACTCAGTAAGTCAGGCAGTGCTGTGGAATTGAGTGAGCAAGGTACAAGAAATGCCCAGAACTTCTGACCCCTTTCTTTTCCAGTTGGGGTGAGGGCAGAAACAGGAAGATCTGGAAGATTCTGAAATGTCCCAAAGAGGAGAGGGACTTCAAGACTGGGGGGAGGGGCCCACAGGGTGCACGCTCCAGCCCCAACACTTTGGAACAGGGAAAGCAATCTCTGCGGCCGCCGCCGACCGAGGGCCGATAGTAGGGAAGCTCCATGCTAAGGATTCCATGTGGGCGACCTTATTTAATCCTTAGGACAGCCCCGGGAGGTAGGTGCTGTTTCTATGGGCACCGAGACGTGAAGTAACCTGACCACGGTCACACAACAAAACAGGCAGAGCTGGGAGAAACCTTGGGTTACGGCTACATGACCCAGTTGGTTTAATCTTTTTTTGTTATATTGACTGGGCGAAAAAGATTCACTCAACAAATGTTTACCGAGTACCTACTATGTGCCAGGTATCGTTCCAGATGGGGGGAGCTGGCCGGACCGTATTAGAAAAACCTTGTTGGTAACCGAGCATCAAACTAAAGCGTGTCTGCCCCGAATAATGATGGCCCACATCTGAAACGGCGCTGGGAGACTGCATCCGCCGACACAAAGACGTGGTCGAAGAGTGAATGAAAAAGAGGCTTACAGAACATACGCAGAGAGTATAATTTACGTCAAAATTATACCCTGGAAACAAAACCAGAGGGAATGTAAGAAACTGTTAGCTAGCTGTGAGTCCCTGAGATCATAGGTGATTTCCACTTCCTCTTTTTTGTACATCTGGCTTTCCTAAAACACATGTTACATGTGTAATAAATAGGTTTCCGAAAGAAAAGAAAGAAAAAGAGGAAGGAAGGAAGGAAGGAAGGAAGGAAGGAAGGAAGGAAGGAAGGAAGGAAGAAAGGACGGACCTTGCTGGGGACAAGTGACAGCTGGTGTTGGAGAGGCCTGATCTCAGGGCACAGTGAGGGCCCCGAGCCGGCGGCTGAGGGTAAGATCGGGGGCTAAAGGGAAGGAAACGCAAACCTGAGGGCCTCGAGGTGTCACTCAAGAGACCACACCCCGACTGCCAGAGTGTCCGGGAGGGGGTGCTCCGAGTCCAGCTCAGCGGGTCTGCACCTGGCAGTCTGGGAGCTCGGGGTGGGCATCGTTCAAGGCAAGGGGGCTCCTGAAGGGCATTTCCGCACCCCGGACATCTTCTCCGTTATTAGTTTGAAGTTTTTCTCAAATTATGTTGACTCCAAAGAAAGGCAGTTTATATGTTTGTTACAACAAGGTTTCCAGCAGATGGTTGACACATTTCTTGTTAAATCAGCCCATTAGAACAACTTCTTGATAGAAACAAAGTGTTTTGTTTTGTTTTTAAAGTTGGTATATCTCATTCCCCGCAGAATTACAAAGAATTACATTCCCATCAGTTTATAATCGAAACACTTATCAGTCTAATATCTATCATAAATTGTGCATTCTAAATAGTAACTGTCTGAAACAAAACACCTTTTTAAATTAAAAAAATTCCTACTGGATTGGTACACTGGCTACATTAAGACAGTCCAGATAGTTCATCAAAATGCTATTTTCAACCCCCATTCGAATTTAGTAAGTACTTCATTATGATGTGGGTCACTATCTGATTATCAATATGTATCTGCCATCACTAATTAATATATAAAGTAAATATTACACTGCCACATACTGCTTTTGTTTTTCTGGAAGTCTCGTCGGCGCAAAGACTGAGGGCTATTTATTTTGTGGCTTATTCCCAGCTGAGTATTGTAAAATGTTAAGCACGCTAAAGTAAAAGTCTACAATGTCACGTGGAAGACTGCCAAATCCAGGGACGACTTTCAAAGAAAATGGGACATATAAGCAAGAAGACTGACACTATTCTAAATAATATAGCTTCTATGACAGCAAAACAGAACAATTTTAAAATGAATTACATCTTAGCCAATGTGAATGTTGAGATCTTAAAAACACTACTATTTTAGCTTCAGCGGTCCAGTTTGTATAATTTGTACGGACTGGCTTTATATTTGCTACAATTATTGTTACTGAGAAGTAGACATGTTGACGTGGAATGGTTTTTCTTGAGGGAGAGGGGCCTTTTTCTGACTTTTGCCAAAGTGCCCTGCGTGCTAACAGCAGGTGTGCCCGCGGTGCGTGGACTCGTGAACTTCATGGCAGGTGAGCGGTACCGCTGCCTGCGTGCCCTGTCTCTGCCCCAAGTCAGGACGGTTCCGCAGCGCTGCCTGGCAGCACCACCCTCACTCCCGTGCACGCTGACGGGCGCTCCTGAACCACACCTGACCTACAGACCAGCCCACCCCTCTTGTTTCTTTGAAGACATGTAGGCTTTCAGCTGCTGTGTGACCAGGCTAAATAAAGCCAGTCGGTGCTTTGGACCTTTAGATGGGGCCTACTTTTTGTTTCATTTCCACCCCCTGCAAAACCTGGCTTTTGGGACAGGCATCCTAAGCCCAGTGCCAAGGTACCTGGGTTCCTTTTTTTAAAAAAAATTTCACCCCTCTCCTCTGACCAGCTTGTTCCCTCTGTGGGTCTATTTCTGTTTTGTTCTGCTTATTCATTTGTTTTGTTTTGTTCTTTTAGATTCCACACATAAGTGAAATCATGTGGTATTTGTCTTTCTCTGACGTATTTCCCTGAGCACAGACCGGCTCACTCTGATGTGACATTAACAGCTGTGAGAACCATGATGGTTCCTAACACTTCATGTCCACCTGATCACTTTCAGACTTTGCCAAAGTCTGGGATGAGGTCACAGTACTGTGTCACTTATGTGGATGCAGTCCGGTGTGTGTCACACCAGAAAAGTGACCAATAACCTCAGAGGTCATCTAGCAGCCTGTCACTTTACACACGAGGGACACGAAGTGCGAAGTCTGGACGCCTTGTCCCGCACAGGCCTCACGGTGTGACAGTGGCCCCCACGGTGGCCCCCATTTCTAAGTGCCACGCACCGTGCTGGGGCTTTTCCTACCACTTCTCGTGAACATATACGATTCAGGGGCATTAGATAGAAAATCCCAATTCACAGGGGGAGAACCTGAGGCTCAGAAAAGTGATGTGGCAGAGCTGGACTGGAAACCCAGGTCTTCCTTTTACTCCAGAGCCTGCGCCCTTTCCACGGGGTCTTGACACCTCCACTGACCAAAACCGGAACCCTTTTAAAGTGTGAGGCACCTTCCAGAACCGTGGACAAATGTCAGTGTGTGGCAGGGGAGAGACCACCAAACGCCATCATGTTTAAAAGAGAAATTGCGACGGGCCTTCCTGCGCATGTTCAAAGTTCTGGGGTCTGGGTACTGGTCAGTGAGCCTCCAGCTCCGCTGCACTGCCCTACAGCGGGCCGCTCACGGGGGATGGGGAGCAAGGATGGAGGAAAGGGGCCAGGTGGCGACTGAGTCACCAACTTGACCTTCACTTTCTTGCTTCTTTGCTGCTACTTCTTCCTGTCTGAGTCATCTCCTCTGGACCCCTGAAGGTGTCTGTCTGTCCCAGCTGTGACCCAGGAGAGGGCCGAAACTTCCCTCTGAATCTTCTTGGGTGTGTATAGCTCAGCCAGTTCAGAGCTATGCTGGTCTCTACTAGTCTAATGGGAGAAAGGATTTACTTTTAAACGGATGTGCTCAGTTGCTTCAATTATTTTGAGGAAATGATTAGTAAATGTACTCAGGCCCTCATTTCCAAATCAAAATTTCCTATGGTGGCATTTATAAAAAAATAAAAACCCCTTTGTAAATATCTTTTACGGAAATATTTACCCAGCACATTTACCAAAGACATGGGATCTAAAAGATAAAACAGATCTGGAGTTTGCACAATGCAGATTCCTTTTGGCAATTCTTAACGAAACGCAGATGTGCAGAGGAGGGGCCACGCTATTAAGAGCGGCCAAGATGTAGACGTCTCAGGTCAGCTTGCAGGACCTTTCTGAGTCCGCAGATGCCCCTGCGCTCACACTCTGTTGCCATTGTAACGCTTGGCCTCATTTCCAGGGTATTATCACCCAATTAGCATAATCTTCTGATAAGAAGCAGTAATAGTCTCCGTTAGAAGACTGAGCCCACGTGAGTGGTTTTGGAGAGACTGTTAGTCGACTGTGGACTTGACCTGCTACAGACGTGAGAAGTGCTTGCTTTTTTCCTATAAAAGATGGTCTTTCAGGAGTAAAGCTGAAAACGCATTCAAGCTTCCTTCACGGGACTAGAACACAACGGATTTACAGACTTGGAAATTTTATAGCCTCTGGGTTGGAGCTGATTGCTGGACTAAGCCTTTTCCTTACATGAACATTCGGGGGGGGGGGGGGGAAGAGTTTAGCCTGCGAAGCTGAAATTCCTCCCTAAGCCTTGTTCAATAGAGAGAGTAAGATTAAAGCGCAATGAATAAAGAGGCAGAATAAGGTGCGTTAGGTATAATATACACAGAGAAACCGAGCTCGCACGCACAGCACATTCTTAAACGTAAAAAAGCAATTAAAATGCCAAAAACTATCTTTCACTCTTGAAGTCTTCCTATGTTTCAGAGCTCTCTGTTATAATCCATCACACACTAATCTAAAAAAAAAATCCAAAATTAGGAGTGCGTGCGTGTCATGAATCCAGTGAGAAAATGGTTCCTACCTCTGGCGTCCGCTCAGTGTTAAAAATAGTTTCCGACAAACCATAAAAGCACAGCTTCTCACCCACCCTGTCAGAGAAAGCACCGCTGACACACTTAACCCACTGAAGTGAGCTTTCGCACGGCAGCTGAGTGTGCTGGAAAGTACTGGGCGCCCCCCGGAGACTCGGAGCAGCTTCCTAGCTCCACGTGGCCGGTGGGGCCCGTTCTCAGCAGCCACTTCTGTCTGCGTGAACGCCCTGGGAGCTCACGTGGTCCTTTTCCTCCTGGACAGTGACTGTCCCAGCGCTGTTTGATGGGCGCCCACTGTGACCTCAGCCAAGGCCCAGGCGGCCCTGGGAGCCCCGAGCTTCTGTGCGTGGAGGGATCTGGATGCATCTCTGGGGAAAAGAGGGGCAAGGTGTCTGACCAGTTGGGACCACGGGTTCAGCACCTGTACCTTTCGCTGTTCTTTTTGCCGCTAGATGAGCTGCTGGTGGAGCCCGTGCGGTTCCGGTTGCCTTTGGGGTCCCCGTAGCTTTCCCTGCGGCCACCAGGAGACACGCGTTCGGAAGAGCTGGTCCGCTTGATGGTGCTGGAGTGAGAGGTAAATGACAAGGAGGTCCTTAACAGAGATTTTCTTTTATGGCCGAGAATAAAATATATACACAGAGCATCATGTTTTCACATTCATGTTTAAAAGGCCGATTGGCCCTGGCTGGTGTGGCTCCGTGGATTGAGTGCTGGTCTGTGAACCAAGAGGTCGCTGGTTCAATTCCCAGTCAGGGCATATGCCTGGGTTGCGGGCCAGGCCCCCAGTAGGGGGTGCATGAGAGGCAGCCACACATTGAAGTTTCTCTCCGTCTCTTTCTCCCTCCCTTCCCCTCTCTCTAAAAGTAAATAAAAAATCTTTGAAAGACAGATTGGTTCTCAAGTCCTAACTACAGAGATCAAAAAACTTTTCAGAATGTCAGACTCAATGCCTCTCCCACTGCTCTTGTAACTATGGCGATTAGCACAGGTCCAAGTCCTGGAGGAAGCTGAAAGGTAAGAACCCCCACAAGGCCATGTGAGAGAACCCTGGGGACTTAGCAGGACATGACCCTGCGCTTGAGTAGGCCTTAGCTTAGACCAGTGGTGCTCAACCAGGGGTAACTCTACCCCCAGAGGACAGGTGGCAATGTCCAGAGACATTTTTGGTTGTCACAGCTGGGGGAGAGGGCTACCACTGGCATCTGGTGGATGGAGGCCAGGGATGCTGCTTCATCCCCTATGACGCCCAGGACAGGACGGCAGGATCCAGCCCCGAGCATCAGTGGTGCTGACACTGAAGAACTCTGGTCTGAAGGCACGTGTGGCACGAAGACAGGACGCCACAGGAGGTGACACAGCATGCCACCCTGTGTGCGATGCTGAGGGCTGGCACCCATGTTGGCACTGAGTGTCCTTTTGTAAAACTGGAGCACGGGAGCTGAGGCAGGACAGTTAGACATTAGGGCACTTTTTGACAAGTGGGAAAAGGGACACTGAGACAGAGGGTGAGACCAGTGGGCCACATGACTTGAGCCATTTGCAGCCAGCTAGGAAATCACACGATCTTACCTTCCCTGACCACGGACACTTGAGAGCAAATGGTGTACACCTTAGTCTCCTGACCAGAGAGTAAATAGCTGGTCAGGGAGACAGACAGCAGATACCCATTTAGTGCCAGCCAAACCCAAGGGTGGAGAAAGTCAGGGAAATTAATAACAACAACAACAAAAAAACAATTAAAACCCAAAACCCAAGATAAAGGTAAAATGGACCGGAAGATGAGCCTGGTACATCAGCACATTAAAGAACACACCTGGAAAGCTGAGGAATATTCTATGGACCTCCCCCAGGATTCCGGCCTTTACAAAACAGGTAAGAACCCTTGAGACAAAGGACCCGGCCCCAGGCTCTCTCTGGGAGCCTTTCTTACCCCTTTTGTCCTTGGGCATGAACTTTCTTTCTCCTCAACTCTAAGGGTCCCCACAAGATCTGCAGCCTGGGCAGCAGTGGCTGTGGCAGCAGCGGCCTGTCCTGGGCTAACCCTGGGAACCTGTCTCAAGGCCCCTTTTCTCTGGCTCCCAGGGAGCTGACAGCGGCCCCACTTGGCCCACTTCTGTCACAGTGACTTCAGCTTCTCAGGGCGTCCACACGGCCCCGCGGGGCTCACTTCCTTCCTCTGACGTTTCTAGGGAGCCAAAGCAGAGCGCTGCCTAGCCCTGCTCGCTGCTGCTTCTGTCCCAGGTCCTCCCTCATTTCCCATCTCCAGCTTTAATAAACATACTTGCAGAGTGTCCTGAGCTTGGAAGGGAAATCTCTCCTGCACGCAGTCAAGAACCCACACACTTCCGGCTGGCCTGAGGCAGATCCGCTCCAGCCGTCCCCGTCCCTGTCCAGTGACAGAGTGGCTTGAAACCCAGGGGACTGTCCGGGGAAGACTCTCTAAAGATGGAATTTCTGGGAGAGATAATGACACAGTGGGAAGGGCCGACACACAGGAAAGTCACAGAGCCGAGCAGGGGTGTGGGCCGCCTGCTCTGCTCCTGGAGCACGTAACTGTATTACCCGTATCCTGGCAAAGTTTTAAAATTTTCATCATCAGCTGTACATTTCTTGAGATCTTATCTCATTTACCATTCTTGTGGACTTAGCATAGAAGCTTGATAAGTATCTGTTAAATGAAGGGACACGAAGTGCTTTAATTTCGCGCCTGCTCTAGAAGGATGGCGGGAGAAGGGGTGGGGGTTGCAGTTCCTGGCCTGGCACACGTGGAGGTGTGTGGGGGGATAACCATGCGCACCTGTGACCCAGGCGGTGGCTCAGAGTAGGGACGGTCCAGCTGGTAGTCACTGAACCACAGATGCGGAGAGCATCATCACGTGAGTACGGGAAACTGTCACGGGAGCGGGCAGTCGCAGAGAACCCAGAGGGACGGGGAGGAAGGAAAGAAGAGAATGGCTGGCCACCCGGACAGAGAAAAAGGGGCAGGATTGGTCAGGGGGCCAGGGAGGGAGGGGAGACGATGACTGGGCTTCGGGGGCGGAAAAGATGGCAAGACCGTGGCCCCGGGGCTGGCTGGCAGCGCCCTCACTTCCACAATTACAGGTCAGACTGAGCGAGGCCTTGCGTGCACGGGGGCTCCTGCTGCTTCCCAGGGCTGCTCCTCCTCGGCAGCCACGGCCCCCCTCGGCCTTTACTCTCGGTTCCTGCTCAGCCCGTCCCTTCCTTCGGGCCCCGGCAGCTCTTCTTCCTTTGCAACTCCCATCCAATCTCTTGGTGTCTGTTTAAAACCGCACGGCGCGCCGGCCTTCGCGCACCAGCTCGCTGAGTAAGCAACACAGATACAAGCACCCGAATGGTGCGGGTTTGGGTGCGCTTTCTGCGCGGTCCTGTTGGTGACGAGGAAGCTCTGATTCACAGCCCCGAGTCTTCCAGCCAGGACCGGCACGGGTGTGCCTTAAGGTCGAAATGTGAATTTTTAGAACAGTCAATTTGGGGACAAGGAAATTACAGATCTTAAGAGAACATGACATTTCTGAGATTTGAGACTGATGCCTTACAATTACAGAAACCTTTGTGCTTAAAGTTCAGGATCTTCCAATGACAACAAACATCAAGCTAATGTGACGTGGCGGGGTCATTCTGTGCCAATCATTCGAGGCTCTCAGGTCCCCGTCCCCGGGCAGCCTACAGGGTCCTTGTGGGAGTTCACGGCAAGTTCGTAGCAATTGAAAGACTGGGAAGGGGGAGGGGGGAGACGGAAGAGGGGACAAAGGGGGTCAACTGGTGATGGAAGGAGACTTCGTGAACACACAATTCAATACGCAGATGACGCATTATAGAACTGTACACTTGAACCCTAACAATTTTACTAACCAGCGCCTCCCCAATACACTCAATATAAATTAAAAACGAACAAATGAGTCCCGGAGTGCTTCAGGTCGTGGACAAGTTAGTGGCGGAGTCCCACGCCCCGGATCAGCACATCCTTCTGCTGTGTATCCTTGTTGTGTGGACTGCCCCTTGAAGAGGCAGAGGAATGAGCTGACTTCTTACAAGACCTGGTGGCAAGACTGATGCGCTGCGGGGGACCGTGGACAAGTTCCTCAAACTCTAGTCTCAGCTTCCTCATCCAAAAATTGAAATGAAAATATTCAACCTCTAGGTTGGATGAAATGACCTAAAAAATGCCAGGAAAATAGATGTACGTTCAGCAAATAGGAGTTCCCCATCCCTGCTCCCAGTGCCTGTCACAGACGGACTCTCTTTGCAAAGTACAGAAAGTGGGGATGGCCCCTAAGGTCCCTCCCAGCTCAAATATTTGGTCACTTAGAAAGTGCTGGGGAAAATATAAATGAAAATTTGTATAAAGCATCCTTAAAGAGCTGAAACCCGATTTTTGGGTGGTTAACACTCAGCCCGGAGGCTGGAAGAGTTAGTAGGCAGCACTAACGAGTTAGGAGGCAGCATTAATGATGGGCACCGCAGCGGCAGCCATGGTGAGCGTGTACTGAGGACTCTGCACTTTACCTATGCCACCTAACGTAAACTCGCAAAGCCCCTGCAAAAGTATCATCACCCCATTTCACGGCCGAGGGAATGAATGTGGGCATAAAGCCACTCGCCGGGGGAGGCCCACCAGCCCTTGTCCTCTCCACTGAGCCCCCCAATGAGGCCCACCTGCAGTTTATGAGACACAGCAGCACCAGAATTTTGAGGACCTGTTGAACATCTAAAAATCGCACAAGTGCCAGTAATTAATACAGCGACGTGAACTGAGACATGATGAACGGGCGGCACTGGGGAAGGTCTCCGGGGCTGGTATGTCAGAGGGGAGGGGAAGAAGCCACGGTCACCGAGGAAAGCAAAGTGCCTCGCCTGGCTGAGCCTCTGTCCGGTCTGCCTTCACCGAGAAGATGCTCAGACCTGTCCAGTCTACATGTGAGCCGCACAGAAACAAAGCAGAATAGGCGGGCGTGCAATCCTACAAGCTGGAACTCACCCCCCACACGGAAATGGAAACACACCGTGGTTTGCATATACAGACCTGCAAATTACCCATCACAGCTCTTTCAAGACGCCTGTCATTCATACATTTGCATTGAGATGGAAAGCTATTTTTTTAAAAGAAATCTGGCATTGTTGTATACATAGAAAAAACAAGACATTTCCTTTTGAGAGCCAAGTGCTCTTATGAACGAAAGAGGATTTACTGGGAGCCAGAGTGAAGGACAGAAGATAGGGCTTGAAGACGAGACAGGGGCAGCCAGAAGGAGTAATTCTGCTACTCACCAGGAGGAGCCTCCTGAAACAACCAGCAGGACCATCAAAGAAGTTACGCCCCCTCCCGACAGCTAGTGAAGAGGAATGCTCTTTATCTGGAAGCCGCAGGAGGCCTGGCTTCCAGGGAGGCTGCGTGGTCACTCGGACACCCTCTTTAGTGCTTCAGGCAGGCAGGCAGGCAGAGGGCTTTCGGTGCAGAAATGCTGGTTTCCAGCATTTCCTCTTCTTCCTCCTGCCCTCTGCTACCCTCCCAAACCAAAAGCCAAAGTTCTGAACATGTCCCAGTTCTTCACATTTTACACTTATATTTGCATCCGGTGGGTTTAGCCAAAGTAAACTAAATTTTAGAGAGAATGAAATTTCTGCCGTGGAACTGGGTGACCGGAAAAAAGTGGCAATCTTTTTATCTTATAGTTTGATAACTCTAAGTGCAATAAGCTATAATCGTGTCTTTCTTTTGTATGTGACTTGGGACCAAGAACTGGTTTTCCAAAATTGTGCAAAGTGATCCCAATTTTTTTACAGTAGTAAAAACAGAAATCTGACAGGTAGCTATCATGTGCGCTCACAGATTTTCTGATGACGTCACAGCAGTCAGGGTGACCAACACTAGATTGAAACAAGTATCCACTCAACTAATACTTAGTAGGTATCGCCTGTATAGCACCAGGGAGCCCACAGGGGCAAGGACTCACCCAGCCTTTGTCCTACAAGGTATGAGTAAATCTACCAGGCTGACAGTGTGTGCTTCGGTGATTAAGAAATGCTCTTATTTATTCCTGTTTAAAGACATATCTCTGTGGCAAAAAGCAAGTGACGGCCTAAGAAGCCTGGTGGTCTTAGAGAATCTGACGGGTCCCAAGAAGTTGTTTTCCCTGCCACGAGAAGCCAACTGCCTGAGCCCAGGGAGGAGCTGGCATCACTCCTGATAAAGGGGTGGGTACCAATTCGTCATCCTCTGCTTGCAGCAGGTTTCCGTCTCTGTTCTGCTACGAGAGCAGACTCAGAGCGCAAACCCGACACCCACATTTCAACAGGTCTCAATGATACAGGTATTAGGAGTCACCATTTCATAAAAACTAAAAGCGGATTTTGTCGTTCTGTTCTTTAAATCGTGAAGACACGGATCTGGCTTTGGTGCGTCTGTAAAAGCTGTGTTTCTAACAAGGGCGGCTCTTTTTCCAAAGGATGGCCAGCTGCCTGTTTGGACGCAGGAGCTGATGACTGTCCTGCCTCAGACTCAGAGCAGGGCGATTTTAAAATCATGCTTCCTTTTTGTACCAGTTTTGTGGTCTTGATCTCTCTTCTCACAGCTCTGCCCTATTGTAAAGCTACTCTTAGGAACGAAAAGAATGAGCGACTGTCTCTGTGTGGAACCCGTGGAAATGTTTTCTATTGTCAGCGTGGGCACCCCCACTGAGCAAGGTATGACCTACAACAGTCTTCCCCAATTGTCCGCCTTTTTTCCTTTGACTAATGGAGACAAAGCTTCTCCCAAGGGGTCCAAATCCAGCCCCCAGTCAGAGGCTTAATTGGCAACACAAAGCTCAACCACCAGGTCCTGGACAACTTCCAAAGGGGATTTTGTTCTTAAGCACCAGGCTGAAAACCCCCAGAGAAAAGGAAACAAACACATACCCATCCACACACCACAGATGCCCCGGCTCCCTTAATTTGGAACTCTGATTACAGGGAAATTTCTACATGGTTGTAAACATATTGGAAGTGCTTGGAAGTTGTTTTAATCCTAATATTTACAATGCCCGGCTGCTTTCTGTTTTCGAAATTCTCTCCTAACGATCTATAGAAACTTTACAAACACAGAATAACAATCAGATGCTACTGTTGGGTTTACAACTGCCAAATGGATGGGAACACACGTCCATGGAAGCCCATAAAAGCCAAAGGGGGAAAAAATAAGTGATTCACTACACTCTGTTCTAGAAACCAAGGCTCTTGGACCCTCAGTCTAGAATCTATGTTTTAATAATTGGCAGCTAGGTAATAACTTCCCACATTTTTACTTTTCTTTTGCTCTGAAAAAAATTTTATTTATATTAGTTCCAAATATATAAAGAGGTATGAATTATAAAATTCTATTTTCTTCAAGAAAAAAGGAAATTTCGTTTTTTTTCCACTATCTACTACTTCAAAAAAGCAATCTTAAAATAAGGTGGGGGGAGCGGTGGGGGATTTAAAATGCAGAAACTGTAATTGAACAATAATAAAATAATTTTAAAAACTTAAACAACTCACTCTTAAACAACCAATGAGGAAAGATGAAATTGCTATAGAATTTAGAAGACACGCCTGACCTGTGTGGCTGAGTTGGTTGGGTATCAACTCGCAAAGCAAAAGGTCACCGGCTCAATTCCCAGTCAGGGCACATGCCTGGGTTGCAGGTTTGGTCCCCAGTCCGGGTGTATACAAGAGACAACCGATCAATGTTCCTCTCTCACATCAATGTTTATCTCCCACTCTTTCTCCCTCCCCTTCCCCTCTCTCTAAAAATGAATAAATAAAATCTTAGGAGGAAAAAGAGAATTTAGAAAATACCCGGAGACAGGTGGAAATGAAAACAAAACATACTAAAACTTATGGGATGTGAAGAAAACAGTGCTAAGAAGGAAGTTTCTTTCTAACACTTACAGTAAAAAGAGTCTCAAATCAACAACCCACCTTTACACCTCATGAAAGGATGAAAAGAAAAAACAAACTAGCCCCAAAATTTGCAGAAGTAAAGAGATAACAGAGAGTATAGCAGAGCTTAGTGAAATAGAAAACAGAAAAACAATTTTTAAAAATCAGTGAAACCAAGAATCTTTTTAAAGATCAACAAAATTGACAAGTCCTCTGCTAGACTAAGAAAAAAAGAGCAAAGACTCAACTAAAATTAGAAATGGAAGAGGAGACATCACAGCTGATTCACAGAAATAAAAAAGATTCTAAGAGACTGCCATAAGCAAATACATGCTAATAAACCGATAGCCTGGAGGACATGGATAAACTCCTTGACACGTACAACCTACTAAGACTGAATCATAACAAATAAAAACTCTGAACACATCTATAATTGGAAGGAAACTGAAGAAGTATCAAAAATCTCCCAACGAAGAAAATCCCAGGACCAGATGGCATCATGGGAGAATTCTACCAAATATTTAACGAGGAGTTAATACCGGTCCTCTTCAAGCTCTCCCAAAGAACGTGCCATCGCATTCTGTGAGGCCAGCATTACCGTAACATCAAAACCAGAAAAAGCTTCAAGAAAAACTACACAGACCGATATCCCTGACAAACACCGGTGCAAAGATCCTTAACAAAGTAAGACCAAACGGAATTGAACAGTATGTTAAAATAATCATACCACCATGACCGAATGGGATTCACACTTGGAATGCAAGGGTGGTTCGATGTAATGAAAATCAATCAGTGTAATCATCTCGTTAACAGAGTGGAAAACCACTCCGTGTAATACATCACATTAACAGAATGAAGAACAAATGTTTGTCTTGATTGATGCAGAAAAGCACTTGACAAAATTCAACATCTTTTCATGTTGAAAATACTCAACAAGCTAGAAATAGAAGGAAACCACCGTAACATAATAAAAAGCCATATGCGAGAAGTCCACAGCTAATGTCATGCTCAATGGTGAGAGACTAAAAGTTTTTCCTCCAAGAACAGGAACAAAGCAAGGACACCCACTCTCACCACCACTCTTGAACAGAGTCCTGGAGGTCCCACCAGTACAATCAGACAAGAGAAAGAAATAAAAAGCATCCCAATTAGAAAGGAAGAAGTAAAGTGATCTCTGCTTACAGATGACATAATCTTACATGTAAAAAACACTGAAGATTTGCCCTGGCTGGTGTGGCTCAGTGCCGGCCTGTGAACCAAAGGGTCACTGGTTTGATTCCCAGTCAGGGCTCATGCCTGCGTTGTGGGCCAGGTCCCCAGTGGGAAGGTGCACAAGAGGCAACCACACATTGACATTTCTCTCCCTCTCTTTGGCCCTCCTTTTCCCTCTCTCTAAAAATAAATAAATAAAATCTTTAAAAAAAAAAACACTAAAGATTCTCACACACTAAAAATTTAAAACCAATAAACAATCTTAGCAAAGTTGCAGATACAAAAACCAGCACACAAAAATCAGTTGCATTTCTATAAACTAACAACAATTCCAAAAGGAAATTAAGAAACTGTGGAAACACACCAAATATTGTACTTTTACAGGCTTTTCCTCAGATGGGAGGTGGCGAAGTGTCATATAAGAAAAGGAAAACTGACTTTAGCCCCCGAGATGGCTCTGCCTTTAGAGTCCGTCTAAGGCCCTTCTCGCCTACCTTTTGGTTGTTGCTGTCACAGCAGTCTCTTTCCTGGTCCCGGAGGGGGACGGCAGAGAGCCGCTCGGTTTCTTTGGTAACACGGTGCCATTGTTGACGGTGGTTCTTAGAGGCAGGGCCTGCACCAGCGGTCTCGCTGTAAGACAAGCGGAAAAGGACTTCAGAATTTGCCCCTTGTCAAGGTAACTCTTCAAGACATGCAGGGAGAAATCGGTTTCTACCAACACTGGCAAAATGGACAAAGGTGCCGAGACAATTCAACGGCGGTTCCTAACAAGGGGCGCTGGCGCACTGAGCCTCCACGCCCACCGCACGCCTTACATAGAAAGAAACCGGAAGCGGACCACAGACCTAAGTGTAAAATGCGAAACTATAAAACTTCTCGATGAACACACTGGAGGAAGCTGTGGGGATGACTTTTTAGATGCGACACCAAAAGCACAATCTATGAAAGAAAAAATTGATAGCGTGGACCTCATTAACATCATAAACAGTTTTGCTCTGGGAGAGCCATTGCTAAGGGGCTGAAAAGACAAGCCACAGACTAGGAGAAAATATCTGCAAATCACATAGCAAATAAAGGATCTGTACACAGAATATTAAAAAAAAAAAAAACCTCTAAAAACTCAACAGAAAAAAACAAACAGCCCAATTAAAAAAAACAAACAGGCAAAAGATCTGAACAGACCCCTCACCAAAGGAGACACACAGATGGCCAATGAGCATATGAAAAGATGCTCAGCATCTTTTGTCACTGGGGAAATGCAAATTAAACAATAATGAGATATCTCGATGTACCTATTAGGATGGCTAACATCCAAAAGACGAAGTACCAATTTCTGGCCAGGATGCGGAGCAACAGGAACACACTCATTGCTGGTGGGAGTGCAAAACTGCACAGTCACTTTGGAAGCAAGTTCGGCAGATGCTAAATATACTCTTACCATACAGTCCAGCAAGGGGGTGACGCTAGGTATTTATCCACTGATTGGAAAAGTTATGTTTATGTAAAATCTGCATTTAATATTTACTACAACTGGAAGCAACCAAGATGTCCTTCAATTTGTGAGTGAACAGAAAAACTGGCATATTCATAGAATGGAATGTGACTCAGCAAAAAAGGGCATGAACCAATCCGCACACAAACCGGAGGAGTCTGCATCCACGCTGCTGAGAAAAGGCGTGACGTTGCCTTTTCTGGGTCACTTACTACATTCTTTCCCTTCAGGCCCAGGCTGGCAGCAGACCGCAGGCAAGACCCCCTGGGCTCGTTCTCCTAATTAGACCGAAGTAGGGGCTTTAGTCTATAAATGCTCTCAGGACGTCTCCCCAGCTCCGAAATCCACGATCCTAATCCACGTGAGAAGAGCTTCCGAACAGCAACGCCGGGTTTCTGCCCACTTCCACACTGCAGGGGGTTCTCTTACACTCGCCGGCCCACAGGAAGTGGAAGGAGAGCCGCCAGGTGGAAGTGGACCGGCCCCAGTTGGGGGTCGGGGAGTGGAGACCCGGTCACTGGGGTGGCACCTACGGCCCAGAGTGACTTTGCACACTGTTTAACAGACTGCATACGCCCCTGGGAGTGAAACTCCCGCAGACGGACCCCGCGGTTTGGTGACTGAAACCTCCGGCTCTCGGGTACTCGGAGTCTGAGGCCTAGATATCCACGGCTGGGCCTGCAAGGAGATGCTCACCTTTGCAAACGGTAGGACTGGAGCAACCACACTTCGGAAAGTGCCACCCACGACAGTACATGTTCCAAACTACAGCTGATGTAAATACGGAAATTCAAGTACAGCTGGACAGATCCACTAATGCTTATCATGGTGACACTGACATTAAGTTATAATCTAAGATCAAGAAACCCTTTTAATTTGTATTAACAACTCAGTGCAATATTTGACAGGTAAAACTTCCCACCAGGCCTATGTAGGTGATTATGTGTGAAATCCACAGTTTAATTTTAGCATATCTGACCACTCATGGACCTAGAATTCCTAATTATCTTTTTCAAGATTTATAATGTCTATACTTGGAATTGGGGAAGGCACTCTGCTTTTGCTAAATTGTAAGACAAAGCAGATAACTGATTAAGTGCCGGGAAGATTCCTGTCACCAACAGCCAGCAAATTTCAGATGCATTTATCCTCTGATCCAGCAATCCCCCTTCCAGGAATCGACCCTAAAGATACACTGGCAAAACCACAAAATGCGCCCTGACCGGTGCGGCTCAGTTGGCTGGATGTTGCCCTGTAAACTGAAAGGTCACCCACCGGTTGGAATCCCAGTAAGGGTGCGTACCGGAGTCAACCATCAATGTTTCTGTCTCCCATCGATGCTCCTCTCCCTGTCTTTCTCCCTCCCTTCCCCTCTCTCTGAAAAGGCTGCCCCCTGGGGCGTGTGTGGAGGGCAACTAATAGATGTTTCTCTCTCACATCTATGTTCCTCGCCCTTGCTTCTTCCCCTCCCCTCTCTCTAAAATCAAAAATCAAAAATAAAATGTAAAAAAAAAAAAATCCTGATGGGGTGAGGGGAAGTGAATGGAGGGCAATTAGGAATAATAAATAAAACAAAACTGACTACATGTTGATAAATAATAAAGCCAGGTAAAAAAAAAAAGGTATTTTTCTTTCTACTTTTATATACATTGGAACATTTTCATACTACAAAGTCTAAAAACAATCTTAGTCTCTGAAAAATGAATATACCTACTAAACCTTTTCTATAAATCACTAAATAATTCCTATATAAGCTGCAGAGGGGAATTAATGAGAAAAATGGAAGAAACTATAGTGTGTTCTGTCCAAAAGAAAGTAGAAGTTATTTCTGTAATTAACTAATGTGTAAAGAGAAAGATAAGAAGGCACAGTGAATGGAAGGGGAAACTATTTCTCCCTAATTGTGGTCCACCAGGATAAAGTACAAGTTAATTACTCATTAATTTAATCCACTGCAAAGAGCTTAAAAATTTTTAAATTTGCTAGTTTTATCTATCTAATAAAATCTGTGGAGGGACCACAACATAGTATTTCACACAATTATATGCTGAAGATGATCCATTGTAATTTGCAAATCAAATCAAACCTTGAGAAAAGAACTCTCATTTCTAGGCATCTGGTTATTCATTTCTTAAATATTTGACTTGGTTTGAATAATGCTAATTTACATAACATTGCTCAGAGGGGTGCACAGCAAAGCAACGCAGAGGGTGGAAGGAATCCATCCCTCTGTGCAGCCAGTCCTCGGCGGCCACCCCTAGATCTTCCCACACCGGCTGCATAACCTGGGGCAACTTACTCCGTCTCCTCCAGGCTGCTTCCTCATCTCTTAAATGGGCATGATCACACCCCTTCAAAGGATGGTGGAGAGGTGACAGGAGCTAACATAACCGAAATCTCTACTGCAAAGTCCGGCACTCAGCCAACTAATAGGCGGTGGCCACAGTGTCATGTTAAATGTCAGGTTTGTCAGTGCAGCAGAGGCTACGTGACTACAGAGAGCCCATGGTTGCTTTCAGCCGCAGTCTCGGGGGCTCAATTCCGAGACCAGCTTTCCATGTCCTGGAATGGTAGGACTGGCTTGCTCACTGGCATTGCCAGCAGAGGCTTCTGGTGACATTTCCGGAGTCTCTAATCATTAATGGGGCTATTTAAAAAAAAGGTTGCAAGTGTACATTAAAGTTTTACAAAAGGCAACCTGTCGGATTGTAGCAAAATTAAAATGAGAAAGAGGAACTCCTTGCTGGTTAATGCCCAAGAAAGCAGACAATCCAGATCCAAGGGACGGCGACTACATTTTAACCTACGTTCTTCATTTAAAACCCTGTGACGTGCGCCTAGCACTGACAGGGAATCAGTTGTGCCCGTGCACAATGGCTCTGTCACTAACATGACCTCACACCCGTCTTCCTGAGAACAGGTGAGCAAATTCCGGCTCTGGAGGTCTGCCGTGAGCCCTGCTGCTGGACTCCAAGCAGTGAAAATCAGATTCAGGGGGAAGAACGGAGTCATTTTTAAATCAAAAACTCCTTCTGCTTATTGAGGCATATACATCAAAGGACATTTAGAAGCCAACTAAAAGTATAAACAAGAAAAACACCGTAATCCTACCACCAAGGAAAAAAAAGCAGTAAATGTTGGTATAGCTCTTTCAAGCGTTGGCAGAGATTTTGTCCACTTAGTGGAAATTATACAGTCTATATGGTTTTATATGCTGCCTTTGGCTCCTAATGTAATATGTAACGCCTAGGCATTCTCCCTGTTGTCACCATAGACCCTTTTAAAGGCCACACAGCCTTCGATCTCAGGGGTGCCAGGTTTTCTGGCCACGCCCCTGTGCTCGCTTCCCTCCACTGCTCCCTGTCCCACTGTCCCCATTGTGTACAATGCTGCAGTGACCTCCTTTAATCACCAAGTATCTTCTGTATTTGCACACACAGCAGCAATAGACAAGGGGGTCTGCTCACTTCATTCCACTAGCGGTGAGTATTGTGCCCACTCCAGCCTCAACACTGAAAAAACCTGACTATTAGCAAGAGCTTCAGAATATCTGCCCTGTGAGCTACTTGGTTCTGATCTCCGCCGTGTGGTAACCCAAGTGCATCAGATCTTCCCGTCTGCACGGAAATCCAACGTGGACAAAGCTCACACTGCAGGCTGATGCTCTCTACGATGAAGACATATGAGAGGGCAACCAGTTCTTAGTATTTAAAAAAAAATACAAAGGAAAAGAATAACAAAGTTTAAGGAGCTTAGGTAGAGCCTGAGTTCATCTTCATCCTAAGACCCAGTATCACTGGGTTAAGAAGAGTTGGACAATTAGCACAATCGGCCATAACAGGGACAGGAGAATATTGTTTTTAAAAAAAAAGTCATCTGAGACACAGGTCCCTCTCTCTAAACTAAGCCCATGTGCACTTTTAGGGGGGTGGCCACAGTCTTCCCCTGTCTCTGGAACCCTCGAGCTTGAGCTCCGAGTTATTTTCATGAGACTGCAGCTCTGCTTGTTACACTAGGTACGCCCTGTGAAGAAGGATCGAGCTGGTCAAAGTTCAGAGGTCAGGACGACTTCCCTCCAGTAAGCAGAGAGTTGATGTAGAGAGGAAAGAGATGATCACCCACGGCCTCGCAGCCACACTGAGGCAGAGTGGGAGTGCCGCCCGGCAGTGGGGGACACGGGCAGCTCAAGGCCCCGGTGCCCACCACGCACGTGTTCCGGGCACTGTGAAAGCTGACTGCCTTCTGAGGTGGCCTCACCCTCTGTGGCAGGCAGCACAGGGACGCACCCCAAAGCTCAAGACAGAGCTGGAAGCTTTGGACAAGTAACCCTGGGGGAGAAAAAAAATCACCGAATATCTAGAAACCAGCGTGCCGTGAGTCCAGCCCACTTCGGGGCTGCGTGAGGATGGCAAGCTGGGCGCTGCAAAGCGATGAGGATAACAGGGCCCTTTGGAAACCCAGGGAGGTCTGCCTACAATCCATCTTGTTTCAAAGATCCCCCACCCCAACCAGGGCTGCAGAGGGCCAGCTCTCCAGACACAGGGGCACCGCCGGGCCATCGTGGTGCCTCGGGAGGAGCCGCCTCCAGCGCCGGTGATGGACGCCTCCCCCTCCTCTGCCCCAATGTCCCGAGTGTGCTGCACACAAGCAGGGAAACCACGGCCCCTGCAGTGGAGGATGCCACCCCTCAGCGGCTCCCTTGCGGTCTTTTGCCATCTCTTGATGTGACCTTCTGGTGTTTATGCTTTGATTTATTTTCATTTATAAAAACAATGTTGTAAAGAAACATCAGCTATAACTTCTCTTAGAAGTTATAGAAAAATTAAGCTTTGCTCTTAATCAAGAAAAGATAATTCCTGGACAGCCCTCTTGTATTATTTTCCCCCTAATTTTCTAAATGTGAAGAAGTTGTAGCCCTAACTCGCGTGGCTCAGTGGGGTGGGCGTTATCCCGCAAAGGGAAGGGTCGCCGGTTCGATTCTCGGTCAAGGCACGTGCCTGGGTGGCAGAGCCAGGTCTGTGGTGGGGGGTGTGTGAGAGGCAACCGGTCAATGTTTTTCTCTCACATCGATGTTTCTCTGCCTCTCTTTCTCCCTCCTTTCCTTTCTCTCTAAAAACAAATAAATAAAATCTTTGAAAAAAATTAAAAATAAAGAAGCTATAGAAATCTGAAGTTTTATAGGAGCAACCACTTCAAATGTACCCTTTAGGACACAGTAGTCATCAGAATTGTTTTGACGAAGCTGAGTAGGTCAAGAATTCCTAAAACAACCCGGTTTCTATTTAAAACACCCTAATCGCTTTGTAACTTAGAAGAAGAGAAAGATTACTTAAAGGGATTATTCAAAATGCAGACGATGCCCTGCAGGTGCATCTCACGTGGGCTGGTGGTGATGGCCCTGGAGGGCAGGAAATACGTTTCTGTCCACAGAAAGGTGCACAGACGGCCACGTGAGGGAGAGAACCGAGCACCTGCAGCACGCGGCAGAGCCCTCTCCTGGCTCTGGGGAAAACATGGAGACTGTGACATCACTGGTGAGATCCCCACAAGATAAGAAAGTTCATGTTAAAGGGACATTTACAAGCCACAACCCCAGAATGTTTTAACCAAGGGAATTCCACTGCCGAGAGGAATTTAATTCCAGTTTCTAGTGGTGGCCATGAGGAAAAATTTGGGCGAAAGGCGATCCATCCCTCCCGGTTGAAAGCAGACTGCTGGATACAAACTAGGAGGGAATTTATTTCCAAAATTTCAAAAAGAGGGTCACCACAGAGTTACTTAAAAACAAAAACACTGCTTTTTCAGTCCTGTGCCCAGATGCCACCGGGAAACGAGTGTCTCCCTCTACCAGACCTCTGCCAGGTGCAGGACCCTGGCAGAGAAGGACACTCAGAAGCAGCAGGAGTTTTTGTCCAGAAGGAGCTCACTGGCTCGTGGAGGGCTGGGGCAAGTGGTCAACTTCCGGGCCCTGAGCTGCTCAGGCAAGGGCCTGCCCCCGCTGGGCCCTGGGCCTCGGCTCAGTGTCGCGTGCGACACGCGATCAGTTCCGTGTTTGCTGGGCTGAGACAAAGGACAGTAGGAGGTGAGCGCAGAGACAGAGACGAGAGCTGGCAGCACACTTTCCAGAGGAAGAGCCTCTAGGGGCACAGGGGATGCTGGGTCTTTGTGCAAACTAGTCCGCTCCGGAGACTCTGGACAGACAACCGCTCTCACTGCGGACGGTGCCTTCCTTGGCCCACCAGGCATTTGCTGATCACTACAAGTGCACCCCTCTGGGCCGTACACCACCAACACCAAGCCAAGAGACACTGTCCTGCCTCAGATGATGATTCTGACTGCGCTGAGGTTGTTTCGTTGTTTTTCTAAGTTTCACTTCTCTGTCTGTATTAAAGAGTGCAATGCATTGGCCAGAGCAAGGACCGGCCGTAGGACGGACTGTCCTGCCGCCCCGGATGATGTAGCACGCCCACCTTTGGTAGGTCCTTTCCTGTTCAGCACGGCCTGCTGCTCCTCGGTGATGTTCAGCCGCCGAACCACGTCGGCCAGGGCAGACTTCAGCAGCTGGATGTCATCTTCTTGCATCTGGACCCGCTGCTCCAGGGAGGCGATGCGGTCTGTCACCTCCATGCTACTCGCCGCGGAAGCGCTGTCATCTGAACCAAGGAAAGGAATAAGTGAGTCTTACGTGCCCCCCAGGGAAATCAGCCCAGTAAACGCACACCAGCACAGCGCTGCGACAAAATAATTAAAACGTGAAGATAATGGCCTTTCAGCAGAAATCACGTGGCAGCTTCCACTACGCGGGACCACAGCCCTTCTTTCTCCTAAGGTCTCCTCTGCCTCCATGCTAGTGCTTCTCAGTTTTTAAGCCACGGTTTTAACCACCATTGCATTTCCCTCTCCCGTGGCATCAGAGGGCCTTGGAGGCAGAAGGGATATCAGAACCTGTCGATTTCAACCTCCCACTCACGGCCAGAGCCACTGCACAGTCTTGCAGCTTTTGCTCCAATAGCCCCACGCGTGTCAGATCACCACCAGGCGACTCCACCCACTGAGCAAGACGTTCAAGGACTGGCCACTCTGACCAGGCAGTGTGAGTGGCCAAATCTGTTTGGTTAGCACATCCTTATGGCCAGGGTGACATTCTCTCGTAGAGAATCAGTACTTCCTGATTCCTCCTCAAGGTGCGCCAGGCTCTACGTGACCTCCCCCCCCCACCCCCGGACCTCATTTTACATCATTCTCCCTTTGCTCACCACGCTGCGGCCATGCTGACCTCTCTGCTACCCGAGGGCTTTTGCATATGCTGCTGCCTTTGCCTGAACATTTCTCAACCAGCTCCCTCCATTCTTTGGGTCTTACCGCAGACGGGAGCCCTGCAGAGAAGCTTCCTAACAGCCTTACCTAACGCTGTCGCCTTCGGTACATCAGCCTCACTTCTTTCTTCACAGCATCTCTATGACTACGACCCTCCCAGGTATCTGCTTATCACCTGCGTCTCCCCGCTAAAACGTGAACCCCACAGAGTCGCTCTGCTTGCCGGTACGACGGACCCTCCGGGACGCACCCTGCAGAAGGCAGTGAGTAAGCCTGGAGACCCCACAAAACCGCCTGAAGGGTCTAGAGAGCGGGCACAACCAGTACGGAGGCTCTGACAAAGTGTTCACACTTGCTCGGCCGAGGGCAGAGAGACCTACACAAGCAGGTCCCCTTTTCCACGGTGTTTTGCCAGAGCTACGCGGTGCACACGGTGGGGTAAGGGTATGTGTGGAAAACCCGGCCATTGCTTTGTCCTAAGAAAACCAAAAAGTAAAGTCCGAAAACTGTGAACACTGAGGAGCACAGGAAAATCCCAGGAAGGAAAAAGCGCAGAGGGGCCCACACTCTGTCTATTCCTGCGTGGACTCAAGCACCCCGGATGAGTACAAAAGATCAGAACTGAGACTGGAGCTGCAGCCCTAGAAACGGGCTTGCAGCCCAAGTGCGGCGAAGAAAGGCCCCCACTCAGACAAAGGGATCAGCACTCACCAGGTAAACAGAAAACAGAATCTCCGCAACTTAACATTTGGGATGTCCAGGACGCAATCCAAAATTACCAGAAACGTAGTGGGAATCAAGAAATGGATCCCGTTTTCAGGAGAAAAGAAAATAAACTGAGTATGAATCCAAAATGGACACACATGGGAACTAACAGAAAGGACTAGGAGTCAAAACTTCATTAAAGAACAAACAGGCACGTGGAAAGGTGTTCGATGGCACTGGCCATCCGGGAAACGCAAACTAAACCCGCCGTGAGCTATCACTGCACACCTGCTGGAATGGTGCCCACACAGGACACTGGCAGAAGTAGGTGCAGCACGAACACACGGCAGACGGAGCCCCGTTACACGGCTGGTGGGCCCACAAATGGTATGCCTGCCCTGGAGCGCAGCGTTGCAGTTAGCCCCAGGCACTGCCTCTGGAGAAAGGGGCAGGCACATCACAGTGGCTCCATTCATACTAGGTGCAGATGGGCATCACCTCACGTGCGCTTCAGCTGGTGAGCGGGCCCGTGGCACATCCGCCCGGTGGGGCACTGCGCAGGGACAAACAGGAGTGACCCGTGGATATGCACAGCGGTCTGGCTCTCAGAGGCATTACGCTGAGTGAAGGAAGCCAGTCTCAAAAGGTTGCACGCCGCAGGATTCATTTATGGGACACTCTCAAGGCAAAGCCACAGCGAGGGAGAACAGACCAGTGGTTGCCAAGGGTGGGGGGCGGGGCGCAGCACTAGGGAGCTGTGGGAGATTAGAGAGAGAAGTGCCCTGTGTCCTGATGGTGCGGGTAGTTGTGTGCATCTACACAGTGTTGAGACACACAGAACTGTCTCAAAATGGGAATTCTGTTGGATGTTAACCTAAAAAATAAAATCACTTTTGAAGCCCTGGCCAGGTAGCTCAGCTGGTTAGAATGTTGTCCCGGCAGGCCAAGGTTGAGGGTTTGATCTCCAGTCAGGGCACATACAGGAAGCAATCAATAAGTAAAAAGGTTTTAAAAAATAAAATAACATATTTAAAGATTTTATTTATTTATTTATTATTAGAGAGAGGGGAAGGGAGGGAGGAAGAGAGGGAGAGAAACATCCATGTGTGAGAGATCATATTAATCAGCTGCTTCTCACACATCCCCAACTGGGGACCTGGCCTGAAACCCAGGCATGTGCCCTGACTGGGAATTGAACCAGCAACCCTCTGGTTCACAGGCCAGCACTCACTCTACTGAGCCACACCAGCCAGGGCATAAAAAAATAAAATAACTTTTTAAGAGTCCAAGTGAGATCAGGTCTACCCACTGTCTTTGTCCATTAGGGGTTATTCTTGCTTGTTGAGGTTGATTGCTGTTATACCATGAGATCTCAGCAAAGGGACATCCCAGTGACAACTGAGTACTTGCAGCTCCTTCGAAAGAGGCCGTCCTTGAGTCTGTATAACATCTTGTGAATGGCCAGAGGTTCTGTGGGGTTTCTCCACTTGTCCTTGCAAGACCTGGGTGGGAAAACAGGGAAGTCCCTCTTCATAATGTCAAGCTAAGTGCAGGGGGTGGTGACAAGGATAAAAGGGCCTCTCATGTCTGTCTTCCCTCTGAGGAGTTAAACATCTAGATCCTCTAATGTGTGAGTAGAAGACGGGGGTCAAGTCTGTGGGACAGCTGTCACGTGAGCACCTGGCCATTGCACACCTCCCCAGGAAGGCCTCACTGCAGGTAGAGGGCAGGGAGGGTTCTCCTGAGCTGGGTCGTTCTAGCTGAGTCAGTGATGGAGACTTGAGGAAGAGACAAACGCTTTAGTCATTGTTAGCATGGACTCTGGAATCAAGTTTCCTGGGTTCAAATCCCAGCCCTACTACTTACTAGACATGTGGTGTAGTGCAAATTATTGCTACATGCCTCAGTTTCTCCATTTGTAAATAGGGATGACAGTTATCTCATACTGTTGTAATATGAAGTGACTTAATATATATAGAGCACTTAGGATATTTCTTATGTAGTAAATACTTTATAAATGTAAGCTATAATTAAGCAATTGTCATCATTACTATTACTGATAAAAATTACCAAAGTAAATTCAACTTGAATATTTCCTTGAAAATTTCTATGTGCTGTCTAAACATTCATATGAAAAATAGCACTGAAAAATTAATCAGAAATTAGTGTTTGATTGATATGTGTTTCTAAGTCGTAAAGGAACCCGGCACAGGGAATCAGGACTTCGATGGTCTTTGGGGCTGCTGGAGGGTACAGCCACGTTGGGCAGGCGCATGCACTCACTGGGGGGACCTGTGCTCACTGACTGGGTGGCCAGTGGGGTGCCGGAGAGCAATGCTGGCCTCTACCATACCACCCTGTGTTTGGGAGTCAATGGTAACAACGTTCCAAGCAGGGCGAGGCAGGCCTGTTCTGAGTTCTCCAAGTTTATGGGGCAAAACGTTGTCAGGGTGGCCTCGGCTGGCTCCGTAGATGGCTTTAACAAAACTCCACGAATCGGACTCTGTTTTCATTATATTGCCAAGTTTGTAGAGGAAAAAGTCTAATTTCACAGTTTTGCCCTGGCCGGTGTGGCTCAGTTTGTTGGAGCATCATCTCGTAACTGAAAGGTTGTAGGTTCAATCCCTGGTCCGGGTGTGTGCAGGAGGCAACCAATCGATGCTTCTCTCTTGTATCAATGTTTCTCTCTCTCCCCCTTCCTCTCCCCTTTCCTCTCTCTAAAAGCAATGAAAAAATTTCCTCAGATGAGGATAAAAAAATATTAAAATTTTACCAAAAAACCCCAAACCTCCAAAACAAAACCCTGCCTTCAAATACAAGTGATTAAAAACCGAAATGCCTGATCTGCTAAGTAAGAGAACCTCCAGGTGAGCTCAGCGGACACTCTCCCCAGGACACGCCCCTGGTGCTTCCCAAATGCAGCAGCACCGCTGTGCTGACCTGTGATGGCCGTCTGCTCCCGCAGGCTGTCGCTTTGAGGGCGGACTGTGGGCTTCTTGGCAGCATGTGAGCTGCACGGCATTCTTAACCTTTGTGTGCACAGGAAAGGCTAGTGGGGTTCCAACGGCTTTACCCTCCAGCCGGGAGGGAAGCGGATTAGCACGATGACAAACAGAACCCAAAGCCTGTTAACCTCCACGCAGCATATCCGAGGTTTGGAAAACTCCTGTCCGAACTAGAACTCCAGGCTGGGATTGGGGCTGGGGCTCCTACTTGGCTCCTTCGGAAGGCGTGGGGACCGACTTCCACAGGACGGGTAGAGCGTCCCTTTGGGGGTACTATCTCAGAGATCGCCCACACAAAGTGGCGCTACAGGCAAGGTGCAGACAGGACTTGACCGGAGGCAGAACCCAGCCCGCAGCGGTGCAAGGCCCGTGCTGCAGATGTCTCAGCTGACTACCCGTTCCAGAAGTTCCTGTGCCCCCTCCGCCAGCTGCAGAGCTTCTCGGGGCTGAATTCCAGCCTCGTGGCACCTCGTCAAGGCCCAAACGGGGTTCAGAAAACGAGTCTTTGGAAAGGCGTTTCTGCACTGGACGGTCTGGGTCCTGGGGCTTCAGGAAGAGCACTGGCGTGGCATGCAGATCAGGCAGGGTTCAAGCCCTGAGTCTCTCACTTATTAGCCGCGTGACCCTGACAAATGACCCGGCCACACCAGGAGTAGTACCACCTGCTTTCTGGAGTTCTCATGAGGATAAGCATTAAGGTATATGAAACACCTGATGCGATGGTGGCAAACAGGCCCGGGACAATGGTGACGTAACATTATTACAGTTCATTGTTGTTAACGTTGCTGTTTGTAACAGCGAAAGCTGAGCACTGATCTGCGGTGCAATCAACATTAAGAACAGTTACTAGGAGCTGGGCAGCGCCTGGCCCCTGAGAGCCCAAGGCTAGAGCAGGAGGTACCATTGCTGCCTCTGGAGCACCTGTGGTCAGCTGAGGAAGTGTGACATTACCTGAAGAGAGAGGACAGTTTCATAAAAGCCCCTCACATGGCAGCATGTGACTCGTGGGCGAAGGGCAGACCCAGCACCACATCCACAGCACCGTCTCAGACTTGGCCTCCTGAGGACCTAGCTGAACGCCAGCTTCTCTGTGAATTTAAAGTGATGTCACAGGTCTGGGTGGCACCTAGATCACCCCTGGTTCTACACACAAAAAGGCAAGTCTGAGGCTCTGCCCTTAAGCTAGATCTTCACGTGGCTATTTGCAGCTGTGACTTTTAAGTTGAATGATCATTTTTATGGTAATAAGGGGCACAAAAAGATCTTTTGGTAACTTGACCGCTTTATTCTATTTAAAAGGTGAGGGCAATTGACTTTCTTCTCTGTTCCTAAGACTGTCTCATCAGTCAGAGATAAAAACAGGCCCTTGATGCCGTGAATCTGGAGACACGAAGGCATCGCTGCTGCCGAGTGTAACACGCCCGAAGCCCTGGAGGCCTAGTACCTGTAAGAAGTTCTCTCAGCATTGGCCCTTCATGTGGAGAGGCTCTTACTTCTGCTCTTTATCATTTCAAACAACCTCGCTACCCTCTACGCCTGCCACCACGTGGGGCGCTGCGCCTCACGGTGTCTCTCTCCGGCCCACGCACGTCCTGCTGTGTCATAGGTGGCATGGCAGCGGCTGGGTTTCTCGTCCACCTCGTCTGAACGCACGCAGCTAGGACGTGGCGAGCCGGGGGCTGGCTGGAAACCCTCTCGCTTGTCCCCGCGTCGCACTGTCTGTCCGATGACAGGTGTTGATTCCGGTGGGACTTGCGTGGCACTGAGTAAAACACACGCAGAGTTTTCGCATCATTTTACCTTTGCCAAAACAGGAGACAAACGTACGCAGGAAAGAGTCTTGCGACAGGGTTTCGGCGCTTTAGAACCAGCCGTGTAGGCAGCTGGGTGTGAGGACTTCAGTCAGTAACTTGCAGGCGGGCGTCTCCCACTCGAGCTGGCTTTCCGTGTGACGCGTGGTCTGCAGAAAAGCTGTGTGACGTGGTTGCGCTCGGAACCATTCTGAACCAGAGAACCGGGCCCCGTGGAGGGGTGCTGTAGCCCCTGTGGTGTCGGGGCCTGGATTTCCGCCCCCCACCCATGTGCGGCTCTGAGCACCGCTCCTGGCTCAAGGGCTCCATTCTGCTTCTCGGCCTGGACTCCTGGTCCTCCTCTGATCACGTGGGTCGGTCAGGAGCCCGGAGTCTCACTCATCCCTGGGCTGGACCTGCCACTTGAGCCCCGGCTTTGAAATTCAGCACTTCACAGAAAACAACAAGGACTGACCCACGTACCAGCCAACCTGTCTCAACTGATGCTCAAGAGCTAATGCTCGTATACTTGACAGTGAAGGAATTCTACAGCAGCCCTTGACTGACATGAAAATGCTGCCGTTGCCTGTTGATGAAAGGATCTTCAGCAGAGCCTCTTGACTCTGGGAAACAGATGGTAGAAAGGTCTTTTCTGAGCTTCAGGCTGTGAAATCATGGGACCGCAGACCAGGAAAAACCCGTGAGATCACCCTAAGAAGCAACATGTGACTATGCTGAATGGAGATGACATGATGCAGTTTGAAGCTAGCACGTTTTTTGTTTAATTCAATGAGATGTTAGTGAGCATCCTCCCGGGCTGGACCTAGTGCCAGGCGGTGCGGTGAGCACAGCAAGCTTCCTAACCGTAGGGCACTCAGTCCAGCAAAGGGGAGAACGGCCAACAGATAACCAAGCCAGGGACAGAGGAGCCCTGATGACAGCAGTGACACAGGCCCCACCCGGCCCAATCATGCGCTTGGCAAGAAGCCCGGCTCTAGAGATGCAACACAAGGACCAGACAAACCTAGATCAGAACACAGGTGGAGGAGGAAGGGCAGGATTTCAGGCGAGCTACTGGGTTTCAATCAATGACTAATGAATGAAGCAAGAGGAAGGACCGTCACTCACAGGACGAGCAGCCTGAAAATTCTCAGGCTGAGCATTTAGGAGATGTGTCAATGACTTTACTTTGAAATATACTCTCATTTCATTTTGCCTGACAAAGACTTCCTGTGGAACCGAGAGTCCTCAAAATCTTTGGAGTGTTTATTTAATACCACACACACACACATGCACACATGCACACCACACACCCACATACTTGCACACATGCCACACACCCCACATACATGCACACAGCACACTCACATACACACACACACATGCCACACACCACACACTCACATACATGCATGCCCACACACACCCAAACCTCTCCCTTTGCAGAAGTGATCACGTTTCTTGTTTCTGTCAGAAACTTCCTCGTTGCCCACAGCATTAAAGCAAATGAGATCCTGTAGCTGAGCAGGAAAGAAGCTCCCAGTCAGGGTGAAGCAATCTGCTCTCAAACGTGGCCTTTGCCCTGAGGTTCAGCAGCACCCGGAGACTGAGGCAGGACCATGCACCCCGTCTCTAGGACGGCTGGGGAGACAGAGAGGAAAAAGCCTAGAGCTTGTAATGACAAGCGAGTCAAGCAGGGCTGCCAAGTTCTAACCGCATAAGGAAAGATCAAAATTTTGGAGGTGGGAAAGAGGTGAGCAGGCCAAATGATGAGCATAGGGTTGGACTTGAGAAAGGTCTAAAGCTGTGGTCCAGACTTCATCTTACAGGAAGACCAGCCACTGCAACGTTCACCTGTTACGTCTCTCCGAGACATAATGACTAGGGAAGTGCCGGTGGCCCCTGAACTGACTTAATAAAACGTTGTCTAAACAAGGTGGCTTTCATGAAATTTTGCTTGGTACACTGTTTCCAAAACTTCAAGCAAAAGAATAAAATAAAAGCTATTCTTATCTTAATTTTTAAATTAACTTCCATTGGTATAAACATCTTCTATTTAAAGCACGGTGCGGTTACATTACCCATAACACCGATGGTCTAATAAACTGAACACTTCTGGCTGGTTTGAGACAATATTCCTTCACAGGAAAGCCTGGCTTTTAAGAGTTGGGATGAAAAATCAGAACTGCACAGTTCAGATGTTAGAAATCCACCAGCGGGGCTGATGCCCACTAACTGGTTCTCCAGGATAAAACTGCCTAACACACACTGCAGCCAGCGGTCCGTCTGCGGGACGATGCGGCAGACACGTTGGCTCACGGGAGACGTTAAAACTGGACAGCAAAGTTTCTTCTCATACAACTTACCTGTCAGGCTCCTGTCAAAAAGCTGGAGCTGCAGCCTCCTCAGGGCAGGTTTGAGTCCCAACCTCCCACAACCCACATCCCTTTTTGTGTGGTTATTGTTGTTACTGTAAAACTTTGTCTTTATTATTAACATTGTAAAACTAATTTCTAAAAAGTGCCATCCACTTCTGCTTCCAGCCAAGATAGAGTAACAGGTGCCAGATGTGCCATCCTACCCAAAACAGCAGAACAGAACAGACAGGACGCATTACACAGGCGGGGGACAGCAATCAGCGGAGGTGGGGGGGTGGCCAGCAGAAGAGGAGACCCCCCAGCTCCCAGGAAGCGACAGGGGAGGGGATGCCCCTGAGGTGAGGAGACAGAGCTGGAAGCCCAGAAAAGCCGCCAGGACTAGAGTTCCCAGGGCAGAGAACGACAGAGGACAGGCCACACAGAGAGAATACTTCAGAAGTGAGGTGCCGTTGGGAACTGACCAGCACTCATGTGTCAGGGAATTCCCCAGGGCTTGGAAAGAGCGACCAGGAAAGAGCAGAGAGGACAGACACCAGGGCTCCTGTCCCCGTTAGCGGAGTTTGACCCACGTCACCCTTGGGAGCTGGGAGGGAAGTCAGACCACTTTATCCTGGGCGAAACGCTACTCTGGTCCCCAAAAGAGCTGTGTCCAAGCAGCATAACCAAATGCCAGCGCAAAGCTCAAGTATTTATAGGCATATACAAATATCCAGCTCCCAACAAAGTTAAATTCACAGTGTCTGGTATCCAGTAAAAACGGCCAGGCAGGAAAATGTGACCCAAATCAGGAAGAGAATCAACCAAGCGAAACTCACCCAGAAATGACACAGATAGAATTATTAGACAGGGAAATCGAAGTTATTATCACTGTATTACAAATGTTCAAGAAGCCATAGGAAAGGTTAAATATGTTAGGCAGAAGCATGAAGGGGCGTGTGTGTGTGTGTATGTTTTATAGATATGTTTTTATATTATATATTTGAAAGTCAAATTTCTAGAGAACTACAATGCACTGGGTGAGATTAACTGGAAAGAGTAGCAAACATGAAAAAATAGCAATAGAAACGATCCAAAAGAAATACTGAGAGAAAACAGACTCGGGGTTGGGGGGAGGGAGAAAGAGAAAGAAAGAAGAAGGAGAAGAAGAAGAAGGGGGGTACAGAGGGGGGTACAGACGAGGTACAGAGGGGAGGAGAAGAAGAAGAGAGAAAATGAACCTCAGTAAGAATAGAGCACCAGGGAGTTTGTAAATCAACCTCAAGTGCCCTAGAGTCTATGTACCTCAAGTATCAAAGGGGAGGAGAGATGGGGAAATAAAGAAATTAGAAAAATAATGGCTGAAAACTTTCCAAATTTGATGAAAATTATAGATCCACAGATCAATGAATCCCAAGCAAGCAAACATGAAGAAAATTTCCCCAAGGCAGAGTGAAATTAAACTGCCTGAGACCAGGGATAAAGAGAAAATCTGGCAAACTGGAGGCACACAGCGTCCTCGCCTCCTTCATAACGAGACACTGGGCGCTTCCCCCCAGAATGAGGCAAGGCAAGGAGGTCTGCTCCCGTCCCTCCCATTTGGCACCATGTGGGGAACCCGGCCAGTGCAGGACCACAAATGCAGGTAAGTGTGCACACTGGGAGAGGACAAAGAAAGCTGCAGGTGACGTCACCGTCTATGTAGAAAACTCCACGGGACAGACAGGAGAAACTCCTAGCATAAGTGATTACGACAGCATTGCGTGACACAAGGGTCATATACAAAAGCCGACTGCTTTCCCGTGAAGTCAACCATTGGAATTTGAAATTTAAAATTCAACACTAAACCAAAAAATTAAAACACTTAGCTATAACCCGAACAACATATGTTTAGGATGTATATGCAGCTAATTATGAAATTATGATAAGTCAACAAAATGCATACAGGATCTATACGCAGGAAACTGTAAAATATGATGAAATAAAAAGATCTGAAGGAGTGGAGAGACAGTTCACGTTCATGGATTAGAAGTGCCAATGTTCTTACGTCCATTCTACCCGACCTGGTCTGGAGAGTCGGCACAGTGATTCCAGCAGGCTATTCCGTGAATACCGACAAACTGACTCCAATGTTCACCTGGCAAGGCCAAGGGTCCGGGAGGCCAACACCACACTGAGGAAGGGCAACACTGAGAACTACACTACCTGACTTTAAGGCTCAATGCAAAGTCACACAACCAAGGCATCATGTTACTGGGGAGGGAACAGACGGAGAGACCAGTGGGACACAATGGAGCCCAGAAACAGACCCCACAAATAGAGTCGACTCATCTTCGACAATGGAGCAGAGGGAATTCGGTGGGAAAAGGACAGTATGTCCAAGCAGTGGTGCTGGGACAGTTAGATGTCCATAGACAGAGACCCTCCGACTTTCACCAAAACTAACTCAAACTGCACAGAATGGAAAATTAGTGTTTGGAAGGGAATGAACATGAAACACAGCGAAGCGAAATGTGTGGGATGCAGCTAACAGAGTTCTTAGATTTTATAGCTCTAACGCCTACGGCAGAAATGACAGGAGAAGGAGCAGGAGGCGGCGAAGGGACACGACCTCGGCTTGTACCTTAAGAAACCCAAAGTGAGGTCATCCACATCAGAGCAGAAACTGGAGACCGAAGACCACAGGGCAAGGCCAGCTAAAGGCTAGTTCTTTGACAAAGTAGGTGAAATGGACAAACCTGTATCCAAACAAATCGGGAAAACAGACGAGAAAGGACACAAAATACCAGCGTCACTGCAGAGCCACAGACGCCAAGAGGGCAACGAGGGAACAGGAAGAAAACTACGCCAGTAAGATCAGTGACTTAGAAGAAATACATGGATTCCATGAAAAACAAAAACTACTCAAGTTCATCCAACAAGAGGTCGTCTGAATGGCCGTATCTAAAAATTTGACTTGATAGTTAGAAATCTTTCCACCGAGAAAGAAAAGGCACTGGTGGATTCTACCAGACATTTCAGGAAGAAACAATACACGCTACACAAACTCCTTCCCGGGGACTGGGGAGGAGGGGACACTGCTCAACTCATCCATTAAACCAGCCTCCCTCTAACGTCAAAATTGGACAAACACGTCACAAAAAAGCGTGCTGGGAGCACGTGGAACAGCTGGATCTCCGATACACTGTGTGCGGATTTAAGTGTTACAACCGCCTTGGGAAAGAAACAGTTTGAACAGCTCGCCCACTGTTCAATCCAAACACCCTACTCCTATGGACTCACCCGAGAAATGAAGCCCCATCCTGGATACGGAAGGCGAAAGTAACTTTATCTGTAACAGCCCCAAATTGGAAACAGCCCCAATGTCCAGCAACAAGTAAATGTGTAGACCAACCGCGGGGTGTCCGCACAGCGGACAGAGTTTGCCTTTTATACAGAGTTCAGTAATAAAAACATTTGGCGCTGACACGTGGATGAATCCCACCGTAACTATGTGAGCCAAAGAAGCCGGAGAACGGAGTGCCTGCTGAAAGACTCCTCTTACAGGAAGTCACCCGGGGTGCCAGCTAAGTGCAGGGACAGGTCAGAGGCTGGAGGGGTGACGAAGGGGCACAGAGGAACTTTAGAGGAAGACAACTGTGCTCACTGTCTCGATGGCTACGGTTTTGTGGACATGGGCACGCATCAAAGCCGATCGAATCGTTCATTTAAATAGGTTCAGATTACCGCACGTCACTGATGCGCCCAGAGAGCTTACAAGGGGCAGGAAAGCAGAACCACCCGCACAGAACACACCAAACGTGCGTGCGTGAATTTTAACAGTTCCAGCAAACCTACTCAAGTGTCACAAGATACCAAAAACTCTTCAGGAAATGAGATAGGATACCAAAAATATATAAGAAAATATGCAGTTTGGACAAAGAAAGGAAAAAGATAAATTGCACTATTTCTGGGCCTAAAGCTTACAGTATTTTTTTCACAATAGACCTTACAAATAGTTTTAATCAAGGCCCCCTCCTGGATGGGTTTCCTTGGTCCCTGTCCCGCAGGGCTGGAGCTTCCCCACCTGGCTCCCTTCCCACTTTGAGCTCAGAGAGTGAGGCTGAGGCTAAACCACCCACTCCCCCAGCCCGCTGAACACTCAGATCTGCCCAAGAAGACGTTTGCCTCTCTACATTCAGAAGCCTGCTTCCAACCCCATAGAAAATATATCGGAAATTCTACGCAGAGTACCTTTCTGCAGGACCACTTTTAAAGAGCATTCGAATAATACAAATCGACAATTTAGTCCTCTAAAATCTCCAATGCACTGGACAAGGATATTTGTGCGCTTGAGTTGCAGCATTTCCGATGTGAAATTCCGCATTTTGATTCTTCGAGTACCGTTTGAACTTTAGTCTGAACTGTGAACATGGTCCTGGGTGGGGGGGTGGGGGGAAGTAAGAGAAAGCCAAAAACACGGAGGCACGGGAGATCATTACAACAACCTTGTCAATCTACAACCCTCAAAAAATAAGCTTCCCAGAAAGCCGGGTGTTAGGAAGGGTCCACTTTTTAAGGAACCCACTTCCTGAAGTTCCAACCATTTCGTTCAATGATGAAAAGATAAACAACTCAATTTTTTAAAAAATGGGCAAAGACTTGAATACACATTTCTCCAAAGAAGACATACAAATGGCCAGTAAGAACATGAAAAGATGTTTAACATCACTGGGCATTAGAGAACTGTAAATCAAAGTCACCACGAGACACCCCCTCACACATGCTACAATCCACAAAACTGATAAAAGCAAGCCTTGGTGATGATGTGGAGAAACCGAAGCCATACACCTCTGGGAGGAGCACGACACGGTGCGGCCACCGTGGAAACCAGTGTGGCGGCTCCTCAGCACGTTAACCCAGTTGCCACTCCACTCCCAGGGTGCACACCCAAGGGGACGGATCATAGGGGCCCGGACAGGGTTTCCACACTGCGTCCGGAGCAGAGTCACCACAAAGGCCGAAAGAGGGACAGACCCAGGGCCCACAGCTGGGGCAGGACAACGCAAACGTGGCCTACCCACACGTGGAACTCTACACAGCCATGAAGGAAGTGCTGACACCGTGCCCGACACATCACGCCAAGTGAAATAAGCCAGCTGTACAAAGACAAATGCCACGGTTCCCCTGGTATAAAGTGTCTCAAATGGACGTATTTGTCGAGGCAGAAAGCAGGTTAAAGGTTACCAAGGGCTGGGGAGAAGGAGAAATGGGAATTATCACTTCGTGGGGACACAGTTCCTGTTTGGGGTGACGAAAATATCTTGGAAATCGATGGTGGTGATGGTTGGAGGACACTGTGAATGTAATTAGTATCACCAAATTTGTACGCTTAAAAATGGTTTAAATCACAAATTTTGTTGTATGTACAGGGCCCAGCAGAAGCAAGGCCTGCTTGAGTGTGGTTGGTAGGGTAACAATATGGGTGTGATGATAGTTTTAATGTGAACATTTTACCTAAAATGTCACATGGTGTGCTTGAGTGTGATATTGTTATGCTACAGAATTACATGCTTATGATTGTCATGAAAAGGAGCATTATTTGTGCCGGACCCTGTGTTCCACCACAGTAAAAGAGGACCCACAATTGTCTTCAGCCATCTGGAATGGCTAGCTTTCAGGAAAATGGTATGTTCGTTCTCTCATTCCCCGGCTGGCTCGCAGGCTGCGTGGGGTGACGGGGACGCAGAGCCCGTGGCACCGAGGACCGCAATGATACAAGCACAGCAAGGGCCCTAGACGGGTGCGACAGGGGCCCGCAGGCCACCCTGGAGGCTCTGGAGGCCTTCTTGGGCCAGGTGACGGCGGTGGCTGAGTTTGAAAAGACTGAAAGGACTTAGCCCGGCAGAGGGAAAACGCAGGCATGTGACAACGTGCCCAGTCTGCATAGGAACGGCTAACAAGAACGTTCAAAACAAGGGCTAGTGAACTTGTACTTGTGTTTTTCAAATAAAGACAGTGAAATATTGGTGGGTAAGAAACATGAAATGATTAGGAAGCATGAAGAGAAAGAACGGTAACTATCAGCCATCTCTGAAATGAACCTAGAAATCAATACCCAGCCTATAAGCACACAGCTACTTCGATTCTTTCCTTTCTTGTTACGGGCAAAAGTGCTGCATTCACTCACCTGCACACACCACAGGTGCGCTGCAGCCTGCTGGGTCCGTGCTTGGGCAGCTGTGGCAGTTACCAGTTACGCCCACCCGGTCCAGACACTATGTGGGGGGACTGGCTTGCTCAGGCTGCCACGACAATGCCATATAGACAAGGGACATAAACAGCAGATATTTGCTTCCTCACAACTTTAGAGGCTAGAAGGCCAAGCTCCAGGTGTGGGCAGGGCTGGCTTCTCCTCAGGCTTCTCTCCTTGGTTTGCAGGCAGCTGCCTTCTCTCTGTCTTCACGTGGCCTTTCCTTATAACATGTTTGTGTCCTTATCTCCCCTTCTTGTAAGGCCCCCAGTCCCACTGGATTAGGGCCCACCCTAGTGACCTCATTGTAACTTGATCACTTCTTTAAAGACCCATCTCCAAATATGGCCACCTGCTGAGTAAGGGGGTTTAGGGCTTCACCCTATGAAGGGGGTGGGGAACCCAATTTGGCCTGTAGCCTGTGGTGTTCACAGTGCATCCGGGCCTTTTAGGTCCCGGCACTCAGAGGAGTACCCACACACACTCCTACCTCCAAGCTGCAGTGGCTCCGCCAGGGTGTCCGCGGTCTGCTGACCGGCTCTGTGGCTGTGTTTATTTCGCACCCCATATGTACGCAATGCCTCGTTTGGAATGAACAAGACAGGGATGAATTTACTGACACTGCCAACTGGCTGGAGTCAGTGTGGGGAGCTGCTTGGCCTCGCCCTCCCCAGTGTTCTCGCCACAACCCTGCGCTGCGCCTGGTCGGCACAAAGGCCTTTGTGTCAGAGAGCACTCCCAGCCAGCACAGTTTGAATGCCCACTCCATCCCCGACTCACTTCTCTGTGGCGCTGACGTGGACTTCAGCCTTCTCCCCCTATGATGGAGTTGCGCACGTACTGCCCCCAGAGCTCTCGAATAGCTTCAACAGCCACTTTTTGCCCTAGGATTTGATCCTAAAACTGGACGCTGCCACTGTGTGTACGGTGGTGGAGACACTGGAGCAAATGAGCAAAGGGAAGTCTCTGTTCATAAGGGGCCTGAGCAACGGTGCTTATTTCAGGACACTGACGGGTGACTGTGGGGACACTGTGACACGCTGCTTCAAGAAACAGGGCTGCAGGCGGGTGGCCTGAGGCCTCTGGGGGCAGGAGTGGTCAAAGCGGAATTCTGACCCTCCTCCAGAGATGCTTGGTGCATCCACGTAACTTAATTGTCCCCTCCCTGCTCAAAATCACGGGATGGACGCACACTTTAGTGCTGCAGACTTTCTAGGAGCGGAACGGTCTGTCTTCATGAGAAGGAATGGTCCATGAAGCCCCACACTCACCTGTCACTCTGTGTGCCCTGGCGCACAGCCATACACCGAGGCCTCCCTAAAGTTGCAGGGACAGACCTCAGCCTGCTCCCCAGGAAGTCGAGAGGCAAGACTTCCAAACAGGCCCCAACTGCTGGGGACAGAGATGCCCAGTGTCTTCTACAACTTCTTGGACATGTAAGGTCTTTCTTTTTTCCTTGTTTTCTCCAAATATATCCAACTTGGCTGTTCCCGCCGCAGTCTACCGAGCAGAGACCCGGGAGCCCATGAGTGGAAATGCGTGGCAAGGGCTGGCTGGAGCCTGTCAGGAGCTCAGTGAACTTGAAAGAAGCTCCCAGGACATGCCAAGCACTGCCAGCTGCGAAGGGTAAGTTTCCAAGGCCCTTCCTTTGGGAACCCGGAGACTAATGGGGAAAAACGGGAGACAGAAAATGTCCTCAGGTTCTGACGAGTGCTGGATCAGAGGTGAGCACAGGTCTGGGAGGGACGGGGACATGGGGGGCCAGAGAGAGCTGGGACTGTGCAGCCGGACACTCAGTTCTGCCACTTCCCAACTGTGAGGTCTGAGGCCACAGTCAGGTCTCTCGGACCCACGGTGTCCTCGTTAGGAAGTGGCAGGATAATGCTCAGTATACTGAGGAGAGGGAAGGTTAGAGACAAGGCATAGCTGAGTTCTTCACCCCCAGGCGTTACTCTTGCTTTAGCCTGGGGCAATCAGGGACAGCTTCCTGGAAGAAGTGGTGCTTAACCTTGAGCAGTACTCTGGACCCCCCAATCTGCGCCACTTCAGTCATTAGCTCATTTTCCTCAGTGTACTTCACACTCTATGGAAGTGCCTTGCTCGTTTATTTGCTCACTTGTGCGCTGCCACTCCCCCACTGGGATGTGAGGACCTTCTCCCCAGAGCCTAGAAGTGGCCTGGCGGGCTGGAGGCCCTGGATGGGCAAACCAGCACTTTCCAGTGCTTGCCCAGCCCACAGGCTGTCTGCAGACCTTGTTTTAGGAACTGAATCTTGATCACTTAGTCTGATTTTATAGATGACAACCAGTCAGGCTCAGAGAATTCAGACTTGAGGTCCTCTGTGGTCTGTGACACCAGCCCGTGACCCTCTGCCTCCCTACCTTACAGCAGAAAGGGCCCGGCTCTGTCTGATGCCTAAGCTGGGCCACAGCGCAATGAGGTTGAGGCAGGACCGACACTCCTGCTGCCACGAGGGAGGCCCATACACAGGCAGCTGCCGCGGGAGCCGGAGCTGCAGCCGCACCAGCGTCAGAAAGGAAACGGGTCTGCTGGCAGCAAGGAGGACTCCCAAGTGGCAATTTCATAAAAAGACACTGAGTCAGTATGAGAGACACTGGTCACACACATATCCTAAGCCAGCTTGCCCCACCATCCCCTGCACACGATGGTCACAGCAGGATGACAAGGCTCAAACTAGAAAGGCCGGGGCAGGGAGGGGCGGGGGGAGTCTTGGTTCTCTTCCCAAAGAGGCGGCTTCTGGAGGGCCCAGCACACAGGACATGTGGGAGCCCAGCTTGTCCAGCCTTTGACACCCCGGCTGCATCCAGAGAACACAGATGGATTGGACTGGTGACAGCCAGCATGTCTGGAGGGGCAGAGCAGGCCGAGCAGAGAGCGTCAGAACATGAAACGGCTAGGGCGGGCTTTCAGCTGCCTGAGATGGGCCAAGGAAAGGCAAGAAGACACAGCGCAAAGAAGCAGCTGCGAGCAGGGCTGGCCAGCATGTCCGCCCCAGTGAGCTTCCTCCACCGCCAACCAGTGCCAGCCCCTCAAGTGCAAGGGCCTGCACGTGGGATGCACAGGACAACAAAAGCAAGATAGATGGTATTTTGAAATGAAACAAACACGCTTGCCACCATCACTGGTTCCGGAAGTCCCCAGGCCTGGAGTGTTCTGCCAGGGAGGCAGAGATAGGAAATGAGAGCAGAGGTGGGGTAAGGAGATGACAAGAATGAGAGATGAAGGGGGGAGGGGAGAAGAGACCTCTGCCCCCTACCCCCCCACCTCCCCGGTGGGGGCTCCACTTCCTCAGAGCCCTGCGGGAATAACAATGATGTGGAGCCCTAACTAAGGCACCACTCAGATGGCATCTGTGAAAGCATTCTGGAAATGCAATGCGCCGAATACATAGAAGGGATCATAACCTGTGCTCACCCGAAGGACTGAGTGTTGTTACACGGTTCTTCGCCGGCCACCGGGGCCTCCCGTACACGTGCACACAGGTTCTCATGTACACAGCTCCTGCTCTGAGGTTCAGAACCACCGTTGGTGACACGCACGGGTGGAATTTGAAAAAAGAGCTTCAGGAGGCCGAGCAGCGCAAACCACTGAAGACACGTGCCGTGCGTCCTCTGGTTGGATGCCAGAGCTGAGCCTGCCGTCTTTGCAGGCACCTTGCAGGCTGCAAAATGCCTTTGTTCGCCAGAGAGCGGCCCGGGCGCTGACTTCCGCACACCAGGCCGCCTGCCCCGTGTTCACAGCGGCGGCGACATGGCAGTGGCATCGTCTGAAACTGCACTTCCTGACTCCCTGCTCTCCTGCAAGGCAGCCAACATGCCCCTTGCCTAACCGCAGAGGCACTCTGTGGGAAGGGGCTGTGGTCAGCCACAGAGGCGCATCGCAGAACCGACAGACTAACGAGTAGAAACGCGACTGTGGATCCGACTCTAAGTGATTTTCAGATCGGCTCCTGTTCCATTTCGCATTTGTTGTTGCGTGGTGCAGATGCTCCCGAGTGGGCAGGGACAAGTGTCCCCTTCCCCCTGGGCAGAAGGCAGCCAGAGCGATAAATGGAGGGTGGGGGGGGGCCTGGTTAAGAGCCTCGGTCCTGTAACCCTAGACTAGATGTCCTCACCTGTACAACAGGGGTGGTAATGACCTGATATCATGGGGTCATGCTGCCGAGACGCTCACATATAAAGGCAGGAAAAAGGTAAAGTTAGGGCAAGGATCCCTTCCGCAATAACCACGTTGGCTGTCACCCAGCCTCCGCTCCACGTGCAAACGACAGCGGGCAGGGCACCCCCTGAGGCAAGAGACTCCACAGTTAGGAAGGGCACAGGCTTTTTGAAACCCACAGCTGAAGTCTGCTGGGGCCTGAGTGCTGTCATTGTCCTTCCGTCCACCATCCAGCCACCGCGGAGACATGACACTCAACACGGTTGCTAATGGAGTTGGACGAAAGCAAGACGCAGCTGCCCCTCTGGACCCGCCCCAGCTCCTGCCAACTGAGGTCAGGGCGTGGCGCACACACTGTGGGCAGGGGCCCATTTGCTTGTTAGGTTAATGGGAAACTAATGACTCCGAGTCTCTGGAGGGATGTGCCGCCAAGCTATTGGAGCGTGAGCAGGACCGGTTGTTCCGAGAGTCTGCTTCTAACTGAGCAGCAGAGCTGTGGTTCTGAAGCAGACTGGGAAGGTGCTGAGATGTCAGGATGCTTCCTCCTCATCCACGGTAACCCTGGGCCTGCCAGCCGCCAGGGACTGGGCGCGACAGACGGTGGCGAGAGCCAAGAGGAACAGAGGTTCCTTTCGCAGGTCCCCTCTCCCCATGAGGCGCGCGCGAGTCTGGGTTTCCAGGGCTCCTCAACATGCGTCGCAGGCAGGAGGAGCACACTGCACATCTGGGTGAGCACAGAGCTAGGAATACAGCGACAGAATAAAACACTGCGACTCCTTTCCTCTACCTCCTCCAAAAAGCACTGTGTGTAGGTAGAGCCAACAGCTCTAGGTAAAAAGATTTGAGGACAGGTCGACTTTCACAAGCACCGCACAGGGTGGTAACACCCTGCAGCCCTTGCCGCCAACTTGCCCGAGCGCCAGATCGAAACGCCTCCCGCCCAGACCCTTCTGGACCCTGAGTTACGGGGCCGGGCCTTTAACAGGCAGCCCGGGCTGCCAGTGAATCGTCTGTGTGGCCCAGGTTTAGCGTCAGGAGGTGTTTTACTTGTGTACATGTTCACTTGTCTTGAGTTTAAAAGTACAGAATCACATCAGAGAAGATTTTAAAATGTAAAGAGAAATAGGAAGCAACCATCAGCCCCTCCCACCCCCGCTGAGGCTGATGGCCAGGTGCCAAGCCATTGCTCAGGGTGGGCCTGGGTGTTATTGGGGTGCAAGGGAGAAGGGCCAAGCTACCCGGTTCCAGACTCTCCCTTTGCCTCGCCCATGCCCACTTCACCCCACCACCCCGGAGGGAAACTGCTAGAAAACACTCCTGACACTGCACAGGCTGCTTTGCTTCCATGATGACACGGGTCCCTCTCACCTCCCTCGCCTGTCACCACAAGGCCAAGGGCAGCTCTCGCCTGAGCCTTGTGTGAGAGACGGTGGCTCTAATGGGATTATTCCCATCTTTGGCCATCAGACGCCGTGACAATAATAACTTCCCAAATTAGCAGTGTACCTTATTAGTATAAAGAAAGAGGAGTAACATTTCTGAGAACTGTAAAGCCACAGATGGAGAAAAAGCCACCCTATTTTTAAAAGAAAAATATTCAGGGGCAGGGGGGAGACAGAAACCGTAACTGGCATTCCCACCACCGTTCACAAGCCCGAAGTCGGTGCCAATCTGGGAACAGGGGCGTGTGCTCTGCAGGCTGCGCTGCTCAGGAAGTGTGGTGCCTACGCCGTGTTCAGGCCATCCCTCAACATTTAGTTGAAGAGGTATGAGTTTCAAACGTTCCTTGGCTCCCTTCTGCACATGTCGAACACTGGAGAGACCGGGTCTCGGGTTGCTTCCTCCCAAACCTGTGAGCCCGCAGCGCCTCCTCTCTCTCTGGACGTGCGGCTCCCTCCTCCTGGGTGCTCTCACCAGGTTGGGGCTGCAGCCGCGGCCTCTGCTGACGACCCGGGCACAAACCTGGGTCACATGTGTACATGCACGTGTGATAGATGGGTTCCCGTGACCCCTGACCTCTGTGAGTGCACCACGGTATGGCCAGTCATACTCCATAAGCCCCAGGGTATCCTCGACGGCGTCCATGTTTCTCACCCTCCACATCAACTCACACATCAAATCCTGCCGACCCCAAACATCTAAATTCTCAGACTTACACACCTTCTCGACAGCTCTAGACCCCATCTCCTTCGTCAGCCCCTGGCTGGGCCCGGGCACCCGCTCTCTGGGCTCCTGCTACGGCCTCGACTGGCCCCCTGGCAGCGGTCTGACCACACCTCTTTCTCAAGCACGGGTTTGATCGCATCCCTGCTCGAATCCTGTGGCCGACCTCCACTGTCTTTGGGACAAAAAACTTAGCACTTGGGACCTGCTCTCTGCATACCTCTCTGGCCCCATCTGACACCTGCACCTCCCCAGCTCCTGGGCTGCAGCTGCAGCTGGGTGAGTGGTTACACCTGCCTACACGCCTTTCCCCACGCCTTCGACCTCCTCCCTCTGCTTCACCCGGCTTACAGAACTAAGCCCACCAGCCAGGGCTGTTTGCTCCTAGAAACAGGCCTCACCACTAGCACTAGAGAGCTGGCTCAGCTGACCCTGCTGCAGACTCCCAGAGCGTCCCTGTGGCTGCCCACTGTCACGGCACTGACTGGAAGGTTTCGCAGGCGTCCGTCTGGGCAGGCCCTCCCCCGTCCAACTGAGCTTCTGCACACTGCGGCTGCACCGTTCAGCTGTGGCAGCCTCAGCGCCCGGGCACGTTACCTGGCCCGGGGCTGGCCCTCCCTGAAGAGGCCACCGCAGATCTGCTTCTCACACTTTCAGCAGCAAGTGCCTGGTGTACAGCCACACATCAGTTATTAAAGTCTGGTCCCAGCGCCCTGGCTGGTGTGGCTCAGTGGATTGAGTGCCGGCCTTCAAATCAAAGGGTTGCCGGTTCGATTCCCAGCCAGGACACAAGCCTGGGTTGCAGGCCAGGTCCCCAGTAAGGGGTGCACGAGAGACAGGCAACCACACATTGGGTGTTTCTCTCCCTCTCTTTCTCCTTCCCTTCCCCTCTCTTGAAAAATAAATAAATAAAATCTTTAAAAAAAAAAGTCTGGTCCCCAAACCCCTGGAAGTCCCCAAGTCCCCTTCAGGAGGTCCATGAGGTCAAAATGATGTGCGTAATAATATCGAGGTATTACCTGCCTCTGCCACTGCGCTATGACATGGTGCCGTAGCCCAGGCAGGGCGGCAACGAGCCACTGTGCACGCAGCCGCCCCAGAGAGTAAAATACGCCCAGCTCGTGTAAGAATGTCTTTGATGAAGCCACAAAAAACATTAGTTTTATTAAAACTCAGCCTTCGTGAACACGTCCCTTTATACTCTGTGTGACAAACAGAAAGTGCACACGAAGCACCTGGGCTGCAGAGCAAGCACACCTGTCTCCAGGTAGAGCGCAAAGCACCTGAGCCTGCGCTTTCCCTTGGGGACACCATTTCCACTGCAAAGAGCAACTGCAGGCCGAGCTGCGCTTCCTCAGACACGAGGTTCTGGAATCATTTCTCCAAGAATGAAAGGAGTGAGCCTGTCACTTCAAGAAAACAACTGAGAGTGTCTCCTGCCAATGAGAAAATGTGAGCTTTCAAGAAAAAGACAAACCAAAAAACAGAACCTGGAAAACTGGTATCAGCCTCCTGGCGCTGGGCGGCTTCCCGAGACTCACAGACTGTGCTGATGGCATCGGCGCTGGCACCGCCCTTGCCGTTCTCTGAGATTGTGCGATGAAATGTGTCCGTGTTCGGCAGCTCTGTACAGCCCAGGGAGTCATTGTTTTCCAAGTGGCGTTACCAAACCACGCGTGGGTCAGAGAGCCGTTCAAATGCAAGACAGATCGAAAGCTTTGGGAACCTCTGACCTCCAGTGTCAATCAAACTGAAGGACTCCGAGTAGAAAGACAGGCCTCCTAATCTCCACCGGAAAAGACTTCTGGCTTCCCTAGGGACTCGGCCGTGGGACCAGCAATTAAAGATACACCTGGGACTAGCATCTCACAACTGTGCCATCTGAACTTAAGCTTTCCTCATTCCTTCTTTTTTTTTTTTTTAGATTTCATTTATTTATTTTCAGAGAGAGGGGAAGGGAGGGAGAAAGAGAAGGAGAGAAACATCAATGTGTGAGAGATACATCAATTGGTTGCCTCTCTCACATCCTCAACTGAGGCCCCGGCCCACAAACCAGGCATGTGCCTTGACTGGGAATCGAACTGGCGACCTTTGGTTCACAGTCTGACGCCCAATCCACTCAGCCACACCAGCCAGGGCAACTATGTTTTCATCCTTTCAAATGAAGTACACAGCTTTTAAAGTTGAACTAAACCGAGGGGCCCACGGAGACACCTGTGGACCAGGCAGCATAAGAACCACACTCCAGCTGTCCCACAGGTGGTCCGGCCAAGGCCACCAGGGGAGCTGTGTGAAGCGTCCAGCCTCCATGACAGTGGCGTCTGCCTGCAGCCCGGGAGAACCTGTTTGCCGACCGTGTTGCGGGAATCGAACAAAACGTGAGGGCAAGTCCTCCCGTCAGAGGTCCCCAAACCACAGAGGTCTCCCCGACAGTATCTGGTATCAGCGACAACCCCCTGAAAGGAACAAGTGTGACACAAGTCCATGGAACAAACGTGGGTGTGAGAAATGAAGTAGAAGAGACTGGAGTGAGAAAACGCTCCAGGCTGGGACATCTGTGCGCGGAAGTGTCAGCGGTAGTCGTGCTGAAGGCCCTGCGTCCCAGGAACCCCCACGCCCTTTGTCCTGTCGGGTCTCTGCCTCTCTGGAGTCACCTGTGACTGCCAAGCAAACACAACGCTCAGCTCTCCAGGCACCTCCCTCACAGAAGCAATGCCAGAGTCACCATGAGCTTTCCCTCTCAGATCACAGAGAAGACAGGGAGGGAATACCGCAGGACCCTAGAAGTCCACTCAGAACGGTCCTCTCTTGATCACTTGCAAGCCATGCAATCGAGGCTGGCCTTCCAGACAGCAGAGGCATTATGGGGTGCTGCAACTTGGCCTCTAAGATAAACATATACTCATCCCTGTCTGAAAACAGAAAAGCCAAAACAAACAAACAAACAAACCACCTTTGCTTGTGGAGGAACAAGAGATCGTTACAACAGTCTCTAAAATGAGTCCATGGGAACTGGCACAGCCAGCATCCTACTGGAAGGTGCCCATCAGGTTTTGGAGACCAAGCCTCAGCTCCAGTTTCAGCATGGAGGACACATCTGCTCACGGGCACCCAAAGGACAGGGCAGTGCTCACACAGGGAGCTGTGGGCTCCACAGGATGGCTCTGGAAGCAGAGAAGCCAGAGTGTGCCTGCCGGTTCTGCCACTCCCAAGCAGCAGGCCTTGAGCGGGTTGTTCTGCTTTTCTGAGCCTCAGCTGTCCTGTCTGGAAGCCCCAGGCCACCCTGCTGGCCTGTCACAGGGTTGCTTCAAGGGTCAAGAGTATCAAGACCCCGCACAGCATCTGGCACAAGGTCATTCACTTGGGGTTTGACTTTGCTAGAATAGTGACCGCCGAGACACACCTGCACATCCGGGCAAGGACGCTTTCTTGTCCCTGAGCTGACTGGTCCATTTGCAGTGGGATCCACGAAGGGAGCAAGAGGGATGGGGGAGGAAGGACGGGAGTCTCAGAAGAGTGACGTGCAAGCCAGCCTCTGTGTAACTGGTACCTTAACACGTTCCATTACGCAATCCATTCTTTGTTTCAGAGCTTTACAACCTATTAACTTAAACAATGCTTTGTAATAAAATTGGCTCCTCTCATCTTCCTTTTGGATTCTTTTTTTAAAAAGATGAACTTGGCCCTGAGTCCTTCTAGGTCCTGTACATCTCCAGCTTTCTGTGAAAGAGACAACAGCTCTGCTCCCTGTCCTTTCTAGTGTTTGGGGAAAGGAAGGGCCATCTCAGGAGGGTCACACCCACAAACGCTGTGAAAGGTCCCCGTGTGTCAGACACATGGACCTGCCCTCCACCGCCGGTGTCGGGCTTGTAGTTTGCAGCGCCTCGAAGCTGGTGGCCTCAGAGCAGAGGGAGGTCCTGTGTAGGCAGTGTGCCCCGGGGGGCAGATGCGGCCTAGGCGGCCTCATGTGGTTGTGAGAGGGAGTCTGGGGTCAGGATTTCCGCACCATAAACATGTCTAAGTTTTTATTAAGTTCAGTTGACAGCTAGCTGTCCACTTGGACTGGTGTAATGACAGAGCTCACCGACGAGGGTGCATTCTGGGAACCATGCCATCAGAGGACAGTGTTGTTGTGCGAACATCACACCGCGCACCAACACAACCCAGACAGTCCAGCCTGCTACACACCCGTGACAGAGCTCACCGCGCCCAGGCGACAAGCCTGTGCAGCACGGCACCATGCAGAACACCACGAGGTTCCATCAAGCACGAGGGAGCAGATGTGAGCAAGGAGATGGGACGCAGCTGGAAATGATGTGACCGAGTGACGTGCCGACACGCAAGGTGCGTGCAGCCGCCGCAGCCGACAGAGTGCACCACTTCACAGCGGACTTTCTGTGAGCAGAAGGAGCGTGCTCCAAAACAACACAGAAGTGCCGTGCAGTAAACACATAATCCAGGGACATGGCCGTGTACTCTCGCCCTCGAGCCTGGGTGCTGCTCACAGTCGCATGTGCTGCGTTTTCACTTGGCCGGCAGCGCGGGAGGCTCGACACCCGCGCGGCTGCAGGGACCTTCCAGCCCTACGGACGTGGGAGACCGCCTCTGTGTATTGGGTCTGTGGCTCGTGAGCGCACGTGCACAGCGCACAGTCAGCCTTCTTACATCTCTGTGCTTTTCACCAGGGAAAGCGGTCTTTGCCAGTCCGAGAATCTTCCAAATTACCTGTTCTACAACCAGAAGACCCCATAAATGCCTATTCAAGGGCATTTGAATTTCTGCCTTGAAGATTAAAAAAAAAAGAAAGCTAAGCAACTGTTTGTTTCTTTCCCCTTCACTCAAAAGCCAGGGTCTCCCTTGCACAAGCATGTCATTTGTTGCTCCTTCACTGAGAAACCGAGTGGACAGGCTGGTGTGCCCAAGCACACAGAACTGGTTCCACGGTGATCCTTTTGCTCAGCCTCACGCACTTACTCCAGAAAGGTGGCTCGGGAGACTCCTGGGCCAAACAGGCTGCTCCTCTTCCAAGGGCAGCATCTAATTGATTCAGCCTCAAGGAGGAAGACTGCGGAGCTGATGGCTGCGGAACTGGTTCTTGGCAGAACAAACTAGGGGTCCTTTCTTTGGCTCACCGCCCCTCTGCCCACTCTCCCAATGCACCAGAAAGGAGAATTATTACACTTAGAAACACTTTATCCCTTCACTAGCTTTTAAAACCACGTAGGAATGTTTAGCTAAAGAAAAGCAAAAGCAAAAAAAAAAAACCCAAACAAACCCCAGAGCCACTGGTAACAGAGAAGCTAGTCACTAGGACCGCCAAACAAACTATTCAGAAGCCTCTGTTCAAAGGTCTACATTATTTCCTTGACCTCTGAAGCTCTCAGCCACCCTGCGGAGAGGCCAGCATTCCCCTCCTGCCCCACCCACGTCAGAGGGCCCTAAATCTTGACACTGAGTCTCTTTGGTGTGGAGGGGACCTCAGAGCCAGGCAAACTGTAGGGCCCATTGTGTAGACAGCAATGCAGGATGGGAGTGCACAATGGCATGAGAAGGGTCACCCGGAGGCTCCTAGCAGGGGACAAATTCCGAGAAATCCCTCAATGCTATGTGGTTCCTCCAAAAGGCCCCAAAGTTCTCAAACCAACCGCCAGCCTTGCAGGTACTCTCTAGCTACAATTTATCAAAAAGCAGCTGTCGCTTGGATGTTGCCTAAAAGCCACCGTTTAAGACTGAGGTTAAGCAACGTCAGTCCGCGTGACTTTCTCAGTCCACACCCAGTTCCCTGGGTGTGGTAAACACACAGCCTTGCAAGTGCCCTCAGGCCCGTGGGACCGAGGGGGCTGGGCGCCACCCCTGCACCTGCCGTGCACCTCTGACATGGTCAGTGAGACCAAGCCGCCAATGACAACCCACACATCTCTCTGGAGTGTGACTTCTAGCGCACTCGCGGTCACTGAGTGAGGGAGGCCGCGTGGCTCTCAAAGACGTGAGAGGACAAGAGAGGCTTTGCTGAGGAGGGTGTCAGAGGGCACAGTATGGGAGGTGTAGGAGGTGAACCCCAAGACATGGGGCAAACGCCACGGGCGACCCTGGCTGGACTTATCTGGCTGTGGGGGGCAGAGAAAGAGGAGCTGAGAACGACCTCATGGGACCAGGCAGAGTTCTCAGTTCACCAAGCAGTCAAGCCTGCTTCGTGGGCAAGGGCTCTGAAGCAGTGGGAAACTGAGGCACGCCGAGGTCAGGTGATCTGTCCCGGGACTCCAAAAGGGCCACTGCTGCCCTGGGACTGGGTTTGAAAGAACTTGAGTCCTAGAAGGTAGAAACTTGGTCCAAATCCCCGGAGATGTTTGAGGGCCCCTGGAGGCAGCAGGAAAGGGGAAGCGGGAGGCTGGGTGCTGTGGGCTGAGAGCTGGGCATCTGGGGCAGCCGCTCCGCCGTGTGAGAAAGGCCAGCCCGGTCACCCCAGGGAACTGAGCTGAGGACGGGATGAGAAACCACAGGCTGTGAGCTGTGGACGGTGAGCAGAGGGAAGCATCACTGTTTCAGACGCCAGTGTCACGGCCCAGGGCCAGCCTGGTTACCAGCAGACACTCAGATTCCTATGGAAGGCAGGCAGGGAGGGAGGGAGGGATTTAGTAAGGACGGTGGACTCTCCCTGAACCTTGCTTCCTTGGGACAAAACAGCACATCTGGCTGCCTGGTTCTGGAGGCCCAGGGCTGGCTCTAGGGGACGCAGTGACAGGTTCAGTGGCCTCAGGATTCCCCCAGGGGCACGCTCACCTACAAGCCAGGCTTTCCACAGAATGTCAGTCAAGCGTGGGGCCTGTGTCCACGAATGTAGGGCAACAGCGGAGACCCACTGTGGAGCCTTATCAGGAACCCCCTGGGCATAGGGCAGCCTGGCTCTCAGACCCACTCGTCCACGAACCCTTCCGCAAACACCTCACGTGTTTCGGAATTCAGGTTCTGGCCTCAGACTGCGAGCATGCCACACGCACCATTCGGCCCCCCAAGCCCCCAGAAGGGTCTGGGGTGGCCCCTGCAATCACACTGACAGAGACCTCTACAGAATAGCAGAGGAATCTTCACGTGAGAACAAAAAGGTATAAACCATCAAAAGCCACACGTTTCAACTCAGATGCGCTTCCCCACCGCCACGCCGAAATGGTGTTGGAACAGGCAGCGTCTAACAGATGAGCTACCAGAAAGCATTTGGTTTCCAGAGCCTTGTGGATTTTGAAATCCCAGAGAAGGGGTGTGGGCTGACTTGGAAGCGAGTTCTCCCGCAGGGCTGCCGGTCTCAGTCTCCAGGAGGCTGATAAACTGCTCGGCATGTGTTGTGTCCCAGCCCCACGACGCCCGCCCACAAGGGGAGCATGCCCCAGGGGGACTGACCAGCGCCGTTCCCCCACCTCCAATGTCAGCACACCAGACCTGAGAACAAGAATTGTTTTTTACAAAAAGGAAGGCACTTTACCCGGGAGGTGGCCCTGAGGCAGAAGGGAGGTAAACATGTTGAAGCAGACAAGGAAATTCACAGTTTTAAGGGAATGCTATGGAATCCTGAAAATAACCTTATCGTGGCTAACATTTCATACATCCAGATTTTTGAACGTCAGGTTCTCTTAAAGCAGAGTGCATCTATGAATAATTTGCAAGGTCCAGGAAGAAACAACTGCAGAATAAAGCATGTGATTGTCTGTAACATCTTTTCTTCCTCACGTGCTCTTAGAAAGGTAGATTACCAGACCAACGTGGACACTGACGTGAAGCCCACAAACAAAGGTGATGTGCCACCACTCACAGAGCCGGGGTTTTGTCGGGACCTGTCACTTACTTAACTGTGTGGCCTTGGTGAAGTTACAATACTTAACATCCTCCAGTCTACCTGTGATAAAATCGTGCTTTACTTACCTGAGCGTTCGGCTGTGAGAAGTGAGTGAGAAACAGACCCGAGGGTGCTCTTAAAGCTGTCAAGTGCGAGAGCGGAGATCAGTTTACGGCGGGGCCAGGCACTAGGTCAGTAAATGGAATTAAAAAGGAGGGTCTCCACCTTCCTCCCGAAAGTTCCAGTCAAGATGGTGGTGTAGGCGGACACTGTGCCCGCCACCTCCCAGGACTGCAGCGAAGGTGCCGGTGAACCGCAGGACAACCAGCTGGGAGAACCACTGGAAGTCCAGCTGGACACAATCCCATAACTGTGGACAGAAAGCGGCAGCCACGAGCAGATGGTAGGAGGGCCGAGACATGAAAAGGGCTGGCCCCACACCCATATGTGGCGATTGAACATAGGAAGGGGTATCTCAGCTAGAGAGGTTCCCCCCATAAAAATGAGGGGCTCCAGCCAGTGCTGGGGAGAGGAGCCCATAAAACACCTGGCTGTGAGACTCAGCGGGGATTCCGTCCATCCAGGAGAGACGAGACGGAAGGCTACTGGAAACCCAGGTGTCCTCCTAAAGGGCCCATGCATGGACTCGCGCTCCCGGGAACTCACCTGGGTCTCCACAGAGGAGCAGCAGCGTGGGGTGGGGCGCCAGAGACATATAGGGAGAAACTGAGTTGTGCGGCTTCGGGGCAAGGCTGGAGACACAGCTGTCACTGTCCCTGCATTGAACTTTCCTCTCACACAGCCAAATCTGAGTCTGCATTAGCCTGGCGAAGTCCACTAGCTCCACCCTGATGACGCTGAGACCCCGCCCACCACAAAGGTGCGCAGGCCCAAGTGGGTGGTGGCTAGCCTGAGACTTCGTTGGAATCTGCATTAACCTGGTGACCACCACTGGTCCCACCCTGGTCACGACCCTGCCTCGCCCATCTTGCATACCATCGGAGGCTCCTTCAGTGGCTGAGGCAGGCCTCGGCAGGGCTTGGATGCCTTGTGCCTTTCACTGACCTGCCCCAGGCCAGGCACTGGTGGCAGCTGGCCTCGGGTCACAGCGTGGCCTTTCCCATGCATAATCCGGTCCGGCACAGGCAGCTACCAACTGTGGGTCACTCTGTAGCTCCTAATGGGTGGCCCCAGGCTGCTCACAGGCAATGTCTGACGCTGGCCTACATTGGAGCCCCTCCCAAGAGGCCAGCTTCAGACCACAGCAGCACACCGCCAGATTAGCTCCACAGCAGCACACCCAGAAGGTGGTCCTGGCAGGCACCAGATCCCACTGGGAGGGGGGTCCCCACCCTCTGTGGGTCAGGCTCTGCACAGCAGCTCGTATGCTGTGGTCATGGCCAATTCTGATGGCCAGTCAGCCATTGGTCAACCCCACCCGTGGACGTGCCAACAGCATTCAAGACTCAACTGCTACGCGAGAGCACAAATAGCCCACACAAGGGACACCCCTGGAGCACCCGGCTCAGGTGACCAGGGAGACTGCGCCACTGCGCCTTACTGGACACCCACTGCAGCAGGCCACCCCAACAAAACTGGGAGACAGCAGATCTCCCTACAAAACACAGAAACAAACAGAGGCAGCCTAAAAGGGGAGACAAAGAAACATGACTCAACTGAAAGAACAGGAAAAATCTCTACAAAAAGAACTGAATAAAATGGAGGCAAGATATCTACCAAACACAGGGTTCAAAATACTGGTTGTAAGAATGCTCAAGGAGCCCTGGCTGGTGTGGCTCAGTGGATTGAGCACGGGCCTGTGAACCAAAGGGTCGCCAGTTTGATTCCCAGTCAGGGCACACGCCTGGGTTGCAGGTTCAGTCCCCGGTTATGGGTGTGCAAGAGGCAACCAACTGATATATCTCTCACACATCAATGTTCCTCTCCCTCTCTTTCTTCCTCCGTTCCCCTCTCTCTAAAAATAAATAAAGAAAATCTTTAAACAAACAAGTATGCTCAAGGAACTTAATGAGAACTGAGATGGCAAGCACAGAAAAGGACAGAGAAACCATAAGAAAGAACCAGTTGGAAAAGAACACGCCAGGAGAAATCAACGGCAGATTAGATGAAGCAGAGGATCGCATCAGCAATTTGGAAGACAGGGCAATGGAAAACACCCAACTGGAGCAGCAAAACAAAAAGACAGTGTAAGAGACCCCTGGGAACACAGCAAGCGTAACAACATCAGAAAGGGTTAGCAATAAGATCAAGGGAGAAATCAAAAGATGTCTAGAGACAAATAAAGATAAAAACACAATAGCCCCAAATTTCTGAAAGTCCCCAAATTTATGGGACACAGCAAAGACAGTCTTAAGAGGGAAGTTTATAGCAATACAGGCCCACCTCAAGAATCAGGAAAAATCTCAGGTACATAGTCTAAACTTACACCTAAAGGAACTGCAAAAAGAACAACAAAGCCCAAAGTGAGAAAGAGGAAGGAAGTAATAAAGGTCGGAGCAGAAATAAAAAAAGTAGAGTCTAAAAACGATCCAAAAGATCAATGAAACCAAGAGCCAGTTCTTTGAAAAGATAAACAAAAATGATAAACCTGAGAGTATGCAATAAAATAAAAAACGAAAGAGAAATGACAGCTGATACCGCAGAAATACAAAAGGGTGTAAGAAAATACAATGAAAAATTATATGCCAACATATAATTGTTGGAAAGAGTGGATAAATTCCTAGAAACACACATTCTTCTAAGGCTGAATCAGTAAGAAACAGAGACTCTGAGCAGGCTGATGACTACCAATGAAATGAAATGAAAGCAACATTAAAAAACACCCAACGAACAAAACTTCTGGACTGGATGGCTTCACAGGTGAATTTTACCAAACACTCAAGGAAGAATTAACGCCTCTCCTTCTCAAACTATTCCAAAAAGTTCCAGAGGGCGGAGGGCTCCCGAGCTCACTTTATGAGGCCACCGTTAACCTGATTCCAAAACCAGATAAAGACATACCAAAAAAAGAAAATTATAGGCCAATATCCCTGATGAACATTGGTGTAAAAATCCTCTGCAAAATATTAGCAAACTGAATTCAGCAACACATTAATGAAGAACATAAAACAAAACAAGATAGAAACAGACTCAGATACAGAGGACAGACTGATGCTTGTCAGAGGGGTGGGGGGCTGGGCAAGACAGGTGTGGGACTGAGAAGTGCACCTCGGCGGTTACAGAATAGTCACGGGGATGTCAGTGCAGCACGGGGAACACAGTCAATAACACCGTAATAACTGTGTGTGGTGCCGGGTGGGTGCTTGGAGTATCAGGGATCACTCTGTACAGTATATGAATGTCTAACCACTATGCTGTACACCTAAAACTGATATAATATTGAATGTCAACTGGAATGGAAAAAAAGCCTACAATAACAAAAGATTACTCTCAAAAAATCCCTCAGTCCCCAGAGTACAGCATACGTGGTTTTGAGCGTCTCTCACTGAGTCCCTCCAGTGTTGGAAGAGATGACAGTGGGTGGCCGGTGTGTGGGGCTGTGTGGACCGAGGACAATTAGGTAAATAAACGACACAGAGTTGCATAAATGTATATCGTTTCTCACCCGGCATGCAGCAAGCAGGCATAATCCATTCTGCAGTGACGGAGGGGCTGTGCCGCATCCGATTGAGTTATCCCACGACAGGAAACAGTGACCAACATGCTGGGTAGGACTCGGGAGCTTTTCAGGGCCCGCTCTCCCTTGCCTTCCACGGTCACTCGAAGACAGCACGGCCCTCTGTGTGGTGATTCAGTGTGCGATTTTCGTTCACCAGGCGTTTACTGAGCACACACGACATGAGGGCACCACGCGGAGCAACGCAAGGAAGCAACGTACGAAGACAACCCAGGGTCCCTACCCTCAAGAAACTCGCCAGCTGGCAGGGGATGCGGAGGCTGCGCAACTCCCCACTGTGTAAGGTGGAAAGAGCCCAGCACCAAGTGTGTGTGTGTGTTGGGGGGGGGTTGTCCTGCTTTGGAAATGCAGAGGAGACACCAGTAACCCTGACAGACTGGGGAAGATCTCTACAGGCTGCGTCCCCAGGTTGAACTGTATTTCAACACGGACATGGGAGGGACTGAAGCATGACCCAGAGCCATGGACATTCTCGGCATACTGGGGGAACGGTGCACATAGTAGGCATATGGTTCTCGGCATACTGGAGGAACAGTGCACACAGTAGGCACCCAACTTTCATGGGGTACCTACTTGGTCACAGGAACTGGGATAGATCAATGTGGTCACATCCATGGAAACGGGAAGGCGACATGTATCGCTAGTCACGTCTCCACGCTAGACTACACGGCCGGACATCTCGCGTTCGCCCTCCAGACCGGACCCTCCCTCCTCCCCTCAGCTGCGTCCTCCGGGCTGGGGGGCCGCCTGCATGGGGGCTTAACCTGCTCCCTTGCTCTCAGCTTTCCTCTGGGTGTGCCCCACAGGGCACAGAGCCGCAGATGGGAAGGATGGAAGAGGGTAGGGTCGGGGCGTTTATTCCCCCGGCTTCTTTGTAATTCACAGAATCAAAATTCAAACACAGACCTGTCTCCGAAGCCTGGGCTTTAACCTCAGGAAGAGTAAGTTGGTGATGGGCAGCCAGCGGGTCTTGAAAGAAAAGCATGTAATCTGCTCTGCTAACTTTCAGGAGTTGATTCATTTTGGGCGTGTGTAGCTTGTGCCTGCGTCTCTTTTTAAACAGTCCTGCAAAGGAGATGCTCCGAGCAAACATCATGTCAGCGGCTGTGCTAAACGTGCAACAGCAATAAAAAAAAAAACAACCCAGAATGTCAGGATATTCCAAGCCTCCAGTCCAGACCCCGCCTGGATCACCAGCCCCACATCTGCTGTTTCCTTTCTTAGCGCCTTGGCTAGCAGGGAGGGAACACGTGCCATTGGTGATCCGCAGGCACATGGCATGGAATTTCTTTTGCAAACATATGCCCCTCATAGTTTTTCCAAACTGCTCTAAATGTTTTCCGCCTCCCCCATTCCTAAGAGAATGTAGTCAGACACTTGCCGCCACTCTCCGCGTGTCAGAGGACCCGTCTGTTGCTGTTCGCTGGGCATGAAGGGCAGCATGAGGTCCGAGCCCTGCCCCCAGGGCTCTGCCCTAGCCTCCCTGGCCCAGCCCTGTGCAGACGCCAGCTCAGGGGAAAGAACACGCTTTCATTACAGGGATTCCAGAGAGAAGATGAGCAGACTTCACCCAGGCTGAGCAGGGCTGCTGGCAAGGCACGTGGGTGTGTCTGACAGCCTCGAACTCCGAGGTCATCATCCCACTCTCTGTACTTGGCTTTGAACCCTTAGTTAGACATGGTTCACGTTGGGATGCCATAACTTCGTGAAAGCACCATTTGAAAAGAAGGTTCTGCATGTGACATAAGCCAGTCACAGAGGGACAAATACCATGGGATTCCACTCTCATGAGGGACCGGGGCAGTCAGACTTACAGGGACAGACAGGAGAAGGGGGCTGCAGGCTTGGGGAGCAGTGAGCGTTTCGTGGGGACAGAGTTTCAGTTTTGCCTGGTGAAGTTCTGGAGATGGAGGGTGGTGGTCGCAACGACGTGAACATACTCAATGCCCCTGAACCGCACACTTAAAACTGGTTAAGATGGCAAATTTTCCATTATGTGCAATTTGCAGTGACTTAAAAATATTCTGAGAAAAGCAAGAGAATAATTACTAGAATAAGGCTGCTGGAGAAAACCGAAAGAACCAGGACTGTTAATGGAAAGACTGACCAGTCTCATCAAGCTCAGTTACAGCGGCAGGCCGGGCTGCCGCCAGAGGATGGGAATATCTGCCAAGGAGGCAAAACCAGACGGAAGTGACCATTTACCATTTCCACTCCGAACTGACTCACCCTCTGCTTCAGCACGCTGGTGCCGAGGGCCCATGGCACGGTCCTCTGGGGGCCGCTGGGCCGGAGGGAGATTGAGGTGGGCAGGGCAACGAGAGGCGCAGCCTGGAGCCTACATTAACTCCCAGCCAGGGAGGCTTCCCGGGGCAGGGGAGCTGGGCCCTGAGGACCAGAAGCCTGGCAGGTGATGAAGGACTGGGGAAGCACCCCTGCAGGGAAGGCTGGGCACCATACAGGGGGATGCACGTCACCAGCCTGGAACGTTGAGACACTACCAGAAGCTCCGGCGAGCCTGGGGGAAGCAGGTGGGAGGCAGTTCACAGGCCAGCCCTGTGCCCTGGCGGCTCTGGGGAGCTTCTGGGGGACCTGCAGGCAATTCGGAGACCAACGAGGATTCTGCTCTAGAAGGTGCTAGAGTGGCGCGGTGTGCAGCCAGACGTGATGGAGACCCGCAGAGTCCAGGGAAAGGAACGCAGGACTAAACCCAAGTTGGTGCATGGCCCCTCCTAGCAGGCAGGCCAGGAGGGGATTACCTCCCAAGCCCCTTTGTGACCAGGGTCGTTCCCGTCTTTTGGTCCATCCTTCAGTCATCACACAGGACTGAGCACTCAGCCGTGGGTGGTGGAGCCGGTGCCTGGAGCAAGTCCCAGCTCTGCGAGTGCTGGCCAGGGGACCTGAGCTTGGCACTTCAATTGTGGGCCCCGTTTCCTCGCCCATCAAAATGGAGACACCCTGGCAGCCTCCTCAGGGGGCTGTGGCGAGGGGGAAATGGGGAACGCCGGGAAGTGTGCAGCCCGAGAGACACTGGACGCGGCTGGGTGAGCGTTTCAGAACTGTCCACGTTTCTCCTCCCCCACCATTCATGTCACACACACACAGTCCCTGGCACAGGGACGCGGCCGGGCCTCGGAAAAGCTGCAGCCAGATCTCAGTCTGTGAGAGCAGCGGAGAGCGGGCAAGCTGCCTCTCCACTGTCTAACAGCTGAACTTGGTGAGGCCCGGCTGCCAGGTCATTGCCTGTGCTACAGCGCCCACACGGGCCTCAGGAGCAGGGTCCGAGGTTGGCACGTGGGGTGGGTGAGCATCACCAGCGACAAGACAGCCGGCGAAGCGGTCCCACCAGGTCCTGGTCCTGTTAGGGAGCAGCAACTGGGCTGACACCCGATGATGCCAGGGCATGGGAACCCCAGCTCCACCGGCTGTCTCTCCACCGTGCAATTTTCTAAGAATGGTTGAATTCTTGTTCTAGAAAATGCCCTTTGGGGGGCTGATTTCAGTCAGCTCTTTTTCACTGCTGGAAATGCTGGTGTTGGCAAGAGCGACTTCACTGTGCCCGCTACTTTGGCTGCAAACACCTTATCTTAGGCTTGCTAAACCACCTGGTACTTTCTGTAAATGTTTCTGCTTATCAATTCCGGTGACCCGGTGTCCCGCTGGCAGTGTCCTGTCTGTCGTGTCTGTGCAGATGAGTTCTGATGCCCTCGGGCCCGCCTCCTCACTGTACCACATCATGTGTTTCCAAGTTTTACCCATCAGGTTCCTCGCCGGGAATGCCGTCCCCTCTGAATGCCTAAGTCTACTGGCTCTTTGATGAGGGGGGGAAGTCACACGTCATGTGTATGTGACACGTGTGCACACATCCGCATGTGTACTGCTGTATACGGGTGATATTTAGCAGGAATATACACACACTGTTTCAAGCTCACAGAGAAGTGGTGGTGGGCTTTCTCTTCTCAGTTAAGCACAGCTCAGTGTGCACCTGTTACGGGTCCAGCGCTCCGCCGGGTGTGTGTGTTCGAGGAGATGCTGTAAGAAAAAGACCCTCCCTGCTGTCAGTCACCCGATACTCATGGACACCCATCGCACGTCGGGCACTGCAAGGCCCCGAAACACAAGGATGTTCACGAGGAGACTCTGCCTGGAGGGCAGCGATGGGCTTCCCAGAGATCTGACAAACAGCCATAGGGACAGGCCTCTGGGATATTCATGGTGACAGAGGTGTAAAATCTATAATCCCGGGGACACCTGGAAGCACGCCTCCCTGCACGGGGGATCCAGGGGGGTGGCAGGGGATGGAGCTAGGAGGGGGGTGAGACAGGCAGCCACCCCTTGAAGGGCCGAGGTGCCAATATGGGAGGAAGGGGCGCTGAAGACTTTCAAACAGGAGGCTCTTAGGATCAGCTCTGTCTTCCCGAAGGAGCATCTAAGTGCTCACTGGTCCTTAGGGGAGCTTGCCTGGACCATGGATTCAGTTACCATCTATATGCTGACGGCTCTCAAATTGTTTATCTCCAGTCCAGACGTCTCCCGGGCTCCAGCCGTGGCATCCCACAGCCCACTCGGCCCCTCAGCTTGTGTGTCCCACAGGCTGCCAATGCCCCACCCATCCTTCTAGGTCCTTCTACCTGGGCACACAGCACCCGCTTGGGAGATGAGCCGGAAGCCTGGCTGGGCTGACTCTCCCTGTCTCCGCTCCTGACGACACAGTCCAGGCTAGGAACCCTAAGTTTCCTCCAGTGGAAATGCCCACGACCTCTCCCCGGCACTCACACAACAGAATCCCACTTCCACCCATCCCTGCTCTGCCAGCCCACCCCCACAGCCTCTTTCAAAGCTCCTTGGAAATCCGACTATGCCACTCCCTTACCTCAAAATTCTCCACCACCTTCTTTCTGCTCCTGGGAATGAGCCCAATGTGTCCGCACACCCGACCCTACACCCTAAACAAGCCTTTTTTCAGGCCACTCTGCTCCCTTTTCTTTCACGGCAGGAGGATGCTTTCAGTTTCCCAAAGGTCCTTTCTGCCTCAGGGCTGACGGGAATGTTCTTCTCCCCGCCCTCCCCCAACCCCTTGCACTCCTCCCAGAAGGAAGGGCCCCCACAGGCTTCCTTAGGACGCGCCAGCGCACACCCAGCCCAGTGCCCTGGGCCGCTCCACCACTGGCTGCAAGTGCCACCTCGGGGACCGCCTACCCCCGGACGCTTTAAAGAACCAACTGCGGACATCAGGGTGGAGGTCCCGTTCCGAGAGCGGCACAGGCTTCCTGGGTGTTGCTGGGACCCCGACCACTGTCACAGGAACACGGTGGGCACTCCCTGCTTGTTTGGTGACAAAGGAGTGGATTGAAGGGGCCGAGAGGGGTGGCCCAAAGTCTAGTTCAGGGCTGCTGTTTTTAAAAATCAAAACAAAAACCCAGGTGAGAGTGGACGAGGGTCTGAGCTACAGCATGAGCAACGGAGAGGGCCCAAAGTAAGCCCACGCTTCTGCGATCCATTAATGTTTGACAAGGAGGCAGGCACATACAATGGGCTAAAGACAGTCTGCTCAGTAAACGGTTTGGGAAAACCACACAGATACGCACAGAACGATGAAGCTAAACCACCTTCTGACCCCAAGTGCCAGAAGGAACTCCAAATGGATGAAAGACCTCGATGGAAGACTAAACCATAAAACTCCTGGAAGAAAACATAGGCAGTGAAATCTCTGACATTTCTCTTAGCAACGTTTTTTCTGATACATCTCCTCAGTGAAATAAGTCAGAGAAAGACAAAATCACGTGACTTCACTTATGTGTGGCGTCTAAAGAACAAAATAAATGAACAAGAGGAACAGGAACAGACTCAAAGATACAGGGAACGTTTTGATGGTGGCCAGAGGGGAGGGGCCCGCAGGGACTGAGTGAGAAGGTGAAGGGCCTGAGAAGTGCGGGTTGGTAGCTGCAGAACCACCGGGGGTGTGAAGTACAGCACAGGGGACACACTCGATGATATTGTAACAGCCGCACATGGTGCCAGGTGGGTCCTGGAAACACCGGAGGAAACACCTTGTAAAGTATACCTCTATGCTGTATTCCCGACACTAATACAAAATAACAGTGAAAGTAAAAAATACATATATTTATAAGAAACTTGCAAGTCAGCAAGTAGAACATTAAGCCTCTATCCTGGAAAGGTCAAAGGACAGGAATAAATGCTTCAGAAAAGAGGGAGTAGAAAGAGCTGAGACATAGAAAATGTTCAAATTCTCAAGAAATGAAGAAAATGTAAGACAGCTAAAAACACCTATTTGACCATAAATAGTGTGAGTAGAAGGTTCGGCGCTTGTGGTGGGGAGATATGACAGGCCTGCTCAAACTCGGGGAACAAGGCATCTGAGACCTCTGACGCACCCTTCCACGCCCGGGAGTCGCAGCTGATAAAACTATTAGGAATACAGTGAAATATATATGAACAAACAAGTTACTCATTGGACGTTTTAAATGAGAATTAAGCCAATAAAGCAGGAGCGATGGATTATCAGATATTTGGGAGCAGGATCTACGGAGCCGACGGAGATGGGAGGGTGTGAGGGAAGCGGAGTCTGGGACAATTACTAGGAAGGCTGTTTTGAACATTTTAAATTGTCCTGCGTGCAGGTACTCACTGGAAACTGGTCCCATCTGCCAAGTGGCCTTAAAGGCCCCTCTCCATGAAAACCTGCCTGACCATTCCTGTCCTCAGGGTCTTGAACTGTGAACTGCCCACTGTCCTTGGAAGGTTATGTGTGGGAACCACTTGCAGTCCAGGATGGTGAGGCACAGGACGACGGTGCCCAGAATGAAGGACTCTGGTCAAGACAGCCAGTCCTGGACCACATCGCAGTAAGGGTGCGGTCTGGCTATCATCCCTCTGAGGCTGGGCCCAGCAGGTTCTCCCTCCCCTTGCAGGTCAGACTCCCCACCTGGCCGGACTCTGGGCTCAGAGTTCTCAGCCGCCTGCAGCATCTGAGCCTATGGGGCAAATCTGCACAGTGAGGGTAGTTCCAAAAACACCGAGAGTGTAAATCTTTTCCAGAAAGCTGGCAGGACAAGCCTACTATATTTCATTTTAAGATACAACTAAGTACTCTGCAAAATGTGGTTTTCCAAACCAACAGAAATTTTCCAGTAAAGATACAGCTTTAGAGGAAACAGCACTGGAAGTTTGCTCACCTAACTCTTACTTAAAAAAGTAAGTCCTTTGAAGAACGAAACTCTTCTGAAGAGCTCTTTCTTTAAAGCCAGCCCAAGAGGATGTGCCTTACTGCTCCTGGCCCCCAGGATGCGCCCAGTCCTGCACGACCTTACGACATACGTATCGTTTTGGCAGAATATGGAATTCATGTCAAAATCTAGTGAGAAAACCATGGAGCTTTGGGCGGATTTTACTGATAATAATTACATAGCGTTTATAATGTAGAACATAATTCTTTTTTTTTTTAAGATTTTATTTATTTATTTATTTACTTATATTTAGAGAGAGGGGAAGGGAGAGAGAGAGGGAGAGAAACATTGATGTGTGGTTGCTTCTCATGCGCCTCCTACTGGGGACCTGGCCCGCAACCCAGGCATGTGCCCTGACTGGGAATCGAACCAGCGACCCTTTGGTTTGCAGGCCAGCACTCAATCCACTGAGCCACACCAGCCAGGGTGAACATACTTCTTTTTAAGGCCAATGTTTCTCACTTCATTTCAAACATTTTGCTGATACTATTAATAAGCTAGGATTTTAAAGATGAATAATAATATTTCTCCTGAAAAAGACTTTCGCACAGAGCACAAAGTACCACTGATGTTCAGTGCTTGGAGGAGCCGCCTCACTGATGCACAACCGCGGGAGCTGCTGTGATGAGGGCTCTCGCGCTGCCAGCGCTACAGCACGGACAGACGGTGACACCGGACAGAAGGAGGTCTCTCTCTTTTCTTGGTCACCCTGCACTCAACCGAAATGTTGCTTTTGTTAAGAGAATATAGGAAAAGGCTTACAATATCTCTGAAATTAAAAATGACCAACGAATGCTTAATTTTTATTTTTTACTTTTTTAAGGTGTATTTTATTCTTATTCAACAGAGAAGGCAAGAGAGAGAGAAAGGGAGAGAGAAACATTGATCAGTTGCCTCTCACACGCAACTCAACCAGGAATCGAACGCGCAACCTAGGCCTGTGCCCTGACCAAGAATCAAATCAGCAACCTTTCAGTTATGGGAAGATGCTCCAACCATCTGAGCCACGCCGGCCAGGGCCAAATGGCTACTTTTAAAACATAGTTCCGTGAACTTCCCACCAAAATGCTTGGGTTTGTTTATAACATCATAAATGCTTGTGGTTTGGCTATAAAATAAAATCCTTGCTGGGTGGAGACAGTGCCAGGTGCACCAGTTAGAGACTCTCGCCCAGCACGGGAGCTTGCTCGGCACTCTTCCATGAAAGCGATTTCTTTTGATTTTGCTGTGACAGGAAGGCAGGCTGGTCCGCTGTCACCACATGAGGGTGCAGAAGGGGTCTGAGGATGCTTTATCCTGTTCAGTTCAGGCGACTTTCTTTCAGGAGCTCCTTGATCCTGTTTTAAATCAAGCTATTTGCCAACTTTAAATACATGACTCTTAATTCCTCAACTATAAATGCTTGGAAATTAAAACACTTCAAAACTAGAAAAAATAAACAGCAACAGCTCAGAAGATTATTCTAGTGACTTCAAAATATGATGGGAGCGGCAGGGGGCTGCTTGACCTGCTGTGGGGCCCGGGGCCCCTGCAGGAGAAGCCCCCCTATGTCAGGAAACTTCCAGATACACTACATACAGGCTTCACAAGGAACATAATAAGGTCTCTCACAACACCTTCCGAGGCAAAACAGAGAAAAGGTTCATAGCTAAACTCATAACCCTTTAAGGCAATGACCAACTTCCAAGTTACTGTCATGTGGAAATGCGTGGTGAGGGCTGGGACGGTCCTCTGTATCACAACACAGAATACAACTGCCTCAGTGCCTCATGGAGTTCTACCCAGGAAAAAAGTAAGAGAAGGAAGGGCTCAGCCATAGAACATGTAGACAAATAAGAGTTTCAGATGAAAATCAGTAAGAGGTAACAATGTGGCGTGACCTGCAAAAGAGCCAATATGATCCTGGGCTGCATCATTAGAAATACAGACTACAGGACAAGGGAGGTGACGTAGCCTGCTCTACTCTGCTCCATTTAAAAACCGTGCCTGCGACACCACATTCAGCTGGGTCAAGTATTAAAAGGCATAAAGACAAAAGGAATCAAGCATAGCCATGGCAACTGAGACGATTAAGGGTCCGACTATGCCGTACGAGGAATTACTTTTGAATGGCAATGTTCAGCCAGAAGACTTGCGAAGGAGCTATCATGACTGTCCTCAAGTACGTGTGACCTTGTGTATGGAAAAGAGACTAAACCTATTCTCAATGGCCCCAGGGGCGGAACTTGGGCCAAGTTTTGACTGCATGTAGGAATGAGAACTGTCTGAAGGAGGGACAGACTGCGGGGAGAGAGCGAGTCCAGGCCCCTGGAACTGTTCGAGCATAGGCTGAACACCCATGGGAGAACCCCTCCACCCCAAACAGAGATGCCCAGCCCTGGAGGAACGGGTGGGCTGGGCCAGCGGAAGGTGGGGCAGCAGAGGAGGCCAGAGCCCAGCCTCCTTCCACTTCGGCTGGAGCAGCACCGTGTTCGTCTGCCCTGCATTTGGGCTCCTGGGCGAGCTGGATGTAGGAGAGACAGTTCAAAGGCTTAAGGAAGTAAAGCAGGAGATGAGACGGCCTACAGGTCCCTTCAAGTGCTGAGATTCTTATAACCCCTGGCCACCGAGCACGGGTGGCACTGGCTCTGGTGTGCTACAACTGGGGACAGCACTGACAGTGACGCTGAACTGAAGCAGCAAGGCTGTGGTCTTCACACCCGCTCCTTCCCCTCTTTCACGCAGGCCCTTAATTCCCTGTTCTTTTACCAGCGAGGTGGCGTAAAAGGAGCTGATATCTAGGTTTGACAAAATCCAGGTGGGTTCCTCAAAAACGTGCAACCCCGAGTCACCATATGACTCAGCAGCTCCACTCCCAGGTGTCTACCCAAGAGAAATGACATTTGTCCACACCGACACCTGCACATGAATTATTTATGACGGTCAAGAAGTGGGAATGCCCCGAGTGTCCATCAGCTGGCACAGGATAGCAACATGAGGTCCACCCCTACACTGGGTCACTATTTGGGCACAAGAAGGAATGAAGTGCTCACACGGACTTCAACTTGGACGGACCTTGAAACACGATACTCGGTAAAAGAAGCCAGACACGGAGGCCAGTTAATGTATGGTCCATTCACATCGACCACCTACAACCTGCATCAGAGTCAGAAAGTAGACCCGTGGTCTCCAGGGTCTAACGTCGGGGAGGAATGGGAGGAACTGGCCCTGGCGACTGGGGTTTCTACTCAGGGTGATAAAAATGTTGGGAAATTAGATATAGTGGTGATGCTCGCACAATGCCGTGAATACACTGAAAGCTACTTAATCGTATACTTTAAAGGGGTGGAATTTTATGGTATGTAAATGATCTCAATAAAGCTGTTCTTAAGACAAGTAGAAAAAAGAAAGACTCAAGATTGTATCTAGGCCTTGGTAGTTGTGTGGCCTCATAAAGTTACAAGCCTCCCTGAGCCCCATGCTTCCACGTGTGAAAGAGGGTGGTGGTCTTTCCCCCCTCCCGGGGGGCTTCGAAGAAAATGTGAAATAAGGGGCAGTATGTCCTCAGTCATACATTGGCTTACAAATGATAGCTTCTGTCCACTTTTCAAATATCATAGCTTTTCTCTGAGCAGTAAAGGAAGTTTGTGATTTCCAGCTCATTTTACCGAGTTCTAAACACTCTGCAAACACACACACACAAAAAAAAAAACAGGGCACAGACTTTCTGCGTTATAAGAGAGCCAGTATCTAAAGGGTGAGAGTGGCTGGTCTTTTGGGAGGTTCTAGGCTGCCTGGTACATGTGCGGCCGCAGTCACAAACTGAGTAGAAGAGGAGGCCAGAGAAAAAGCACTAAGGGAAGACAGAACTTTCTTTCATCAGAACAAAATTTTCTCTTTCTCCCCTTCTCACTTAGATACTATCCTCTGCCTTTAGTACGTCAACTGTGACAGCCATCCAAAGAGCAAGCATGGGCTGTATTTTCTGAAGCTAACACACAACGGTGACTTTTTCGTTCCTGTCATTTTCAAAGGCATGGAGCCGTACTCAACATATGAAAATTCATGAGTTCACATGTTATGCTGTTGTGGTCGTGCCATTGTAATGTAAATCTCTAATTTAGAAAGGAAAAAAATGTTTCAATGTAGCTAATAAAATATCCAAATGTTTAATTTAGTTCTTGGTCAAATGGTGTTTCTGTGATCCACGACTTTAATTGAATCACCATAGTAATTAACTGAATTGTATTCATTTACATTTTCACTTAATGGAAGCCTCTTAAAATGAATAATTTCACATTGAAACATCTGTTGCGTAAGACGTCATCAGTGAGCACTCATTCTGCCCCGCAGACTAATCTGGCTTCACACTGCATTCGTAAGGTGACCAACAGCTAATGAGTAACAGAGCCGAGAACTTTTTGGGAAAAGTGAATTGACGGTCATGATTTGCTCAGTTGTGCCTCGAAGTGATCTTATTGTTTGCTTCTAGTGATTTTTAAATATTTTCTTTAAATTGTTACATACAATATGTAAGAGCTAGGTTTTACTTTCTTCTAGACATCATTACCACTAAAATTCCTTACCAATACCTCTAAACTAGCAATTAATCAGAAAGCAGAAAATTTAAAAAATTCATGGATAGCTGTTTAGGTCAACATTATGACTGAACTGCTATTTAGAAACAATATGTTCGAATCTGGGTACTCCCCCCAATGAGAGAGAGAGAGAGAGAGAGAGAGAGAAAAGAAACGATATGGCCAGGCCCCCCAAACAACTGCTCAAATAAAAACATCTTGTTCATTTCATAACCTAAGTCAAATTGTCAACATACATGAATGACCACATATTAATTTTTTAAAAGCCTCTGTGCCTGGAAATCATTTAATACAATTTTTCAGCCACACGCCGTGCACAACTCACACGGAGGGGGGATTCTATCACAAACATGCAGGAGGTGGAACTATCGTTTACATAAAAAACACAAATTCAAACATGATTGATTATACGTCAATTAAGGAAAGTATTCAAAACTCCTATTCAACCTACCGGGGAGTAAAGCCCTTCCCATGGTTAAACTACAAGGCATTCCAGCGGTCGGCGGGATACCAAACACCTTCCATCTGCCTTCCCACCTGCGGAGGGTGGAAAACCACAGGGGCTCTGCTCTGGGAAGCTGGTGTTCAATCAGAAGAGAGACAAAACTTTCATTCCACTGAAGAGAGCATTACGAATTCAGGGAAGGCCCACATGTGATGAGTAAGAAAATTACAAACCGCCAAAACTATCCAAATACACCCCTCCCATGAAAAGGTGGTAAATTTCACTAGAAAGTAAAATATTACAGAGAATGCATTAACATACTCACTAATCTTTATTGCTATATCTCTATTTGCAAACAGGTGTTGAATAGCTAGCAAAGTTCCCTTAAATCACAGTTACAACTGCAAAATAAATAGCTTGAGTTGTCAAAGTGTCTAGAATTCCAAATTATTCCAACTGCACTAGGGCCAATTTAAAAAAATACACATTTTTTTTCCCTTTACAAACTTTTGGGGCTCTCTGATAAAGCAATAAATTCAAGACATAAAAAAATTGTGCTGTTAATTTTTATGCATGAATTATCACACATAATGCTCTGACGAAATATGCATTGTGCTGTGAAAATCTTTTTCAACCTTGCTAGTGAGATTGAAATCTTTCAGGCATGCAGGATTTTATATTTTTAAAAGATACCATATTGGTAGCTATTAATGTTTCCTTCCTGTTAAAAGAATTTTTTTAAAAAAATTTTCAAAATGTATCACCCTATAAGCAAAACAAGTGGAAACACTTTTAAGGCAGGTCCACTTTGCCTGTCCGTTTAGGTTGCATTGAACTGGGATGATCTCATCAAAGTGGACCTGAATGGATTCCGAGGGTCCAACGCAACCAGCACTGCGTGCGCCCTCGTAGGCGTGTTTTGTTGTTAAGTGATCTGTTTGCCGAGTTCTTCATCCAGACCCTTCCGAGCAGATGCGAGTTTGGAAGCGGAACGCAACACGTCCCCGGAGCCGCGGGGCGGCCGGGCCTCACGCGCGCTGCCGGGCTGGTGCGCTCGCGCAGGCGGCGCCCGGGCCAGCCGGCCCCGCGCGCACTGGCCGGAGCGGGGCGGGGGCGCGGCGAGCGCGGCCCGGGGCCCGCGGCCCAGCACAATGCGCCCCGGCGGCGGGAACCGCGCGCCCCTCCGCCGCAACTTTGCGCGGCCTCCCCGGCCGCCGCCGGCCTCGCCCCTCGGTCCGGCCCCCGCCGCGGCCCCCGCCCTCCCACCCGCCGCCGCCGCTCACCGTTGCAGAACTGGAGCAACGAGGACGTGTCGTACAGGCTGCTGTAGCTCGAGAAGCCGTCCTCCATGCTGAGGCCGCCGGGCAGCGCCCGCTCCCCCGGCCCGGCCGTGCCGCCGCTCACCCCCACACTGAGCCGCCCGAGCCGCGGCCGGAGCTGGCGCTGGGGCCGGCCCTGCTGTGGCGGCCGCTGCCGTTACCAGGGCAACCCCGGGCCCGCAGCCGCCGCCGCTGCCGCCGAGCGAGCCAGCGCCGTCTCTGCCCGCCAGGGGGCGCCCGCGGCGCAGACGTGGCCGGGCGGGGCCGCGGCGGGCGGGGTCGGGGGCGGAGTCGGAGCGGGGGTCGGGCTTGCCCTGTCCCGGGAGAGGAAAGAGGGCGCGGGGCTCCGCGGGCGGGGCTGCTGCGGGATCGTCGGGGCCAAGCCTGCCTCCTCTGGGAGGGCGAGGTGTTGGGAACGCCGGGACAAAGGCGAGCGGGGAGGGCGGTGGCGACGCGGGAGGGGGCGGGGAACCCTACCACGTACGTTACACTCCCTACCCGGTCAACCCCTGCTGCGGACGCCAAAGCCCGCGCTCCCCGGAGGCGCTGTCCCCGGCTGGCCGGCTTCTCCAGGGCCAAACATGGACAACTTGGGAGCCCAATTCAGCTGCCTTTCCACCCCACAGCAGCTCCGCTTTTGGCCGCGTCCTGCGAGGCGGGACCCGCTGTCCCTACGGTGTCCCGCGCAGCAGGGCCCGCCTCTAGGGAGAAGGAGCGGGGGGGAGGAGGGGGGGCTCCTAACTCCTTCAATCTTCACTCACTAGAGGAAAAAGATGCGGCTTCCCACTTTCAAAAGCGGAAAGTCTGGGCATTTACAGGAGTTAAAACATCTGCTCCGTTCTCCCCCGCCCCCCATCAGCCCTCCTGGGTTCAGACTTGTTACATTACACTCTAGTTAACTTGTTACAGGACCCCAGGAAATCAGGATTCATTCTATCTCAGAGAGAAAGAGTTAGGACACAGTAGCAGAAACGCACAAACCCGCGGGTTTGTAACTTTTTCAGCCCACACGCACACAAGCTAGGCGGAGGGTATAAATTCACTAAGCGCAGCCCGAAGTAAAGGTGCTGCTGGTGAGTCAGGGAGAGCCGGCTGATTGGATGACCTGGCTGCAGTGGTTTCAAGTTGTAGCTACTAACTCGTGCGGGTTGAACACATTAAGGTGAAACGAAGATCCAGTGAAAAGTTACTCTTGGGAAAATCTGTGGGCCTCACTCCGGTCCAGAGACAGAGTGAGGCCTGTGTTTCCACCAGCTGAAGGCAGGATCAGGCCCCGGGTTCTGTCACTGTGTGTGGCATGTTTGGCTTATGTTTGGCCACGCCTGGCATCAGATGCTGAAGGCAGAGGGAGCGGAGGAAGCTCTTATCCCTGTGCTGGTCGGGGAGACAGAGCACAGAAGACAAGAGGGATTATTAACGAGGAAGGTACATGTGGGAGACTGATGGGCTACAAGTGCTGTTGTTTGACTGGGACCTGGAGTTCGAAGGACAGTGGGAAGGACAGTGTTAGTGATCACGGAGGAAAGGTACAGGGCCTGCTGACAGGTGATTGGGCTGATCTGATTTGACTGGACAGCTCGAGTTGCAGACGCTGGGAAATAAGAGTGGACAGAGCGAACGGGAGCAGGAGGAGACCCAGCAGGAGATGGAGAGAGGCAGGAGGTGTGCACGCAGGTAAGTGGCGGATCAGCGCACTGCCAGGGAGATGAGTCTGGGTGCGAACTGGGCTGCAGGGGCCAGGGCCTGGAGCCGGAGCAGCCCAGTGTCTCTGGAAATGGGTCTGGAAATGGGCACTGAGCTACAGACAGTCCAAAAGAGAATGACGAAGGGGCCAGAGGATCATACAGCTGGACAGTCAGAAAGACTGAGAGGGGACGGCACACCTTCCGTTAGAAACGCCCTGTGGCTCCTGGAGGTGGAAGGCGGCTCTGCCCAGTGGACGAACTGGGATTTGGGAGCTGTTGGCAAAGAGGTGACAAATGAACTGCCTGTGGGGGAAGTGGAAGGTCAGACAGGAGCTGGGCAGAGCCTTGGGAAAAGAAGAGAGGAGATTCGAAGGCAGGGTCAGAGGGGGATGAAAATCAGCCTAGAGTGTTATCTCATTAAGCTAAGAGCATAAGAGCACAGAAAGCTACAAGGAGGTGGGCCTTGTCAAAGACTTGCCAAGGAGGACAGGCCTGGGGGAAGGCCTTCCCGTCTGGAGGCAGAGGGATTGCAGGTGACCTGGAGCATCTTGGTGAGCATCAGGGACCGGAGCAGGGCTGCTGGGTGGGCAAAGGAGGGCATGTGCACCTGCATTCAAGAACTCTGGCAGCCTTGGCCGGTGTGGTTTAGTGGTTTGAGCGCTGGCCGGCAAACCGAAGGGTCACCTGTTCGATTCCTGGTCAGGATTGATGTTTCTCTCCCTCTCTCTAAAACTAAATAAATTTTTTTTAAAAAATAAAGAACTCTGGCAGGGAAAGGAAATGGGGCCAAATATAGAGGACAGGGGTACCAGAGGGTCACATAAAGTCTCCCCCAAAGTGCTGATAGGCCCTGTGCATCTCTAAGGCAAGAGACAGGTGCTATGGAGAAGGGCCTTTTGAAAGGCGAAACTTAACACAGGTGCACATTTGACCTTTGCCCTTCTCTGTTCTTCTCATTCCCCATCTTTCTCTACTTCTAGTCCAGTCTTTACTCTCTCTCTCTCTCTGCTCCACTTTGCGGTTTTGTGCATCAGGATCATTGGGTCATTGATGTAAAAAGCTGAAGTATGGCATCTTGAACTTGGGAAGGAAATGATAACAGTGAATAAATGCTTAAAAGATGGTTCTCTTGCCCTGGTCGGTGTGGCTCAGTTGGTTGGAGCATCATCCCATACACCAAAAGGTTGGGGGTTCAATTCCCAGCCAGGACACATACCTAGGCTGTGGGTTCCATCCCAGTTGGAGTGAGTATGGGAGGCAACCAATCGGTGTTTCTCTGTTATATCAATGTTTCTCTCTCTTTCTCTCCCTTCCTCTCTCTCAAATCAATAAACATATATTTTTTAAGATGGTTCTCTTTAAGAATGTTAGGATTATTGATTTATAATGTTAAAAGTATGTTATTTGGTAGCCCAAACTAAAAACAAAAAAAGGTTAGGGAATAAAATCAGAAGAGGGCCAGGGGAAAAATCGAGCTGGAGATTTTCTTAGATGATTTTATTTCCACTAGGAGCAAAGTTACAGACACCAGTGAAGAGCTCAGTCCACTTGCTTTGAGATGATAAAGATCGTTACTACACTCTTAACCTGGAGTGTTAAACAACTACGGTTTTCCCACAATAGTAAAAGTGTGCCCTAAAAATCCCCAAATTTAGTATGATTACAAGGATATACATGTTAAGTCAATTAGGTCTCATCTACGCAATGTTGAAAAAGGATCTAGGGAGAAAATTCAAGGAAAATCTCTGAAAATGTAATTAATAACGTGAGATTTTGGACCCAAACATTTTAACAGATGGTTATTTCACGCCATTTTGAGATAATTTATGGCCTGAGTCCAAAGAGGGTTGTCATTGTCACAAGTGATGTGTGCTCTTGGGGACAGTGTGACCACAGTGCTTGTGTGTCGATAGCGCATTTGCGCAGCCTGTGAGGGGGAGAAAGGACAGAGGGAGTCTGGCAGCCTTTATTCATTGAGAAGTAATAAAACTGCCCAGAAACACGAGCATCTATTGTTTACTTCAAGCTTCCTCCCAAAATAGCTGCAACAGTACCAGGCGGCGTGCTTGGGCTGGATACCACTCTACATGGAGCCACGTGGAGCCACGTCGGCACTTTGAACAATGAAATAGAAAATTCCACTCTGGGAATGCCCCCAAAGGAATGGGAAGGAGGGTCTCGAAAATATCTTTGTGCACCCGTGTTCACAGCAGCGCTATTCACAAGAGCCAAAAATGTCAAAACAACCCAAGTGTCTGTGGACGGATGCACGGAGAAGCAAAACACGCTCCATCCATGTAGTGGCAGGCTCCTCAGTCCTGAGAAGGAAGGAAATTGACTCATTCTACCACACAGGTCGGCCTTGAGGACCTTGTCCTGAATGAAATAAGCCAGTCACAAAATGACAAATACTGTCTGCTTCCACTCCTCTGAGGTCCCCAGTGTGGTCAAATTCATAGAGATGGAAAGTAGGACAGTGGCTGCCAGGGGCCGTTAACAGGGCAGAGTTTCCACCTGGGACGTCGAAACGGTTCTGGAGATGATGGTGGTGATGGGGGCACAACCATGTAACTGTACTTGATGCCCCTGGACCCGCACACTTAGAAAGGGTTAAAGTGACGAATCATGTGCTACCTGTATCTTACCACAAGGAAACAGGAGAAACGTGATAGGAAAGGTCGGAGTGCACCGAGCATAGTAAGAGCAAGTATTCACCTTGAAGTATTGCTCTTTGCTCGAAACGTCAGCGTGTGGGCTGAGCAGAGACGCAAAGGGTAGCCCTCCCTGTAGGTCACAACGTCTAGGAAACACAATAGTCTCACAAGTAAATGCAGCCTTTACAAATGGTGGTGAGTGCTACCAAGCAGAAGAGAGGGAGTCGGATGATTCGGGGGTGTCTGAATTGGGCTGAGCAGGGAAGGGAGGGATGGAGGGGCAGAGTGGCGGGGACTAGGGGTGCACAAGCCCCGGGCAAAGCTGGCTTATCTGAGGGACACAGGAGATTATTACCGGAGGACTCTGGTTTTATTCCAGGAGCAGAGGCAAGCTGCCCTTCCATGAGTATTATGGGTTACACGGTGTCCTCCCCAACACACACACACACACACACACACACACACACACACACACACACATTCGTATGTTGAAGTACTAAGCTTTGGTACTTCGGAACGTGATTTGGAGATGGGAGGGGATCAAGTTAAAGTAAGGTCATTACTGTGAGCCCTGATCCACTCTGGCGGGTGTCCACGTAAGAAGAAGAATCTAGGACACAGGCACACATGGGGAAGACCCCGTGAAGACACAGGGAGAAGACGACCATCTACAAGCCACGAGAAAGGCCTGGACTAGGCCTTTCCCTCACAGCCCCCAGAAGGAACCACCCCTGCCGACACCCTGAGGCTGGATTCCAGCCGCTGGAACCGGGGAATGATGGGTTCCTGTTGTTGAAGGCTCCCAGTTTGTGGGACTTTGTCACAGCAGCCCTGGCAAACTAACAGTGTCATTATGTCACAGATCCAGGACACCATTCCATACTGACATTAACAGGTAACATACACTTTCTCATGGGACGACTGTTACTCTATATAAAACGAGAGGTAGTCACAGGTTCTGGATTCAATAGAGAACATTAAATCCCGAGGTCTCCAACCCACCAGCCCATCCAGCCGGCCCTTCCTGCAGCATCCCTGACAAGCACATGGTCCCTCAGGCCAGTGCAAAGGTGAAGAGCTTGAGTTGTTAAAAGATTGTTGGTTATTTTTATCTCAAACTGCCATTCCCAGAGCATCCTTCCTGGATCTCCTCTTTGTCCGGTTGATTTAGCCCTCCCCTGTCCTGGGGCAGGCTCTTGCCTGTATTGAAATGTGGCGGTGACCTGAGTCCTGGTTTCCACAGCCCTGTGTGGTCGCTCTGGGGTTAACTTGCCCAAAGAGGGCTTAATGAGGTCATTTCATTCTCTGTCGCCTACCCCATTGAGTGCAAATGCCTTGGCTCAGACCTCAAGTCTGTGTTCCTGCCGCAAAGGCTGTCTTTGGCACCGGATGCGCTCCTGCCACACCACGCGCTCAGCAGCTCCTCACGACGCTCAGACATGCCCTACGCTTGAATGCCCTGGACCCGCGCCCGTGCCCCAGGCCCCAGGTGCCTGCCTTCCCTGGTCGCCAGTGTGGAAGCTGCCGTCGTCCGCATGAACTTGGCGGTCTCTGCAGTCAGGAGCGATGCTGGCTGCTTGCTGCACTCCCACACCTGCTGGTGCTTCACTGTATCCCTTATGTCAACCTTGTATCAACCCACCCCTGCCTTGTAGGAACTGCTGTGTGTGTGTCTCTCAGGATATTAGATGCCTCTAGCCTATCATGCTTGACACAATGTTGGAAGCGTTTGGTGCTGAGTAAATGATGAGTGAATGAATGAATGCACAAATTGTCTAGATAAAATCAGTTGCCCATAACACGTAACAGGCCTTCAGATGCCTGGAGAGTGTCCATCTTCTGCAGGTAAAGTGCTTCATTTCCTCCCTATCCAGCAGGTGACAGTTTCTAGGCCCCTCATCTGCAGAGAGGCCCACCCCACTAAAAAGAAGCAGGACTCTTTCTACTGAACCCTGGTACTCAGAACGGAATACAATAACCTCAGAGGACTGACCTGGGTGGCATTTCCCTTCTGATGCAACTGAAGTTTGTACTGATTTTTTTTTTTTTTTTGAGTAGTCAGGATACTTACTGGTGGTTCCTCTTGAACTTCCCGTCAATTATAAACCAATCAGTCTTTGCAAATGAACTACCATTGGGTCTTCTCCATCCTGTAACCGAACTAATTGATTTTTTTTTAAACCTAAAGACAGGATTTATCTTTACCCTGTTAAATGTCATTTTCTTGGTTCCAAGCCATCCTGTTAGCCAATCGAAATCTTCCAAACTCTGAAACCTGGCATCTAAAGCATCAGCCTGTGACAGCAGCCTATGTGCCTACAAATGCTTCAGCAGAACCGACAGACAGGGGCAGTGCGGGAGCGGGCGGAGCTCGGCGCACACCCTGCGTCGCCTGGCTGGCCTCGCCGCCGCACCTCGGTTGACCCACTTGTCATTACTCTGAACGTGTGCGCGTCCAGCTGAACATGGAATCGCCCCAGTTGTGCACAGCCCAGCCCAGTTCTCTCGGTGTCCCCCACAGGCCTCGGGGAGGGAGCCCCCAAGGCTTCGTGAGCGCGGTGAGAGGAGAGGACACCGCCGCCTTGGCTCCGGGTAAGCGCCTTCTCTTCCAACTCACTCACACACACCCGCTCTTCAAAGATTTGTTAACGTGTTTGCTCAGAACCAATATGAACACCAAACTCATCGTCTACATTTTCCAGAACGCAACTTTTTCTGCTTTTTGGAAAATTAGGACATTTTTCCCTTCCCAGTTTTCTGCGACCCCCATCTGGCAAAATCCGAGACGGTTTGCAGAGGCCCAGAGAGCAGAGTCCCCCAGCCGGCTCGCACTGTCTTGGGCTTGACAATTTCTCCTAAGGGTCGTTTCTTCAACTCTTTCCTGTTTTGAAATTTGTCTCCTTATTGAGAAAAAGAAACCCTCAAAGTTCTAAACATGCAGACAGGCGTTCAGAGTCCTTGCAGCCCCCTTCCTCGGCCCGTTCCTCATCCCAGGTCCACCCGCGCTGCTTTCCCCTCCCCAAACCCCCCACAACGGCCTGTCCCTGGGGCTCTGCTTGCTTGAGTCCCCTGCAGAAACGCCCTTGAGCTCAGCTCAGACACTGCTTTCTCTCTGTCCTGCCGTGTCCCTGACCCCCTCAGATTGCTAATGGCAGCTGGCACCTTTCACCTGTGCGAACCAGTCTGCCCGATGAAGCTGGACTGTGGACGGGCACCCTGGGGGCCTTGAGGTCAGGCCTCTGCTCCTCACCCTGTTTGTTCAGCCTCCCACAGCAGCCACTCGGTGTCTTCCCAGGGCTCTGCCTGGCCTTGCACCTCGCTGGGAGCCTCGTCCTGGGCTGTGGGAGCCCAGCTACTTAAGGCTCATCCCACAAAGGTGACGCAGTTGCAGCCGGATGCACCCAGGTCCCTGTCTGTGCATCACCTGACCTGGGAGGGTCGGGGTAGGTGGGAAGCACTGGGCTGGAAACTCTATGTGGCGAACACAGCCTTGTCAGAGGCCCTCCAACTGCATGACCCCATTCCTAAACTGTCACTGAACTTATGAACTTATTATCTCAGACACCTGTGGATCCCCCCCAGTGGGCTATTCACTCAAAGTGTTCTTAATGATTTTCGTCTGTCAAAAGACGTGACCCGTGCAGAAGAGTCTGAAACAAAAATTAAAAGCAGCGTTCAGAAGACTCATGGGACGACTGTTACTCTATACCATGAGTGGTGGTCACAGGTTCTGGATTCAACAGAGATCATTAAATCCCGAGGTCTCCAACCCACCAGCCCATCCAGCCCGGCCCTTCCTACAGCCTCCCTGACAAGTACATGGCCCCTCAGGCCAGTGCAAAGGTGAAGAGCTTGAGTTGTTAAAAAGATTGTTATTTTTACCCCAAATCGCCTTTTAAAATGTTCCCCTTCCCCCGCAAATTAAAAAATAAAAATGTTGTTCCATTTAGGAAGCTCAGCATTTTCATGGTCTCTGATTCACACAGTGTGCAGCTACTCCAGCAGGATGCAAACGCTCCATCCCAGGCTCTCCACCGCACAAGGTCGCTTCCAGGGACTTCTGTTCATTTGCTCCATCGTGCTGCCTGAGGCGACTGGCTGTTTCTGGCTTACCACCAACCAACTGCTGAGCCAACACACTAGTATTACTCAGCCCTGTGCCGGGGCAGCCTGAAGCATACCGGTCGCCTGGGCAATCGTTAGCCAACTGCCTGGGACTCTGAAGTGTCCTGGTTTGGGTGACAAATCATATGGTCATCCTAGCTAATATGGAAAGACCCAGAATCTATCTATACTGCACACTGAAAAAAGTTATTAAGATTCATACAGGTATATTTAAAATGCCATCCTAAGCTATCACACAGCATCACCGTTGTAAGAAATAGGGAGAAGGTGCCAGAAATCTGAATATTTATCAGGAAAGTTAAGTAAAAGAGCAGCTCTGAGGTTTGCCTTGTCCCTTCCCACCACCCCCATCACGGGCTCTTTCACCCCAGTGGTCCAGATGCACCACACTCTTGCCCGTGGAGTCCAGATTCCAACTCTCCCACTGTTTAAGGCAAAGAGTCAAGGTCTTCTGGTCAGAGGTCACTGGAGAAACAATGCCCCCTCCCCCACCCACGTCAAGAGCTTCTTCACTGGGCTTTTTGTCACAGACAGGGCCTGGGTGCTGACCATTGCCACTCTTGTTGAAACACACCAAGTGCCCAGCCTGTGCTGGGGACAGGGGACACAGAGGGAAGAAAGCACCAGCCTGAGGGTCTCACAGTCCAGGAGGGGAGCAAACACACAAGACTGACACACCGAAATCCACAGGAGCCCACTGTGGGAGCGTGGCAGTCACTGTCCAAGCATCTGCTCCAGTCCAGTCTCTGTCCCTGTCTCTGACACATGGGGACACAGTGGGAAGGTGGCTGTGTGCAAGCCAGGAAGAGAGCCCTCACCAAGAACCACCATGCTGCCATCCTGACCTTGGACTTCTAGCCTCCAGAACTGTGAGAAATAAAAAGTTCTGATGCTGAAGCCGCCCGTCTGTGGCATTCTGGTATGGTGTGGCCTGAGATTGCTAACAGAGAAGCAGGTAGACCCCCCTTCCCAATCTCCTTTCTCTCCCTGCAGAATATTGGAGGGTTATTCTCTGAAACAGGTGAACGAAGGGGTTATCTGCACACATGGATACCAGGGGGACCGTCCTGAGCTCAGGACAAAGGACAGCCTAACACTGAATGGTGATACCTCACCCAGCCCCTTCCCACCTGCAGCTCCCAGAGTCTTTGTTACCAGTGTCTACTCTGCATATGAGACTGTGAAGACCCTTCTTTAGGGAATATGATGAACTCTTGGGGAAAGACCTGGAGGTACGGAAGGTCAGGGATCACAGGGATGTCCTCATGGTGACAGGTCTCTTCTGGGGAATCAGAGCTTGCTGGCAGTTATTGAATGCTCCTCTCCAGTATTTGAATGAAGAGCCAAGAATTTCTAAACATTTGGGAAAATATAAAAGGAAAAAAGGGGGGGATATGAGGAAACATAACAGAAAGAAATAAAACTATTGTTGACATCTTCAAAGGTTGAAGTTATTGCAGCCATAAAAGAAGGAGAAGATGCTAAAATTAGATGATAACAAGAGTTTTTGGAAATTAAAAATATGACAGTAGAAATAAAATCTCCATGGAAGACTGTAAAATAGAATTAAGAAAATTTCCCAAAACAATAGAACAAAAGACAAAGCAGTATAGAATATAGGAGAAAAATTCAATAATCATATTGGGAAGTTCAATGTGTGAATAAGTAACAGGAGTTCCAGAGAGCAAGAAGGCACTAAACAGAGGGAGGCAAACTATCAAATAAATAATCTAAGAATAACTCTCAGAACAAAGGGATGTGAATTTCTAGATTGAAAAGGCCTACTAAGTGCTTAGCACAATGCAGAAAGAAAGAAAAACAAAAAATTTATATCCCTGTGACATTTTAGAACACTGGAGATGAGGAAAACCTTTAAAAAAACTTCCAAAGAGAAACAACAGGTCTAAGACAAAAGATTAAGAATTAGAATGACATCAGATTTCTGAACAGCAATGACAGGAGCTAGAAGACATTAAGAAATGCAAAGAGTAAGTTTTTGAGCGGAACTTATTTTCAACCAATAATCACAGGCCCAGACAAACAAATAACTCAAGGGTGTGAGTAGACTAAAGATATTTTTCAGCCCTGGCTGGTGTAGCTCAGTGGATTGAGCACAGGCCTACAAACCAAAGGATCGCTGGTTTGATTCCCAGCCAGGGCCCACGCCTGGGTTGCAGGTCAGGGAGATTTACGAGAGGCAACCACACATTGATGTTTCTCTCTCTTTTTCTCCTCCCCTTCCCCTCTCTCTAAAAATAAATAAATAAAATCTTTTTTTAAAAAAGATATTTTCAATCATGCAGGGTCTCAAAAACTTAGCTCCCATGTATATCCTTTCTCAGAAAACTACTGCAGAATGTGTTCCACCAAAACAAGGGAGTTACCAAGAAAGAAACAGACATGGGATCTAGGAAATGAGGACTCAAACACTGGAGAGGGGTGAAAGGAATCAATCCCCAGGAAAATGGGAGAAGAGGTTCCCAAGACACCAGTTGTGCAATAAGCAGTAATAATTGTGCAAGTAAACAGCCAGATTGCAGCCCACAGACAGAGGTTCTGGAGATATGCCATCTAGAAGATGAAATTAAAAACTATTGAAAGGAGATTTACACATTCGCCAGAGTATCTGGGGATGACTTAGTGATAGAAAACAGAAGCCAGTTGCTTGCTCTAGGAGAACAACAAATTGTAGAAGAAAGGAAATTCAATCATATACTACATGGTTTAACCAGGAATAGTGTTTAATAGTCATAAACAGTATAAACATAGTGATCAAATAAAAAATTGTGACCTAACTATATTGGAAAGATGGGAGAAGTGTGTGCATACGTGGGTGTGTAGTGACTGATATGAAAGACAGCGAACCCTTCACCTTCTATGGTGGGATATGAGTGCAAAATAAATCCCAGAACCAGGGAAATTAGGAAGTATCGGCCGACCCACGTTAGTTCAAGAAGGATAAAGGAGAACCAAAAGGAATGGATAAAATATTTGGAAGTGGCAGTTGCTTCTGGGAAGTGGAAATGTGGGGCTGGAGCACATCCTTCCGGTACGGAAATGAGGGAAGGTAACTCATTTTTTGGTATTAAGCCTTGTAGAACCACTTGATTTTTTAAAATAATACATTTAAATCAAATTTAAAATCATATGTGCATTTTAATCTAACTCTTGAGCTTTAATTTGCTTATTTGTTCTTTAGCTGGTTCATTTGTTCATTCATTAATCCATGCATGTGTGCATTCATTCATTCCTGTATGCATCCATCCCTTCACTCATTCATTCATTCATTCATTCACACATGCATACATTCATTCTATAGACATCTGCTGTGATCTCTTTTCTGTGCCAGGTGAAAACAGAGCCTCAGTTCCTGCCCCTAAGTGTCCTTTCCTTTCAATAATAAAATTAAAAAACATCAAGGAATTTAAAGATTTATGTGCCTTTTTACGTTGTTTTGTCTAAGAGATAAATTTCCCAAAGAACTCAAAAGTCTACATTTGTTAGTCAATTGAAGTCTTGGGATGATGTGTGGCTGAAGCTTGTGATTTAAAAGGGTCTTATGATAAATCTCCCAGGAAAAAAATGCCCCCATAATATATCAATGTGTACACTCATATTTTCACATATTGGCCACTTTGGAGAGAAATAATATGGCAGCAGGAAAGGTAGTCTGAGCACAAATTTACGGGCAACATGCCACCATTTGGGGAGAGGGGTATTCACTCATGACAATGAATCAGAATTCACTTATACACCATATACTGAGATGTGGCCCTCGATTACATTATTCTGTGCATTCTTAATGATGACATTTAATGATTAAAAACTAACCATATCCAATAAATGGGACAATAAAATGTTAGCGACATGTCGCTGGGATTCTGCACTAATGAATTCCATGGGATTTTCTATTTGTAACAGATAGAATTGCTTCCTTTTAGCTCCATCTATAGGGGTGCTGAGGAGAACCTTTTCTGTATTTACTGTATGAAGAGCTGTGCTACCTGCTAGGATTTTATTTTTGCCTGTAAGACACTTCACGGCACCCCAGGAGAGCAGCAGGAATATGATCTTAAAAGGGAGCCCGAATATGAAGAGACCACGTGTTTCAGTTTGAAGAGTGTACACATCAACTGGATTGTGAAATTTGCTGGGAAATGCTTTCTCCCCAATGTTACCTTTTGTGCTGTGACTATTTCTACTATCCTGGGTGAATCTACAGAATGTTTTTCTTTAAATATTTTATTTATTTTTAGAGAGTAGAAGGGAGATGCGGTGGGGGAACATCAATGTGTGGTTGTGTCTTGTGTGCCCCCCACTGGGGACCTGGCCTGCAACCCGGGTGTGTGCCCTAGACTGGAAATCGAACCGGTGACCCTTTGGTTCTCAGGCTGACACTCAATCCACTGATCCACAGCAACCAGGGCATTGATCTACAAAATGTTTTATTCAAAGTCCTTGTTATTATCCCCACACTGCCAGTATATGGGCCATAGAAGAGGCTCATAAGTTATCCCTGTCTATTAGGCACGCCTTTCAAATTGGGACAAAAATCATATTACATAAAATACATTCCACCTACTCTGGGTCATCTCAAATGCCATTTTCTCAAATGCTACCTCCTCTGGGGACCCTCTCCTCCCTCCCTGCCAGGCGGCCCTCCCCTTCCTCTGTTCAGGTGAACGCCAGTCCTTCCAGACCCTGCCTTGCCCCCCAGGGGGCTCTGCACGCCCTGGCAACAGAGAGGAGATCACTCCAAGGCTCTGTGATTAGCAGATGATTCGACTTGGAGACAGAAGTCTCTGTAACTTTTCAGGCAGGCTGTGACACCCTGCCTGTGTCAGGCCCTGAGCCAGCAAGCTGCGTTCCGAATTATATACAAAGTGAAGGACAAGTCTGTGTGAAGAGAGGGACGACCTCTTTCTTTTTCTTTTCGATTCTTTTCCTTTCCCTTTTTTGGGGGAAGGGGGTAGATTTTGCAATCAGAAAAGCTCCTTATGATCACTGGAGTAGTTTCCATTTGAAGCTAATTAGTAAATTGCATTTCTGGCTCTTTAACTAGGTTAAATTTAGCTCATCTTTTTCCTTAAAGTCAAGCTGTCAGTGGCATTTGCAATTAAAATGTTCACTCCCAACTTTCTTTCCCATTCAGGGGATGTTCGCAATGCATCCCCCCTTCCAGCCCTTCCTCCCTGCAGCTTCTCCCCATCCCCATGTGCCCCATGGACACAGCAAGATGACTCCTTAACCCTAGGTTTGCGAGTCATCCCTAAGCACGGCTGACACCTCCGGATCGCCCCCACAAGCAGGCAGGGCATGTACCCACGGCTGCAAGTCAGCCTTCAGTCCAGCAGCTGAACGCCTACTATACACCAGGCCCCCAAAGAGCTGTGAAAAAACGCAACAACCTAGTGGCCATGGCTGAAGCAGGGGCCTGGAAATTGTGGAGGTCAGGGGTTCCAGAAGAGGAGAAAAGGGTGCCTTTGAGGTAGGGGGTGAGGCAACATTACAGAAATACAGAACACTACAAAAATATCCTTTAACAATTGCCATGTCCAAGCCTGGGTGTGCCAGCTGACTCCAGGCCCCGCCAGGCCCCCAAGATGCCTAAGAACCTCATGGTGAGGAGCACAGATCTACATGCCTGTGAAGGTTACCAGGCCACCCCCGCACGGCTGTCTCTGGTGACCAGAGCCATTGAGAGCCAGGAGAAGCGCCCCCTGCCCTAGAATCTCACCTGCAAGCCTCCGGTTCTTTGCTTGGAACTCAGCTCCAGCGCTCCCACGCACCTCCCCTTGAGCTCTGCAAAAGGGCTCTTCTGCCCACCTCCCAGTGTGGGTCAGAGGTGCCCCATGGCCCAGCACTTCAGTCCTGCAGAAGGACAGCCTTGGGGTGGAGGTGGGGAAGATGCTCACCCAGCGTGCGTTGGGCAGAAGAAAGTCACCAGGCCAGGTCCTCCCTGGGTGAGCCACCCACTGCCCCTCCTCCCAGGAGATCCGGGGAGGCAGAGACTGGCCTTAGGTGCCTCAGGAGCTGAGTGCCTGCCTCCGACTTCTTTCGTGGCCATTAAGCAAGTAGGGCTGGCGATTGCCAAGAGGACAGGAAGCCTCCATGACTCCGCATCGATGTGCCTCAGGCACTCGGGAGCAGGGCCGGCCTGTGAGGGGGGGCAGTGCCCACCTCGCCTGGCTGTGTCCCTGCCCATCCACACTCTGTGCTCAGCCACGAGACCCTGCGTATCTGGGTGGCAGCAAGTAGGGCAGAGGAGGCCTCCTCAGGGGACCAGCTGCAGTTAGTGAAATGAGTTCAGTGGCCTGGAGCGTCTCCGGAGCCGAGAGGGGACCTGCAACCAAGCGTCCGCGTCTTTGCTGTCAGAGCAACTTGGAATTTCAGAGGAACATTACCTGTGGGAAAACTGGAAAACCTTTTTTCTCCCCTAGATGTGTGGCCTTGGGCAAACGTCCACCCCTCTCTGGGCCTGACCAGCATCCTTCCAGCCCTGGCCTCCGAGGCCCTGCTGGGTGGAAGCTCCCAGCACCTGTCCGCGGGATGCCGAGGAAAATGTGGATGGTGTTTGTCATGGCACGAAATGAGCTTAACTCTAGGACTTCACGGGGCTCTGAGATTGTCCGCCTGCCATTTTCATGGCCTTTCTTTCATGAAATGGTGACCAGAGTAGATGGTCATTATTGTTACACGTCCTTATTTAGCAAAATTAAAAGCTGGCAGCCGTATCCTGCTGTCCTGGAGGGCTCGGGGACGTGTGACAGTCCGTTCTGGACCCTGAAGGACTCTTGCTTGGGCTTTGGTCACTGTAGGACCCAGAGGAGTGGCGTGGGGAGGGGACACAGATGTGCACCCCATCTGTGGGGACAGCACTGTGACTACCCGGGTCCCAGCATGCTCAGGACCCAAAGCCTTCTTCTATACCTCGGGCGGGGTGGGGGGCGGGGGTGGAGAGCTCTTGCATTGATCTTTTCAATGGGCTGACGGGCTGAGCACCTGCTCCTTGTCTGCCAGACAGGACGGCACCACGGGTCAGACTGGACTGTGGCGCACGCCTGGGTCATGGAATCAAGTTAGCGGGAGACCGAGCCCAGCGTCTGAATCAAGGAATGTTGTGGAGCAGGGCAGACTGCACCAGGGGATAGCGCCCGTAGCTATAATAGAGCAGGGTAGGTGTTGGTTCATGAACCTGCTGTTTCAAATACACACGTATTTTCAAATGTATTTCAAAACCTTCAAAGACGTTTATAATATACATAGTCCTTCTGTCTGGAGGAGTAAACTCTTCAAAAATCAACCCTCCGGCGGGCAAACTGCAGACAGAATAACAAAATACCCTATAGGTCTTAGAGAGTAAACCAAAGCGGGGGGGGGGCGGTTTGGGAGCGACATCAAACCTAGAAGAATCAGCCCACATGGGACAAGTGTCTCATTTTTGTGGCCCCACCCTAAGGACAGCCACATCCATGTAAGGGCCCAAGGGGGCTCAGTACTATAGGAGGCTTATTGTCCCCTTGATGAGGACCCAGGAGGGGGAGCCGTGGACACCCTGGGTAGCTGGAGAGTGGGAGGAGCCTCGTGACAGAGAGAGCCAGGGGAGGAGAATCCCAAATTTTGTGTGCTGCACAGTGCGGCAGAGTTTGAATTTCAAGTCTAACCAAGCGAATTGCTTACTGAGACAGAAATGGCAACACCCATCATGACAATGTTGCAGAATCCAGTCTCCCCAACAGAACATCCACAATGTCCAGGATACAATTCAAAATTATCTGCACGTAAAGGGCCAGGAAAATGAAACCCAGTCTCAAAAAAATAAATAAATAAAAGTCAACAGACGCCAACTCTAAGATGACCCAGATATTGCAATTATTAAATAAGAACTTTAAAGCAGATATTATAACAATACTCAACGAGGAAAATAAAAAATATGTCCAAATAAAGGATAGGGCATCGCAGTCAAGAAATAGATAATGTAAAAATGGATCAGTCAGCAGCGTTTATTCCTAATGATCAAAAAGCAGAAACAGCCCAAATGTCCAGCAACTAATGAGTGAGAAAACAAAGTCTGGGTGGGTTTGTGCGAGGGAATATTAGTCCGTCATAAAAAACGAAACTCCGACACGTGCTCCAACGTGGATGAACCTTGAAAACATTATGTTAAGTGAAAGAAGCCAGTCACGGAACACCACACAAGTATGATTCCATTAACAGAAAATTTCCAGGATAGGAAGCCCTATAAAGACGGAAAGTAGACTAGTTAGTGGTGAGGACCTGGGAAGAAGGGGAGATGGGGAAGACTTGCTAATGGGTATTGGATTTCTTTTGGGAGCAATGAAATGTTTTAAAATTACATAGTGGTGGTTATTGTACAACTTTGTGAACATACTAAAAACCACGGAGTTATACACTTGAAAATGACAAATGAAAAATTTAGAACTGAAAACCGCATTATCTAAAATGAAAACAATTGACTGGATGAACTCAGCATGAGAACAGAAATGACAGCAGGGGAATTAGAAAACTTAAAGAGAGATGGATAAAACTTTTCTAACTTGAAAAAAAGAGAGAGAGAAAAGATGGAATACAATTAATAGAGCCGTGGGGACATGTAAAACAACATCAGAACCCTGCAAGTGCCAGGAGAGAGAAAAGAGAAAATGGGGCAGGAAAAGTACTTAAGGAAATACTCGCTGAAAACTTCCCACATGTGGAGAAAAACGTAAATTATAGTCCCAAGAAGCTCAGCAAAATCTGAATAAGATAAATGGAGAAAACTAGGCCTTAGGCATATTATAGTCAAACTACTGACAACCAAAGAGAAAGACAAAAATCTTAAAAACAGACAGAGGCCCTAGCCAGCTGGGTGTTGTCCCGCAAATTGAAAGGTTGCTGGTTCGAGTCCCAGTCACGGCACATGCCTGGGTCGCAGGCCAGATCCCCACTTGGGAACGTATGAAAGACAACTGATCAATGTTTCTCTCGCACATGGATGTTTCTCTCTCTCTCTTTCTCCCTCCCTCCCTTCCCCTCTCTCTCAAATAAATAAATAAAATCTTTTAAAAAAAAATCACACATTACATACTGTGGACATCTTGTCAGAAACCATGGAGGTCAGGACAGGGTGTAACAACATCTTTAAAGTATTGAAAGAAAAAATATTGTCAACTCGGAACTCTGTATCCAACAAAATTATCTTTCAAGAGTGAAAATGAATGAAGACATTTTAAAAGAAAGGAAACCTTGGTAATTCATCAGTGCCAGACCTGCCCTGTAAGAAATGCTAAAGGAAGCTCTGCCGTCTGAAAGAAAATAATGCTGGAGAAAAACCCAGGTCTTCATGCATGAATGAAGGGCATCAGGAATAGGAAATAGTTGCAGAAATATAAAAGACCATTTTTTCTTTTATTTAAAAAAATTACCTGTGACTGTTTGACACAAAAAGTAGAACAGCGTCTTATGAGTAAAGGGTGGCGGGAATGAGCATAAATGGACCTACATGATCGCAAAGTTCCTACATTTTATTGAAGTGGTGTAAGGCTAACTTTCAGAAAACAGAAACAATTAAGATGTGTATTATAATCCCTAGAGCAACCACTGAAAAAGCAATAAAGGCATAAAGCTGAAAAGTTGATTGGTAAATTAAAATAAAATCCCCCCCAAAGGGCAGGAAAGATGAACAGAGAAATTAAAAACAGAGGTAACAAACAGAAGATAAATAATAAAATGACAGACCCATGTTCAGCAAAGCCAATAATCACACTTAATGTTAATGGGCTGAATAGACACTCTAGTTAGAAGGCAGAGATGACTAGAAAGGAAAACAAGTCAGAAACAACCATATGCTGCCCACAAAGACTCACTCTAAATCTGAAGACATATGCAGATTGAGAGAAAACAGCTAGTAAAAGACAAAACGTGCACACCGTAGGTATGACAAGGTAGGAGCGAGTATATTAATGTCAGGTAGAAGGGACTTCAGAACAATGAATAGCTACAAGAGCTAAAGATACATACTTCATGGTGATACTTCAAGGATCAATTCCTGAGGAAGAGATAACAATAATAAATGTATATGTGCCAAATAACAGAGTCTCAAAATACGCAAAGCAAATATTGACAGCTTTAAAGGGGAGAAATAGACGATCCGCAATCGTGCTTTTCTCTCAGCAATTTATAGAGTAGTTTAAGCAAAAAAAAAATCAATAATGACAGAGAGGATTCCATTACATCTTGACCTACTTGATATTCATACATATAGGTTACAATGTAAAATATTATATTTTTATTATGACTCATTTCTTAAAAAGGCTTGAAAACTACTCTTGTAGGGCAAACACAGAAGACTGAACTATAGACCCTGCAAAATTCAACATCTAGTGGGTGAGGCAGGTCATTCTAATACCAGTGGAAATTGGTATAAGGAAGAGAAAGAATTAACGTTTATTGAGTATCTATTATGTGCTAGACCCTGTGCCCAAACCCTTACACAGTTGCATAATTCTTGGCCAGGTAGCATTATCATCCTTGTTCTTCAGGTGGGGAAACTGAGGCCCATGGAGGAAAAGTAACTGGACTGGTGCCAAGCGGAACTTGACCCAGCTCTGACTCCTGCAAAACGGCCGCGGGAGGACAGAGAGGGTAGTCCCTTTACAGGAAACGGGGAAGGACAGTGCCACCACATGTAGGTGTTACTGGAACTGGGCGGACACGGAAAGAAGAGAAACGGAGAGAGCGAACGTGAGGAGGAAGGGAAGTTTGTGCGTGATTTTTACCGATGTCAGGCGGCAGGAACTTGGAGGCCACGGGAGGGACTGGTGGGGAATGTGGCTGGAGGGGCTGAGGGCCAGATCCAGTGAGCTGAGCCTCCCTTTGTATTCCCAGGCAAGGCGAGAGAGGGCGGCAATAACAGGACCAAGAGGACTTGGGGTCTTGCTCACTGCTCGCTTCTTGGTTGGATAGTCTGGGAGATGCAGGCTTAGAGTCATTTTTCCTACAGTCAAACAGAGTGTCCCCAGTGTAATGTCCTGAGAAAACCTGATCGTTAAAGGCAGGTACGTGCAGAGGACATCGTGACACCTGTGCAGATGCTGAAACACACACGTCCCATCTTTGGTCCAGACGAACGTATGAGAGGCTGGGGACGTGCGTGCACTCGCATCCCTACTACCTAGGTGTGCGATCCCAGGAGGCGTGGCAATCCACTGGCACAACAGTCCAGAAAGCTTGGACTGTGTGCTAAATGCGAGGCTGGGTAGAATGGGACCCCCAGAAATGAGAGAGACACTCATCTCTTTGCCCATGGCCAGGAGGCCAAGGCTGCTGAGGCCTGGGGCCCACGCTGAGCACTGAATCGGAGCCCTGAGGAGCTCGGGTGCTCTGACACCCAAAGGGGCCGCCTTCTGCACGAGCCCCCAAGCCTTCACCCACTGGTGCCACTACAGGGCCCTGGGGCCAGAGCCAGGCCCTTTCAGATGGTGTTTCTTTGGCAACACAGGAGGACCTGTACCGAGTCTAGTGTCACCACAGGTCAGAGGGGTGCCAGCTGCAGAGCAGGTCTTGCTGTGGGCGAGCTGACCCAGTCCAGCTCCCCAAGGGCCCAGTGCTGCTCCGAACCCCTGCTTGGCCAACGTGCCAGAGTGATGCTGGATGCTGCTTCCTCTCCACTTCCCAGACAAGTCGCGGGCAAACTCAAGTCTCCAGAGGCTGGCTGAGAAAGGGGGACCAGAAAGGCTTCCCCTCAGCGGGGAGGGAGGGGTCTGCCACACTTGGCTGTCTTGACTCTGTGTCCAAACCAGTGCCAACTGGGGTCACCCTGGAGCCCTAATCTACTGACAGAAAAGACACACGCAGCGCTGAGTCTTCAAAGGCATGACTCAGTTTACCCCTGGAACCGGCTGTTCCTGTGCGTATGCACATGACCGGGGTGTGGATGCTCTGTGTGCCCACGGGTTGAGTGCTGGCGTGTACGTGGTCATCCCTGGCCTGGGCCGTCGGCCTTCTCTCTACCTCCTCTCCCGTCTACACTGCAGCCACGTGGAATTGCTGAGTTCCTTGGATTGCATCGGGCTGTTGTGTGTATCTCTGTGCTCCCACCCACTCTTCCAGCCACTCTGAACTCTCTTCCTCTACGGCAGCTCCGGCAGCTCTGTGGTCCTTCACCCTCCAGCTTGGACGTCACCCTCCCGGGTCCGGTGGCTGCTCCCTGAAACTGCCCTTCCCTCCTCCACATTGCCCCTGCCAACAGTGCGTGCCTTGGAGAATTTCCCAGACAGTGTGGCACTGTGATGGCCACATTTCCTCAACTCCAGGACATACCTCTTTGCTTTGGAAGGTTTCTGAGATAAGGTGGACTCTTACATTTGACGCCCACCTTTAAGGTAAGGGTGCTGCTCACTGTCCCCACCCCCAGGAAAAGCTGCTGTGAAATCAAAGGCAGATCTTAGAACCAGGTGACTGGGGCCCCTGCCTTAGGTTATCTGTGTGACCTCACAGCCTGGTACAGACCGAACCTGGCAAGCATTGGCTGGATTCAAGTTTGAGTTCAATTCAAGCTGTGTGCTCAGTAAAGCAGAGGGTTCAGGATAAAGAGAAAGTCAAGTTCTTGCCTTCCAGGAGGGCACAGATGTGTGTGAAGGAGGGGCTGGGGAGGCCATGAGGAGAGCAGCCCACACAGTGCGAGACCCGCAACAGCACCTTGCCCTGGACGAAAGGGTTTTGTCCTTGTTTTCTGTCTGTGATTTTTTTTTAAAGGGCAGATAAAATTTTATGATTTATAAATGTCTTGCATTCTCTCAATCAATTCTACAAAGAATCCCAATTCCCATGGTCTATCTCATTTTACAGAGAAAGGAACTATGGCTAGAAGTGAAGAGGCTTTTCCATGGTCCACAGGTAGAAAGTGCCAGAACCAGCTAGAAGGTGCTGGAGCTAGGACGGGTCGTTCCCTGATCCCTGTTCTCTCCCTACAAGGGTCAGCTCCGCTCCGTGGAGCCCAAGCTCTCCTCTTCAGAAGGTGAACATACAACCCGGTCTCCAGCAGAAGTCTAATCCCTGTTCTGTGAAATAAGAATAAACCCTGAAGTTTCTCACTACGCCTTCTCACACAGTCACCATGGCGATGGGAAAATATTATGCAGCGAAGGAATTATGGGAATATGAATCAGCAGAACCCGCAAAAGGACCTTTGGAAAACTGTGACTCCCAGTGGACATGCCTCCTTTTCAAAGTATCCTCTCCAGAATGATGGATTGCACTCAGCTTCCTATGGAAACTCAGCGGCCAGCCCCACTCCATTAGCGACAGACCCGCTGTCTCCGTGCCAGCACCGGTCCCTTCCTGTCTTGAGGAAAGCTTGGGCCATTTATGAGCACGGTCGCTGCTTGGCAACACGGGCTTGTGGATATCTGCTGGCTTCCCCTGATCTGAAACGTTTTTGCTTGCCAAGTGGAACAAATGACTGGTGTTGATTCTGGTGGATATTTAACGTGGTCCAATGGCATTTCCATGGCGGAGAGCTCAAACGTGTTTTCCAGTTTAGGACGATGGCGCTGTTCACTGAACACTAAGTAATGTTAGGAGGTAATGACTGGCTTATCCTGTTATTAGTAAGCGTCCCTAAAATTGTTAGTTAATCTGTGTGTGATAGGGATAAAAAAAAGAAACGAGAACATAGAATTACCGTTGGACCCAGCCATCCCATCCCATCCCACTTCTGGCTGAACAAGCAAAACAGTTGAAAGCAGAGGCTTGAGCAGATATTTGTCCGCCCGTGTTCATAGCAACATTATTCACCCGCCAAGAGTGGAAACAAACCGCGTGTCCATGGGCAGACGAAGAGGTAAACAAAGCGTGGTCCATCCATACAGTGGGATAGTACTCAGGCTTCCAGAGGAAGGAAGTGCTCACCCGTGCTACACCGTGGATAAGTCTCGAGGACATTGTGCAAACTGAAATGAGCCCGTCACGAAGGGACAGACACTGGATGATTCCACTGGCAGGAGGCCCCCAGAGCGATCACACTCAGAGACAGAGAGTGGAATGCTGGCGGGTCCTGGGCGGAGGGGAGGGGTGTTTACTGGGGACAGAGTGTCTGGTGGGCGAGATGATAAGAGTTTTGCAGATGGAGGGCGGCGCCGGCTGCACAGCAATGCGAAGGCACTTGGTGCCACGGCACGGTGCACTTAAAGATGGGTGATGAGGTAAATCTTCCATGTCCTGCGTTTCATCACAATAAAACAAACCGAAGACTGGGAAAGGCAGTGGTTTGGGGGACCCTGAACATGGACTTGGGTTCACTGCTGGCCAAGCCAGAGGTCTGTCGGCACAGGCTAGTACGCGCTCCACCAGGCTGGCATGGTTCCGCGGCCACAGAGAGTGCCCCGGCTGCTTGGCTGGTACCTGGACTGCAATGCACGCGGTGGCCTCTCTCCTTCCTTACTCGGTCAGCCTCCTCTGCTGGACACCCCTCAGGAAGCCTGACCTACCCCCCTTGTTACCCTCCATCTGTCAACCAGGTCAGGTGCTGCACTGGGCTGTAGCCCTTGGGAGCAGGATGCAGTACCTGGGGACCCAAACCGATCAGTGACAAGGCTGGTCCGTTTGACGGCCGCCACGCCATCCCCAGCCCCGCCCGCCTGCCTCCTTCAGTGTTATCCACAAGCACAGTGCCGGGCCATCCGTCCTCCATTCGACACAGATGGACAGAGCCCTCCCAGGGAAGCCCTGTGCCAGTGACAGTAAGGGACAGAGCTGGACTGAAGCTGGCTCCTACAGAGCAGATGGGAGCAAGGTGGTTTTTGTTATGGACTCTGGAGCCAGGTGGCCCGAGTTCAGATCTGGACTCTGCCTTGGAAGCTTTGCGACTCGGCCCAAGTTACTCAGCCTCTCTGAGCCCCAATCTCCTTACCTGTGATGGGGAGCAACACAGGTGCCCTAGTGTGGTGAGGACTCAGTGAGTTGACGTGTGTAAAGCTCCTTGAACAAAGGGCTTCACGAGCCTTGGCTGACACTGAGCCCTCCCTTCCCCTCCTCCTGCCTGACTGTGCCCCCCACACAGGGTCAGGCCTTGGTCATCTCTGTGGCCCCTGGGCAGCGGAGAGTGAAGAGCACTCGGGTGAGACGGACATGCATCCGAATCCCAGCTCTGCCCTGGCTGAGAGCAAGTGTCCAGCAAGGCACTGTCCACTCAGCTTACGACGGGGCGGTGATGCCGGACATGGGGACCGTCCAGCCCAGGATAGGTGCTAACTTGATGAGACCAAGATTAATATTAGCAGCTGTCAGCATGCGTGTGGGTGCCGAGCCCTTGCAGAGGTCGGGAACAATGTGGCACAAGGATTAGGTTAATGGATGGCTGAAAGTCACTTCCTCTGAACAGTGATGTGAAAATCCACATAGTGATGCCCGAGGTAAGGAATGGGTCCACGCATTACACTTGGCAGGGGTTGAAAGCTGTAACTATGGAGATAACACGGCATGTGGGGACCGCTTGTGACAGGGTCAGGGGGAGAGACGGGAAACGCCCTTTTATGGGCGGCTGGATTGGGCAACCGTGCCCAGAAAGAGGAGTGGAGAGGCAGCAAGCCCACGTGGCCGGCGGCACTGGGTTTCTCATGGAGGGACGACAGCTGATCTCATTGTCCTTCTCTCCGCTTGGTGAATTTTCTGCAGAGGTTTTGTTTCTTATACACATTTGGGGGTTCAATTTTTTTTAATAGAGAAGGAGGGAGAGGAACATTGATGTGAGAGGGACACATCAATCAGGGGCCTTTTGCACGCACCCCGACCGGGACCAAACCCTAAACCCAGGTGTGTGCACTGACCAGGGATCCAACGGCAACCTTTGGGTCTGTGGGGCGACGCCCAACCCACGGAGCCACACCTGCCGGGGCTGGAAGTTCACTTTTTAAAGGGAGTGGTTGAAGCCAGGCCCCACAGTTCCTGATCTGTGAAGATTCTCAGTGTCCGTCAGTCTGTGAGGTGGCTTCACAGGGCCACAGCCCCAGTGCTGGAGACAGTGACTGAGTTTAGGTGACAGGCTCCAAACCCTCAGTGCCACCTCCCTGCTACCAACCAGGACAGGCTCTCGCCTCTCTGGCTGAGGCCCCGACTGAGACATGTGCCCAACCCCTGCCCAGGCTACAGGGACAGCAAACGAAGGAAGGTGGCCCTGCCCACACGTGGGGGCTGTTGACAGCAGGAAAGGTACCGACGGTCACAGGACATGCACAAAGAAGTAGGATTGTCCTGCCCAGGCTGCACTCAGGGTGGCTGAGGTGTGACCACCGGGAGCTGATGAATACCTGAGAACCACAGGGTCAGTGGGATCAGGAAGGTGGGCAGGTGGGGCAGTCGCTGGGCAGGAGAGGGAGGCCCCCCAAGCGAGAGGCGACCTCTAGCCAAGCAGGCCCTGCAGAGACTCCCCATGCCTGACTCTGGCGTGCCTGCTGTGTGCACGGCGGCATCAGTGGAAGGCTGAGGCTGGCTCTGGGGAGGGCAGGGCACCCCGGGATGGCCCCACACAGTGGCAATGGGGGGAGCAGAAGCCCCTTCTTTCCCCTCCTTCTAGACCTGGGTCCCACCCTGACGCCCCACCCAGTGCTTGTTGGGAGATGCTAGGGTCCCCTGGACCCAAGCAGGCTCCTGTTCGAAGGAACATGAGCTCTTTAAATCAAACTAAATGTAAACCGCACATCTGCTTTCAAGATCTGTGGGCCTGAAGCAAGCTGCTAGCAAGTGCAGGCTTGACCCCAGACCACCCCTCCAGACCCCTCAGCATCGCCCTCAGAGAAACAATAGCCAAGTGGATCCCTGATTCTTTGAGAACCAGAGCCCGACATGTGAACAGAGCTGGAGGGGCTCTGCTGTGATGGAAGGGGGGGCGGGAATGTGTGCTTTACAAGCAGCCGGTGAGCAAGCCTTCTGTCACTGGACAGAGCCGGGAAGCCCTGCCAGCAAATGCATAATTTATGAGGATGAGCCTATGCATATTTATGAGCTCATTGCCTTCCAAGGCCAGTTGTGGTCTGTGAAAAATCCTTTCATAATGAATTATTGCCTGAGGGGAGGGCCTGGGTTCAGGGCAGGTCTGGAGGCCTCAAAACGACTACAATCTGTACAACTTGCCTTGAAGAAAATGCTCCCCACTAGGCCTGCCTTTGGTCAAATGTGGGAAGATGCAGAGAAGGAAGCCTTCCCCCTGGGGAATCCCTTAGCCCCCAGCAGCATTCCAGGGAAACTGAGGCGGGCGTCCTTCCCCCCAAAGCAACCTGCACACATGGCGGGTGGAACTCGGTGACAAAACTTCCTACACCTCAGGTCACATACCAAATGCCACTCGGGCTGGTTTCTACTCCTTCTGGGCCTCAGTCTTCCCATCGGTTGACGGGGAGGTGGATGCCTCCTCCCTTGGATTCTAAGGCGCACCTGCCTCTTTAAGCACCACTGAGACTGGAGTGTGACCACGCCTCAGTGCCTCGGCTACTGTCAGGGTTCAAATGGCAGAGTTTTCCTTTCCTTATGGTCCAGAAGACAGTGTACCAGTCACAATCACGGGCATCCCAGCCCCGCTGAGACACAGCGACAGGCCACCATTGGCCAAGCACCTGCTGTCAACCAGGCGCCGTGCCTGGCACTTATCAACACTGGCGCATAGATGGCACGTGCATGTCGCATGTTACACAGCGCAGGGCCGGCACATAGTAGGTGCTCAGTGCACGTGAGCGTCCCTCTTCTCATTCGCAGGAAGAACGGCCCCGCTCCATGGCATTTGCCTGGTACAGAAGTCTGTCCCCAGTATCCTAACGCCGCCGCCTGGTGTTGGCAGCCTTGAGTCGGTGCTGGTTTCCTCTGGATTTGGGTGGGGGCGGTGGGGGAGCTGCAAAGTTTTCCCAAACTAGTCAGAACCCAATTAAAATGTTACTCATGAAACCCAAGACAGTGATTCACTTAATACTCCATCTGGTATTTCTTGCTTCCAAGCAATTCACACGTGATTCAACTTTGATTGTGTTTATTGAACTTAAACAGCAGCCCACTTCCTCCTCCCAATAAACGTCGTTCTGAAAGGCACGCCACCATGGGAGTGTGTACCCATGAGTGTGTGCCCCTGAGTGTGTACTCATGAGTGTGTGTGCGCATGCACACGCTGCCAGCAGGTTCATCCCTGAGGGCCCAGGATGTGTGACCTGAGTGTCTGCAGGATTGGCTCTGTTGATGGGGACCCACGCTGTCACACGGGGCCCTGGGCTCGGTTCAATGTTCTGCTGCCACTATCCTGAAATTTCTGATCATTCTTGAACATCATGCACAAGGCCCAGCAAATTGTATGACTGGCCTGCATGTACGCAGGCGTGTCTGCATGTCAGTGTAGGCCCAAGAGCCCAGATGTCCCTGGGAGCACGTGTGTGAGTCCACACAAATGGGGTGCAATGCCCTTGTGGGGTGCAGCTGCATGGGGGCCATGTGGGTGAGGGTTCGAGGAGGGGGACGTGACTGGGACATCGAGGGTCTCGTGAGCATGCCAGAAGGTGGTCTTCACATGGGCCGCATGGGAAGCCCCCAAGATGCAGATTCCATGGGCCTATGTGGGCTCAGGCATGTGCAATTTCAGGGGGCCCTCACCCAGGTGACCGTAATGTATGTCAAGGTCTGAGAACCCCTGGCCTTAGGTTTTAGACACCAAAACGTGTGGCTGATGACACCTATGGCGCTCTATAAGGACAGGTCCAGAACTTCACGCAGCTCGAAACCACCCACCCTGTTATCTGAAGTTCAGGGTCTCAAAGGAGCAGAGGCTGCCGGGAACACCGAGGAAGCGATGAGCCTGAGGCTGCTGACCGCGGGGCAGCCCAGCCAGAGGCCTCTCCCCGAGGCCTGGGCCCGAGCCAGGCACTGCCTCAGCAGCACAGAGTGGCCTTGAGGGCTGGCCCTCTGCCTCCTACACCCCTGCCTCAACTGGGGAGGGGCAGGTCTGCTGTGCTGTTACTTTTCTGATTTATCAGTGTGGGCCCTACATGGGCCCTGCTCCCCAGTGCCTCACCCCTGCCTGGGTTCCTGGCTTGACCGTTCCCCACAGAGACCCACCCTAAATCAGAGGTGATTGACATTGGTCAGCACCCCCACCCCAATGCCATCAGGGGGTGCCACCTCCAAAAGCACAGGGGACAGTCCTCATGGTGCCCTCCTGGGGCCCAGCAGGGGCTGACCCTTGAATTGCTGGCACCTGGTGGTGACCGTGCCCAGGACAACTCCTCTCCAAGGCTCCTTTTCACTGAAAGTCATCCCGGGGTCAAGATGCTGTTCCCTCCCTGAACACCTCATCGCTGCATGTGGTGACCCTGGGCAGGTCACTTGACCTCTCTGAGTCTCAGTTTCCTCATCTATGATGTAGCTGGGGGTCTGGTTCCTGCCTTTGCCCTCCTTCAAGTCACACCTCCTTCTGGGGTCCCTGCTCGGCCACCAGACACACTTCTAAGTTTCCCCATCCCCACCCAGTGGAGGGTCAGCGATGGAGCCAATTAGTATCAGTGTCGATTAGAGCTGGAGTCCCAAAAGCTTTGGTGGGGGGGTGTCAGGAAGAACCCCTGTTTCCCAGGAAGGGAAGTGGTCCAGGATGTGGAAGAGGCTGGCCCAACCCCACACCACCAATCTGTAACCGTAATGGATTGGAGTCCCAGAACTGTCATGAGAGGTAGGTGGGGATGTTATAGGTGGGGGCTCAGAGAGGTTGGGCGTCTTGCCCAAGGACACACAGTTTGGGAGACCTGAGTTTAAGCCCAGGGCCTTTACAGTGATGCTACACAGACACCTCGCCTCTTGGAGAGGCGCCAGCCCAGCCCGAGCTCCTCTGGGCCTCTAGGGCCCTGTGCCACCTGAGGTGGCACATCCCCTGTGGTTCCTTCCCTCAGCTCCCATGCAGCCCAGGGCCAGCCCTTCTATTATTCACGCCTCCCTTCGGTTGCCAGCGGGGACCGAGCCCAGAGGTCCCAGCGTTGCCAGGAAAGATAAGGCACCCACACCTGACTGCATCTTCGGAGCTCCCTCTCGATTTCCCAAAAGCTCACAAAGGCCTGTTGTTCCTGGCCCCGGGCGGGCGGGAGCTGGGCCTCCTTCTTGTGAAAGGGAGAGAAACCATTAGCAGGATTACTGCTGGTTAGATTTACAGTCTCTCCTCTTGGCCACCTGTCCCCTCCCGCAGCACTGCGTGGACTCCAGGCGCCAGCGCCTGCTGTCTGAGGGGCCCCAGGGAGGGGACGCGTCGGCTCCCACGTGCTGCACTTCTGGGGTCGGTGCACTAGTGACCCGTTAGCGGGGAGGAAACTGAGGCCCACTCAGCCCACACAACTGGTGAACAGCTCGGTCAGCGCTCCCTGCCCTGCCTGTGCGGGATGCCCAGCTGACTCATTTGTCCTCAGAACAGGACTCGGGAGACACAAATTCGTGTGTGCAAACCCACTCCGCTGCCTCTGACTTTAGAGCCACAAGTAAAGTGAAAGCAGAAAACAGAAATACAAGGTCACCGACGGGAGCCCCAGAGGTCCGTCTGCAGCCCCCTCAGCCCGCCTCCTCCTGGAGCCAGAAAACAGGTCTGGGAGCTGAGTCTCAACCCCACCCAGAGGTCTGACAGAGGTCTCTGGTCTCCCGGTGCCACGGGTGCCCTCACAGGGGGAAGCGGGGAGTGGGGCAGAAGGCGTTCCAGGATGGGAGAAGGGGGCCCCCTCCTCACCCGGGCAGACCCCACCAGGCTGGGGATGACTCCGCCAGCCACAGGATGAAGGGGATGCGAAGGAAGGAGCTTCGAGCCGGGCAGATGAACACCTTCAGATGGTGTACATTCCAGGGCGTGGAGATGTCCTGTGTCCCCCACGCCCAGTGGTGAGGCACTTTGGAAACCATCAACAGCAGGCCCCACACTTCACACATCAGGAAACTGAGGCACTGGGAGGAACAGAGGTTCATTCATGAGCCCCACAGATGCAGGGCAGGGGCATGGCGGGTTTCAGACACAGAGCAGGGTCAGGGGCATTAACGGAAAATTCCCTGCTGTTGAACCTGCCTGGACGAGCCGTGTGGTGGTCCACAGCCTCTGAGCCTCAGTTTTCTCGTCTGTAGAATGGGAGGGACAGTGATACCCAGATGACAGGTTTAGGGAAGAAGAAAACGTGTACACAAGGGCTCTGCGGCCAGCTCTCCACACTGTGTTCCATACAGGCCGCTGGGGGAGCATGACTGGCTACAGAGACAACAAGACCATCTGTTGGGCACCGGCGACATGCCAGGTGCTGGGCACAGAGATGATGCAGACATGGACACTGCCCTTAAGACCACCACCATGGGAGAGGGGACACAGGGAGCAAGGGAGGTGCACAGAGGAGGCCCCTCCTTGGCTGGGAAGGAGAGGGTGGGAGGGGAGGAGGGCTTTGCTGGGAAGGATGGACTGCTCCAGGAAGGGGGACCCAAAGGGGAGAAAGCCTTGGGATGTGCAGAGTCGCATCTGCCTGTCTGCACTTGGGGTGTTGGGGCGGGGTGCTGGCAGTGCTGGGCAGGAGCTGGGTGGCGGAGGGGTCAGACTACCCCGGTGGCCTGTGTGTGCCTGGCTGATGGGCTCAGATTTAAGTCCAATGGAGAACCCTCCCTGAAGAGGCCCGCTAGCTGAGAGTCAGGGATGTCAGGCCACTTGGCTGAGACGAGAGGGGTGTTCCTCAGAAAGGGCAGGTTGGGGAGCTGGGGGCACTTGCTGGGGCTTGAGACCTCAACACCATACATCTTTGCAGGCAGAACCTCTCCATGTGTCCTGTGCCCACTGTACCTCCTTCCCCGCTTCCTGTCACAGCCACCCTGAGGGGAGCCTCAGTTGCAGACGGGGACCCTGAGGCTCGGCCAGGAGCGGTCACTTGCCCAAACGAGGCAGGGCAGGGAGTCCCCGCCAGGCCATCTCCCACGAAGCCCTGTCCCTCCCATGGCACACCCTGCCTCTAGCTTCCTGGAGCAGCTCCGCCATTATCCACCCAGCGGAGGGTTCCGTTCCTTCTTCAGGCTTGACTATTAAAAAACAAAAACCCTGCTCTTTTTAAAATGTGTGTGTGTGTGTTTTAAATGTGTATTTTTAAGAGGCAGTGGCTGATTCTTCCCAGAGTCAGCCCCCTGGGCACCCACTCCTCTTGACCCTGTTTTCTCAGGACCATAAACCACCTTCCTAAGGGGCCAGGAGACCAAGGGGGGAACACTGACCGCACATTTGACAACCTATCATCCATCAGTCAAAGGGGGTTCGGGTCCAGGCTCTGGAGGCCCAGAGCGGGCAGCCCAGAGTGACCAAACTCTGCCTCTGGCGCCCCTTCCCGGGGAAATGACTGTCCGCTTAGATCTGTGCCTCCCCAACAGCCTTCCACACCAGCAGGACCAGGACACTTTCTGTGGCCCTGAACCTCGGGGACCCTGATCCCTACCCTCTCTGGCTCAGGGAGGTGGGTGCTGGGCGGGGCCAGTGTCACCAGAGGCGATCCTGGGGGTGGGGACTCTTCAGGTGTCAATAAGGAACAGCATTTGGGTACACTTAGACTTACACTGAAGATGTGCATATTGCTGATCTGAAATTCCCACGTTCTAGCTGACAGCCTGAGTTAGGAGTGTGGGGCTGTGCGGGAGCAGAGGGGTCTGGGGAGAAGGTGGAAGCCAGTGGGGACTGGAGCTCCCTTGGGATCAGGCTTTGCAGAAGGTCCTATTGTACTATTCCTGTTCCGCCTGGCAGCCGTCCTGTAAGGTGCCATCAGCCCCATTTCGCACACAGGGCCACAGTGAAGGCCTGGAGAGATTATATGACTTGAAAAGATCGTACAGCACCAGGTGGCAGAGCTCGAATGCCAAGGCCGATCTGTCTGGGCAGCCTTGCTCCTTCCCTCCTTCTCCCCTGCTGCTGGAGGGGCCAGGGACACAGTGACAGGATAAGGAAAGAGCCTGGGATGCCTGGCTGCTGTCGCACCCATACCCAGCCCGAGCCAGGAGTCCCCTTCAGACAGGACCTGCCTTTCCCGGGTTACAGACCCAGCAGCACATCCAGGGCAGGCCATCAGGGTGGCCTATCCCCTTTCTCCCACTGGGCTCAGAACAGGACGGAATCGCACCCTCTGGGCAGCCTGATGAAGGCACTGCCCGCAGGTGGACTTGGGTGGAGCGGATGGGTTCCCTCGGGCTCAGGTTACAGCCACACAAAATCAGCCTGACCATCAGCACCTCTGCTGGCCCCAGGCTCCCACCCAGCCTCCTGGGAGGATGTTCCTGGCCTATTTCCAGAGCTCTCCAGTGACAGACGCAAGCTTGCAAGTCCAGGAAGGACAATGTCAGCTCCCTCGGGAGCAGCTGAGGGGAGGAGGCCAAATGACCCGAGATAAGAAAAATCTAAAGGTATCTCCTCACCAGGAACCCAAATCGCAGGCAGGGTTTATCTTCACTGAGCGTGTGATCTGGACACCCACCTCCTCCGCCCACCCAAGCTTTAAAGCTGGGAAGAAATCCTGCCAGGCCCGGCCAGTGTCAGCCAGCACCTTCTCTGGTGATGGAGCCCTTTCTAAATGGGTCTGGAACTCACAGAAACATCCAGGTTTCCAGCTTTCTCCATGTCCCTCCCTCCTGCCAGCCTCCAGAGGAGGGGCTCTAAGCCCAGCCTGCAACCTCAAGCCGCACACCTTTGCTGGATGGCCACCCTGCACCAGGGCCCCAGACATGTCTTTGTCCCCATTTTACAGATGAGGGAACTGAGGCTTATGCTCCCAGAGCCGAGAGGTGATGGCCAATAAGCACATGAAAAGGTGCTCCACGCCATTAGTCGCGAGGGAAATGGAAGTCAAAACCGCGATGAGTTACACAGCCGCCAGGATGCACAGAATCAAAAAGTCGTTGGTGAGTGCGGGTGAGGACGCGGAGGGGCCGGAACCCACCCACACTGATGGAGGGAAAGCACGCTGGTGCCTCCACTGTGGAAGCCGGTGCAGGGGCCCTCGGCAGGGGAAACAGAGTCGCCATGGGACACTCAGGTGTACGCCCACCAGAGGTGAGAACACACCTTCACACAGAAACGCGGGCATTACGGCGAGGGGAGGGGAGCCGGCGTTTATTTAGTGCCTACTGTATACATTCTCCTGTACTGCTCTAGTCACCTCGGTCTCTTAATCCTATGAAGGAGGAAACTGAAGTTCGAGGTGAGGGCAAGTCCCCCGGCTTCTCCCTCGGGCCACAGCACTCAGTGGGACACATGTGCACAGTAGGTGCTCAGTAGGCACCCGCTGAATCAGCACGTCCCCTCAGCCCAAGACCTCACGCCTTCAGCGAGAAGCGGCAGGAAGGGCGTTTTCTGCAACAGAACCCATGTTTTGACGTGTTTTCCCACCCGAAATAAACGAGGCGGGATTCCTAGAAGATGTGTTTAAACTTGGTAGCATATTCTCTAAACAGTGTGGCTTAGAGGTTGGCAGGGGGACCCAGAACTGCAGGAATGCTTGGCCCCCCACGTGGGGCCCCACAGCCCCAAACCGATTCCAGTTTTACTTCCAGCGATTCAGGCGACGTCACCAAGTCTGGGGTGGGGGTGGGGGGTTCGGAGACGACCCCCATCCCTGCAAACGTTATTTTTAATCCGAGCTTATGCCATTATCGGAAATGAGGCGTGTTATTCATGGTCACAGCCCTCTGCTAGGCTGTGAGTTTTTATTTAAATTCACTTAGTTATATACTATTAAAAGCCACTGGGAAAATCTCTTATTAGAGCAAGGAGGCAGCTGCTATGGCGGGGTGGGGGGGGGGTCCTACAGCCAAGGCCATCGTGTCTGTGTAGAGTGGCAGATCGCAGGCTCTTCACGGTGTCCGTTTTTTAATCGTTTTCTACGATCACTTCCTTCTGAATTCATACCCCATTTTTAATGTTGACGAAACAGGCTCATGAACTACCCATGCCAACTCCCTCCTCTGCGCCGCAGCGAGTAATAAATCAATGACACTTTAGGGCAATTAGGAGCTGTTGCTTCCCTTGGTTACGCTTTTCCTTTTTTGGTATTGTGACCAAATGTCTCAGAAATGTATTTTTGTGCTTTTCGTTGCAGATTCAAGTCTGTGGGAGAGAGCGTGTTTTGAAAAATCTCGCCCCTTGCTTTGTGACTTGCGCGGTGGAAGGACCCACGGACCACATTTCAGGTGCTAGCCGACCGCAGCTCACGGCTCACGTGATATTCTCTGAATGGGTCGTAATTAAAATGGGTGACTTTAAAAAAGAAAGTCAATTGGAAAACAAAGCCAGCGGGGAGGCAGCTATGACTACCATTCACTAATGAGGGCTGCGCTCCCCTCTCCGGCCATTAGGTGCGGCCAGGTGACTCGCTTTAGCCAATGAAATGCTGGTAGCAGCAATATCGGTCACTTCCTGGTGGGAACATTTAATTGACAGTGTGGCATCCCCACCCCTCTTCAGCCTCAGGCCTGGGGACACAGGGGTCCACATGGAGGCATCAGGCTGAGCCCCCATGGAGAGGACCTGCCCTGAGAGTTGTCCGGTCTCGGCATGAAAGTCCTCGGTTGCTTTAAGGCCCTGAGGTTTGTCTTTCCCACAGCACGCCCAGCCCGTCCGGAGCGATGTGTCAGGAAAGCACAAAGGGGCTGTTTTGATAAACACGAAATGGGAAATCAGCCATGACGGAGACTGAGTATCTCTGACCCATCCCAGGATCGATTTATTTTGGTGGCACGGTTTCCAGAAAGAAACAGGTAAGGGGTTGCAAATGCTAACAGCTTTGTTTCATTATTTTTTTTCTTTTATCAATTCTAGAGAGAGGGGAAAAGAGAGAGAAAAAGAGGGAGAGAAACACTGATGTGAGAGAGGAACAGTGATCGGCTGCCTCTTGCACATGCCCTGACTGGGGACTGAGCCTGCAACCCAGGCATGTGCCCTGACCAGGGATCGAACCCATGGCCTTTCAGTTTTCAGGATGCCCAGACAACTGAGCCACACCTGCCAGGGTATTTGGTTTCATTTTTAAAATACAATAAATAAAAACATAAAATCTATCTTACTGTGTTAAGACTACTCAATCACAACAGGCCCCACGCTTTAAAAGAGCGGAAGTGGGTAACTCGTTTGCCTGTTTGGTTCCCAACAGCTTCTAGCCTGTGTATCTGGGCACAAGTGTAAAACCCCCGGGGACTTTGGACACAGGAAAAAGGACACAGAGACTGAGTCTTTTGCTGCTTAATGTTCGCAGATGTGACAAGGGCTATTGCACAGCAGGTGTCCCTGAGCCCTGCTGTGTTCCCCCTCACAAAAGAGCAGGGCCTGAATAACTAACTCAAGGGTTTTGCTTTTATGTCCTTGCACAGTCTCCTCACCACAGGCCCATCCCTGGGGTGAGTCAGTAACCAGACAGGAGAACAGAACCCACGCAGGACAAGGAGGGAGGCGAGGCTGCTCTGCTCCCTGGTGAGGCCCCCCGCACCCCATGAGGTCTGGGGGTGGGCAAGAAGCTGGGGCCATCTCTGGGCTCTGGGATGGCAGGAGGAGTTAGCGGAGGCCGGGGTGGGGGGAGCCGCCCCCCACCCCCACCCCTATGTCAGACTCCCACCTTTGGCAAACCTCCTTGGATTCCGGCAAGGGAGATACCTAGAGAACCTAGGATGAGGCCCTTTGGGGGACTCCAGAGAACTGTTAGCCCTCCCCAGCTGAGCCACTTGGAACCTGTAGGAGCTCCGGGTGCTTGCAAGAGCAGCTGCTTCCCACTATACAAATGGGGCGACTGGGGCCCAGAGCAGGGTGCTGGTGGGAGGTGACACAGGAGGAGAGAGAGGGTCACTGCACTGGCTGAGCACGTACTCAGATTAGGGCGTCCACCCTCACCATTCCCTCTGCCACCTGTCTTGGAGACTCAGAGGGGTTAAGTGACATACTCAAGGCCACAGAGCCAGGGAGTGGCAGAGCAGAGACTCGAACCCTGGGCCCTGGTGGACCAGCTGAGAATACAGCGACCTGTTCTTTGGTGCTTGGAATGGTAAAACTGCTTTGCTGGAGACTTTCCCAAACATGGGGAACTGACGGCCCAAAGGCCAGATTCTCTTCCTGCACAGTTCTGCCAGCAGGGGAGGGGGTAGGCCACAAGGTCAAAGGTAGGAGAAGACAGTCCACGGACCTAGGCTGTCTGGAACCAGCACTGCCAGGCCCCTCTACCCGGGCAGTGCCAGCACTCAGTTGCTGTCCCAGGCCCAGTGAGGGATGGACAGGGCCCCATTCTACAGACGAGAAAGCCGAGCCTCAGAGCGGGAGTGACCCAGACTCACTCCACCTCACTGAGGGCCAGACCAGGCCCCGGATCTGGGCGACGTGAGGGCAGCGCCTCCGCTGGCAGCTGTGGGCGCAGCCAGGCTCTTGCTATAAATACAATGCTGACACCCGGTAACCTTAGCCTGCAGGCTCCCCCGCCCAGGCCTGGGGCCCTAAATCCTGCAGCCTGTCTCTGGGGTTTCCTAACACCCTAACGAGGTGCCACATTTTCAGTCCAGGCTCCACATTATTGGAAGCAATGTTAAGGCAGCATTTCCAAGATGAGGAGGTCTGAGGGCCAAATCGGCCTATGAGACCGCCAGCCCCCTTGGATGAGCAGGGTGGGAGCCCCCAGAAGGGGCACCCAGGCTGGGGGTTTGCATAAGCAGGGTCCGAGGCAAATCCCAGGTCTACCGTCTACCAGCTGGGTGACCTTGGGCAACCTGTGTGTCTCTCTGAACTTCATTTTCCTTAGCAACACAGTGGGGTTTATGCACCCCCCCCCACCAAGGGATTGAACAGATACATGTCCACAATGGCCAGGACACAGCAGATAATTCAGTCCCTGCATTTGCTGGGTGGCTCGCAGTTGACTTATTGGCTGAATAATAATAACAGCTACGGCGGCTAACAATAAGCCTGGCATTATTTTAAGAGTATTACATGCTTTTGGTCACTTAACCCTCACTCGAACTTGAGGAGCTAGTGCCCTATTATTGTCCCCATTAACAGACGAGGAAAGTGAGGCACAGTGCCTTCAGTAATCTGCCCAAGGTCACACAGGGTGCAGATGGAGAGCTGAGAATTTTGCAGCTGTTGATACAGGCCCTGGGATTGGTTCCAGAAAACAGGCACACATATTTCATAGCAGCCTCCTGGGCCCCATCACTCTGCAGGGTAGGAATCCTAGGAAGACCTGAACTACAGGCAGCTCAGTCTAGGAGACCCCCCCATAAACAAGCGCTCCCACACCCAGGTGCTGCTTTCTCTTCTGCCAACCACGCTCTTCCAAAAGCCCAGCATATCACAGGCCAAAGACCATCATATGGCATTCCATAGGCGGGCAGCCACGCCCCAAGCTCACCCAGGGCGGCCCGCCAGCCGGGGTTGGCAGAGCCAGGATGGTGCCCGTAGGCCCCCAACCCAGCTGACCCCCTTCCAAACAGTGAAGGAGCTGTGAAGGCTGTGTCTCCTCCGAGCCTCCTGAACGTACACACACATGCATGCACACACACACTCAGGGCCCATTCCACGGTCCCAACACGCTAAATACTGTCCCAACCTTCCTGAAATACCCCTCTCTACACGGGTGGCTTTACAAGCTGCTAAAAGCAGGGCTGTGTCCCTGGTGGAGGGAAAGAGCTATTCCGGGTCTGTGTCAGGTGTGGGAAGAGCCAGCCAGAAAGGGCCGCACCACCCCCAACCCATACTGGCTCCTTGGCCTTCACAGCCACGGCGGACAATTCCTGGCAGCCAGTGCCACTGGCGCCTGGCGGAAGAGGGTGAGGTCAGGCCAGTGCCGTCGGTGTCCCCCTCCCCACACACACAGTTCCAAGTCTGACTCGGCCAGGCCCAGGCATTGGGGCTGTCCATCAGATACCAAGGGGGGACCATACCACCAACACCCGCCACCCAGCCCAGGACCCCCTGGACAGCTTGACATGCCCACGACCCTCCCCAGCGGTGTCTGACAGATGAGGAGCCCACAGCCAGGCTGAGGCTCAGGCAGGGTGGCCTGCCTGGAGGGGCCGGACCAACACGCACAGGTCCCTGCACCCCGAGGCTCCTGCCCAGACCCCCCACGGGATGCTCCCACGAAGGCATCACTGAGTGCTCACTGCGCGTCGGGCCCTGGCAGCTGCTTTTGCAGGGACCACGGGACCGCGTTTACTCTCCGCAGCTGCCTGATTAGCGACTGTTTACCGCTGTCTGCTTCTCACCTGGGGACCCTGAGGCTCAGGGCAGTTAAGTCACTGGCCCAAGGTGACCCAAGTTGGAAGTGAAAGGTTTGGGATTTGAACCTGGCAACCTGACTCCGGAGTCCTTGATATGCCTCCAACATTAAACTGTCACCTGCCCCACCCGGGACCAGTTCAGGGGCATGTCCACATCACAGCTTTGTCTTCAACTGGAAGGAGTTGGGGGCAGCCAGCCAGGGAGCCAGGCAGCGCGTCTCCACCAGGGGCAGATCAGAGGGCATGCGGGCAGACCCCAATGTCTGACTGCCCCCCTCTCTGACTCTGTCCCTGGCCATCTCCAGCCTAGAGGGTCTGGGGCCCACGGAGGACCTGCCTTATGCTGGCAGAGCAGGGGCTGAGGGCGTCCTGCAGGTCTCAGGCACCCCCCCACACACACATTGCCTGCAGTTCCAGGGGCCCATGGCACTCTGAGTCCCCCTAGGCGGCCAGCCACAGCCCAAGCCACCGCTGCACTCTGGGTCATCTCTGGACGCCCTGGCTGACAGCGAGAGGGCTTGCAGTGACAGAGCTTCCTGCCCCAGCTCCACCGGGAAGCTGGGGTGGCGGTGGCAGAACTTAGCTTTGAAAGTGGAGCTCCCCCCTCAGGGGCACAGGCCCTCGGGCATCAGGCTGGGAGGAAGGGGGTCCAGACCCCCAGCGGCTGCAGCCTGGGGTGGGGGGGCAGTGCTCTCTCCACCAGTGGCCTTGACCCTGCAACAGGACCTGTAGTAGGTAAATATAGCACTGCCACTCACCGGCCGAGGGGCCCTCGCCGTCAGACATGGTGCAGGAGAGGGGTGGGCAGCCAGCCACCGGCCTGCAGGGACGCTGGGACCTCCCGCTGTCACCCACCTGGTGGGGCTCAGGGCTGCCGGCTGGGTAGCAGCGTCCAGTCCCCAGGCAGCGTCCCGCCCCACCAGCCGGCCACCACCCCCCCCACCCCCATGCTGGGCTGGGCAGATAAGAACGTGCTCCCGTGCCAGGAGCCCACGCGATTGGTGGATAAATCTGAGCACTGCCCTTCCCTGCCCGGGCCTCTCCCAGCAGCCTCTGACTGGTGCCTGAGAAACCGCTGCACCCCTGGGTGCTTACTCAGTCCCCCACACCTCAGCCCCAGCCCTGGGGACCCCAGCATGCCTGCACACTGTCTCCCTGGGGTGGCTCCACCCGGCCAGAGAGGGACATTTGTGGGCATTGGAGAGAAAGAATGAGCAATGCCGTGTGCTAGGTAGGCGCCCGTGCCAGATCGGGTCCTGCCCTCCGCAGCAGCCATGGCCATTGTCTCCATGTCACAGATGGGGTTAGGGGACCCACCCAAGGCCACTGGCCAGTGAGGCGTGGGACTGAAGGAGGGGCAGGTGCTGGTGCTGACGGGTCCCTGAGCCTCAGCAGAACGAGGGGTAGAAGGGCAGCCCAGGACATCTGGCAGTGATCCCACGAGCACTGAGAGACCTGCCCCAAGACATGGGGAGAGAAGCCACCATGTTTCCAAAGGGACTCCCTCCTGGACACAGGGTGAAGGGAGAGTGCCAAGTTGTACCAGCCATCAGAGCGAATAGCTAACAGTTCAGTCCTTGGGAGGGGCTTCAGGTCTCCTGGCTGTTGCCCGGGCTGTTCCCTCCGTCGGAATCCCCTATCCTCCCCACCCCACCCATCTCCTCCAGGAAGCCTGTGTGATTGCCTCTGAAGGCGGCCCAGGTGCCTGCACTCTGCCCACTCTTACCTCATTATAGTCAGTGCCTGGTCCTGGCTGGGTTCACCTCTTGATTGGCTCTTACTGTTGTGTATGGTACTGAGTTCACTGTCACTGGAGGTATGCAAGCAAGACGGACAGCCGCTGGGTGAGAACACAGTGGAGGGAGTTCAAGCATCAGGCAGGCTTGGATTTAATGGTTCTGGGTTCCCTCTCAGGCAACCGACTTGTCCTGGTTTCCTGGGCTATCACCTGTGAGTCCTGTGCATGTCCTGTGAACCCTCGGTGCCAGGCAAACCAGGACCGTTGGTGAACCTGGGTCCCTCCTAACTGACATCTTTGTTTTAAGTCAAAAAAAGAAACTAAAAAACAAAGCCAGACTGGACCTGTCTCTGGAACCCTAGAACCCCACCTACCCCACCTGCCCCACCTCAGAAATCCCCTCCCCCCTCCTCCCCACCTGGCCTGCTTCCAGGACCCCTCATGGGGAGGGCCTGGGAAGGGAAGGGATGAAGAAGGAGGAGCTCCCCAGCCTCCTCACCTGCAAAATGGAGAGGAGTCTCACCTGCGGTTTCCGGTGTGGAGGATTAGCTGAGATAATCCTGCTGCAGGTCTCTGTAGGTGGGACCAGGAAAGGGCACCCCAGAGCCCAGTGGCCCAGCCCTGCACTCCCTCTGGAGCTGTAGCAGGTGCAGGCAAGGACGGGGCTGGCCCTGCCCTGCTGGTGGCCCATGGGCAGGTGGCGGGCCCTCTCTGTGCCTCTGTTTCCACATTGGTAGAGTACGTATGAGCCCCTCCTGTGTAGCCAGCCCTGGGCCAGGCTCCGGCAGGGGGAACCCATGGAGTCCTGCTCTCAGGCCTGTGGCCAATCTTGGGTGTGGCTTTGGGCTCCCTGGCATGGGCGGGTCCACAGAATGGCACATGGGGCTGCAGGACCAGGGCCAGAGGAGCATGGTGTCAGATGGGCCTGGGTGGAATGGCCCCTCCAGCAGCCCTCCTCGGTGACCGGGTCAAGGCTGGTGTCACCTCAGCTCCTCACCTGGAGAGGGGAGGGGTGAGCCCTCGGGGGGCTATGGTGAGGATGAGCAGCAGGGCCCAGATGCCTTGGAGGGCCCTCCACCTCCCACCCTGCGGCGTCTGTCTGTCTGCCCGAGTCCCTCCAAACAGACCCAGTGTCCACCCGGCAGGAGCCGGCTTCCTGCACTCAGGCCACTTCCCCTTCCTGCTCTGGCCCCAAGCCCCTTCCTGTTTGCTTTATCATGGGAACATGTGTTGGGAAAAACAGCTCGGTTCTTTTGCTCTTGAGGTCACTGCAGCAGCCATGGGCCCACTGCATGGGTGTGCAAACACCTGTGTGCCAGTGAGTCCACCGTGTGATGATGTGTGCATGGGGTGGGTGCCTGTGCGGCAAAGTGTGTGTGCACCTGTGAGTATGGGTCTAAGTTTGTGTGTGTGATCACGTGTGTGTGTGCACTTGTGCGCACAGTTGTAGGGGAGTGTGTGTGTGCCTGTCGTGTGTGCCTTGTATATGTGTACAGGAGAGCAGGTATGCACATGGGGGCATGTGTGTTCCCATGTGAGTGTGTGTAAGAGCAGACATGTGCACGTGGGACCAAGTGTGTGCATGTGGTGGGTGCACATGAACATGTACCCTCTGGCCCCTGAGGCTCATCTGCAGCTGTGACTCTCCCACCAGCCCTTGGTGTCCCTGTTGTGGGCACTGAGACTGGGCATGTCTGACGCCGTCTTCACGACCCTGTGAGCAGGACGACAGGGAGTCTACGGGACTCACAGTCTCCTGGGGTCAGTGGAGGAAAGGTCGGGCAGAGGCTGGGGCGACAGGTGCTGTGCAGGTAGATACCTGGAGGGGAGCCGAGGCAGGACCAGGGTAGGGTGCAGACGGAGGAGGGCCACCAAGGGACAGCAGTAGGAGGTGTGGTGAGTGGGGCTGCCCGTGGGGCCTGCGCTGTTGGCAGGAGTTAGGGCACTGGACAAGCAGAGTGCACATTTACTAAAGATCAGGGGACCAGCGACTCCCTGGGTCACAAAAGTCTGGGGGTGGCTGTTGTCCCACTTCCCAGGGGAAGATGACCGTGGACCTGCAGGGATCACTTGCCTGGGTGCCATGTGCTCAGCATCCCACCCATACCCTGATCCTTGAGTTCCCACATGGCTCAGTCAGCCAGCACCAATCTGGGCAGAAAGGGTCCCAGGAGGGACGGGGGAGGGTCAGGGCCAGCCTGATCAAGGGTGGGAAGGGCGTCGGACCGTGGCGGGGTCCGGGAGGAGGCCCACTGCCCACCTGCCAGCAGCTGCTCACCTCCCATTTACAGACCCCAGCTGGGCCTCAGGGGCCCCACATCCTCACACCCCAGGGACACCAGTGCAGCCGAATGTGCCTCTCTCCTGGCTGGGGACCCCCTGCTGGGGACTCCATCTTCCTGGAACTTGGATGCCTCCTGTAAATAGAGTAGGACAGCCTCAAACAGTGAGCCTTCTCTCCTGGGGCCTCCTGGCCATGACTTGAAGAAGGACTGTGGTGTCTACACTGGAGGACCCACATGTCCTGCGTGTGTGGCCTTGGGCAGGCCACCTGACCTCGCTGGACATCTGTGGAAGGGGTGGGCACTGATGGGCCTTGTAATCCTTCCCAGGTCTGTCCACTGCCTTAGGTTAGAACTGCCACCTCCTTACAGCTCAGCTTCGAGCAGACACATACCCAGGGACCCGTAGGCCAGGACCTCTGCACGTGACCTCACACCGGAGACAGACCCACAGACAAGAGGCCACAGAAACTCAGACATATGGAGAGTGTGAGGGGACATGTAAGTGTGGGGCTCACACCCACACGGGCTCTCACAGGTGCTCACACACATGGGCTCATGCATGTACACTCACATGCACACGTGCACAGAGGCCCACACACATGTGCAGGCTCACAAACACACACAGCTTTGGGAGCTGGTTTCCCACCCCCAGGGCCTGGTCCAGCCCAGGCACCTGAGCTGATGGCTGCCTGGTAGCCTTGGGGAAGCCTCCCATCTCTAGGCTCCCAGCCAGCAGAGAGGCCCAAGGGGCCTGCCCAGCTGCACAGGGTGCCCCTGGGATGTGAAGGGGTGGGCAGTGCCTGGGTTCCTTGGGATACCCCCTGACCTCTGGGTAGGGGCCAAAGAGCTGCCATCATCTGGTGTATGAGAGGGGGGAGGTGACCCAGGGGACACGGGGCTGGTGGGCAGGCTCCTTCTCAGACTCCTGGGCTCGAGGGGGTAGGGCTCCACAGGACAGTGAGACCCCATCTGTTGGGCCGTGTCCGCAGAAATGGGCTTGGGCTGCAGAGCAGCTGGGCCTGGGGCGGCCACACAGCAGGCGCTCAGCATAGCATCATTGTGACTACACCATGGCCCTCCTCACCCAGGGTGCAGGGCCACCCAGAAGGCTTGGACAAGGGCTACTCCAGGGTAGGGACGGGGAGCTCTGCTTCAATTGCTGTCAGCCCTCCTTTGCCCCCAAAAAAGCTGAGCCAGCAGAGAAGCTGGGTCTGAGAGGGATGGGGAGGGAGGGGAGATGGGTCCTCGCCCCTGACTGCCCAGCAGTGACTCCAGGACCCTTCACGTGCCACCTAGGAGGCCAGACTCCCCCGGGAAAGGTTCCAGTGCCCTCCACCTCTGCCTGGCCCCCCTGCCCCAAGGCCCGTGGACATCCTCCTGGTCAGGCCTGGGAGCTGAGCACGGCAGGGTAGAGGAGACCCAGGCCTCCTCTGGCCCCCACCCTTCAAGTGCTCCCTCCATGGTCAGACTTGCCCCTGGCTACCCAGGCTGCCTCCCACTAAGGGTCTAACCACCAGCAGGGGCTGCCTAAGGTGGACAGTGCCAGCAGGGCGACCACAATTTCCTCAAAGGAGAAGGACCACAGGAGAGGCTGCGTTCCTGGCCAAGAAAGGGCCTTGACTCCATGGGTCCCACCCCATCCCCGATTCATAGAAGTGATCCACCAGCCAGAAATACCCCCGTGTCTGTCCCATCCTGGGGCTGAGGCTATTTTTGGACGTCCAGGCGGAGATGCCAGAGGCTGTCTGGAGCCCAGGGGTGAGGTCTGGGCTGATGTGTTGATTTAGGAGCCACCCCCCCAGGGGTGTGGAGACAGTCTTTTGGGTCAAATAGTCATCAGGAAGCCCACTGGGGTCACAAGATCCTCACCCAGAGGAAAGCAAGTACCCACACATGTGGGGTGAAGTACCTACCAGAAGACCCACTGGCCGGAGACCCTCTCACCCTGCCCCGAGGCCCCCTTCAGGTGACCCTGCTCTCTCTCATAATCATCCAGGACGCCCTCCCCCCATACCACACATGTTGTGTTTGGGGGAGCGGGGCACCTGAGCCAGACCTACCTGATTCTGGACAAGAGTAAAGAACACCATGCCCATTGGGCCAAGACAACCAGAGCAGGCCGAATCCCATCCAGAACCTTCCCAGGTGGGCAACTGTGATCCTCTGCCCCCCCACATTGGCTGCCACTGAGGGCGCACAGGGCCACCAGGCGACTCCAGGGCCAGCTTCCTGCCCCAGCACCCAGAGTGAAGAGAGAAAATCTCTCACCCACCAGGATGGCCCAGTCTTCACCCCTCAGCCCAGGCAGGCCTCGCCCCCAGCCTGGCCTGGGCCACAAGCCACCCAGGGGGTCCCTGTCCCCAGCCTCCAGGCCGCTGGGCCCAAGGGCATGGGAGGTGGTTTCCACTCTTTGCAAAGAGCATTTTAGGCATTAAAGCAACTCAGCTCTGCGGATAACAGCATCCCCAGCCCTCCCAGGCGGCAGGAAGCTGCCCCTTCCCGACAATCCCACCACCAGACCCAAGTCCATCACCAGGAAGGGTGAGGGCGAAGAGACAAGGGCATCACCACAGCCCCGCCTGAGTGACAGTGCCCCTGCCACCCTCACTGGCTGCCTGACCATCCGAGCCTTGGTGGCCCCATAGGTGAAACGGGGACCATGATGCCCGCCACCCCACCCCCACCCCAGCTGTCAGTGGATGCCTCAGACCACCTGGACCGGGTGGAGTTTGCACCCTCTGGCCCTGGCCCTACCTCCAAGAGGCAGAGCCTGAGTCACCTCGGGCCCCTGGATCCTTGGTGGGTGGGGAACGCCACCCATTCTACCCCAGCGGACACGCTACCGGGAGCTCTGCAGCGCGTCGCCATCGTGTGGTTATTCTGGGAACTGCACGGCCTGCTCCCCACCCCCACCCCCAGGAGTGCTTCCCTGGAGGCGACAGTAATAAAGACACCACAGCTGGGTCTGAGCACTGACGCTGACAGGCTCTGTGCTAACTAGATCCGCACAAAACGCTCTTAATCCTCCCACCAACCCTAGGATGTGGGTTCTATTACTTGTCCTTCCTTACAGATGGGGAAACTGAGGATCAAGCCTCAGTGACAGATGAGGAGGATTGGACCCCAGGAGGTTTGGCTGCAGGGCCTTGGTCTTCATCGCATCCATCCTGCCTGGCGCCAGGGGCTGGCACATTGGGGTCTCCTGGGGGACTTAAAAAGTTTCCCGGCCCCACCCCCTAGGCTGACCTGACTGGCCCAGGTGCCTCAGCTGTGCTGCCAGGCCTGAGAACCACCTGCTCACAGAAAGCCCCTGTTTTGGAAACGGAAAGGGTAGGAGAAGCTGGAGGTCAGGCCCAGTGCCCAGGTTGCATCCCAGAGGCCAGACCGCCTGCCCAGCAGCTCAGGTGAAACCACTTGAGCCTGGGTGGGGCCCAGCTTCGCCCCAGAACAGGACCCCCACCCTCACTGAGTGTGTCACTTCCTCCCTGAGCCTCAGTGTCCCCATCTACTGCAGGGGAAGACCCCTCAGAGGTGCTGGGCAGGACTGCGGCAAGGACCGAGGGGCTGATGCCCAGCAAGGGTGGGCCCAAATCCACACCCTCCCCAGAGGGCAGGTGGCACCTTGCCAGGGCATGCACCCCGCCAGGGCATGCACCCCAGGTGGTGGGCGAGGGCATTGGTTCTTTCTGCATGCCGGCGTGCTCCCGGGGCTGGAGGAGAGACTCAGGCCAGCCCTTTTCCTTGCACAGGCCAATATCACTGCCCCGTGGCCAGCCTGAAGTGCTGCTGAGGAAGGGACGGCTCCTTCACCCCCCACCACCATTGTGAGAGTTAAGGTCCCACCATCAGGGCCTGGGCCCTCATGGCCTCCTCCAACCAGGTCGGAAGGAGCAGCACTGCACCAGCAGATGATGAGGATGTCACGGGCGTGAGCCCAGGTTCCCAGGTGCCTGGCTCTACTAGCTGCCCCTGTGAGAGGCCCCGGGGGTCCCAGCCTCTGTGAGCTCCCTAGGGAGCCAGCTCCTTGTTGGGAATAAACTAGATGGCACAGGCCCCGGGCCCCAAGCCCTCTCCAATCAAGCTCTCAAAACCTGGCTTACAATCCCAATCTCACTCCTCATCCAGCAGCATGGCTTTGTACTGATGAGGGAACAATGGGGCCCTCTCAGTAACCCACGTAACTTTCTCCCAAGGGGACAGTGTCTGGGCCTCTCCAGGGGCAGCTTCCAGAGCTGCATCAGCCCTCAGAGAGACCAGCCTCAACATCACCCCCATTTTACAGAAGAGCAAACTGAGGGCAGAGCCCCCTGGCCTGGTCTGGCCGATCATTCATGCAGTCAACACATATTTATTGAGCATCGACTCTGTGCCAGGCCCTCGGAGGGCATGGGGGGCCTCAGAGGCGAATCACACACAGACCCTGCGCCTGAGCCGCTCACAGCCTGGCAGGGCGGTCGGTCACTTCAAAGGACACTCACGATACAGTGGTCAGTGTGGTGTTAGAGGTAGCACAGGTGACCATGGGAGCACAGAGGGGGGCCCCTGGCCCAGCCGGGGGGTGGCAGGGAGGGCTTCCTGAAGGAGGTGATACCTGAAAGGGACTTCAGGGAGTGAGCAAGAGTTAGGGTTTCTGGCAGAGGGAGAGGCCTGTGCAAAGAGGTGAGGGCAGATGATGGCACATCTGGGTGGCAGCTGGGTGGTTAGGGCAAGGCTGGTCCAGGAAGGGCAGTGAGTTAGCAGCAGACAGGGATCTCTGAGGGGCATGAAGCAGGAGGGGGTTGGCAGAGGGCTCTCTGGGAGCCAGCGTGGAGGGTGCCCCCAAGGAAGAGGACGGGGAGGAAGGGTGGTGGCAGTGGGCTGCAGAGGAGGGTGGGCGCGGCCCTTGTCCAAGAAGTCCAGTTCTGCCACAGGCCCCCTCAGCAGGGTGGGGGAGGGGGTGCAGGCTGCCAGCCCCGGGGCTGCAAGGTGCAGATCACGGGGTCCAGTGGCTTGAGCGTGGCCTGTTCCTGCAGCCCGAACCGCTGCCCGGGCACCAGCCGGAACTCCAGCCTCTGCAGCAGCTTGGCCATGACCACCTTCACTTCCATCTGTGTGCGGGGGCAGGGAGAGCAGGCAGTCAGTGAGCACACACGCTGTGGCCGCTGCATCCCCAGCCCCCAGCCCAGGGCAGCTCTGAGCAGGACAAGACACCATCGCGCAGTCACTTCTGCAGCCCAGGCCTCCTACCTGAGCAAACTGCTGCCCGATGCAGGAGCGGGGGCCCAGAGAGAAGGGGAAGTAGGTGAACCTCGGCCTGCAGGGAAAAAGGCGTCAGGAGGTGGCCACCCCGCAACAGGCTGGGCTGGGGTTCGCACACACTGAAAATGGCGGCTGCCTCTGCTAAGCTCTGGCTCGGCATCTTCCCACATCTCCTTCCCTTGAGCCTTCCGGAAGGATCTGTGATTGTCCGCACTTCACATGGAGGAACTGAGGCTCAGGGAGGCAAAGCAACTTGCCCCAGGTCCCAGGCCCCTTACTCATTCGGGCGGCCACATGTCCAGTTCTATGCAGTCTGGGTGTGGACTCAGGGGTCTGTCCCTGGAGCTTGGCTAGCCGCTGTAGCGCATCCGCTCCCTCAGTGCCCCCCCATCCTCCCTCGCTGAGGGAGCCCTCGGTATTCCCATTTTCAGATGGGAACATCAAGGCCAAAGAGGTGCAGTCACCTGTCCAAGTCACAGGGCTTCCCAGTGTAAGGGACTGGTTATGAGCATGGGTTCACACCCCAGCTCTGCTACTTACTGGCTGTGCACCCTTGGGCAAGCTACCTAACCTCTCTGAGCTGTGGTTTCCTCCCCCATCAAAGGGGGCTCGGTGGGGCTCACAACTCCCTCACATCGATCCGGAAGGCTGCGTGGGCTCAGTGGGCACAGGCAGCTCATACCAGAGAGCCCTGGGACTGCCCTCCTTCCACCAGGCCTCCCCTTGGGGACAGCTCAAAGAACGACTTACTTGGGTGCTTTGGGGCCGAAGCGATCTGGGTTGAAAGTCAGCGGGTCCTCGAAGTATGTGTCCATACGCCCCATGACGTAGGTGCTGAACTGCCAGGCAGAGGGCATGCTTGTCTCTGGTTCCAAGGATAAGTCCCCTTGCACTTCCCCCACCCTCTGTGGCCGCCCAATGGGGTGACTTGGAGCAGAGGAGTCCCCTAAGCCCCCACCCCTGCTCTACTCCACCGACCTGTCCCTTCATCCCCCATCTCCCCACCTGCCCATCTGGGCCCATGTGGAACCCCGCTAGCCCCTGGAAAGTCTCTAAGAGGAAGAAAGGGGACAGCCATGTGCCACCGACCACAAGCTGGTGTGCTGCATTGTCCTGTGGGAGAGCTACTGGTACCCTTATTTGACAGATGAGGAAACTGAGGCTTGGAAAGGTTTATGATTTGCCTGAAGTCACTGAGGCTCCCAGCCAGGTCTGCTGCGAGGCCATTTTTCTCTAGATCCCGACAGCTGCTATTATTCTGAGTTCCTCTCTAACCTCAGGCTTGCTTAGGGGTATGGAGCTGAAGGACCCACTGGCCTTTCACCTCCAGATTGGGGTTCATGCCCCAGGGCCTGCCCCTAGGGGCCATGCATGCCCTGCATCACTTGGGCTCGGGGTGCCAGCCTGCACAAGGTTTCTCCCTGAGCCTATCTGTCTCCAGAACCCAGGCAGCTGGGGGTAGAGAAGCGCCTAGAGCTCAGCTTTGCAGAGTGGGGACGGGGGGGCGGGAGGCGTCTCAGCCTAGCAGAGGGCGCTGCTCTGTGCCAGGGATTTTGGCCAGACCTGTGACATCCATTATCCCGTTGACTCTTCTCAAAAAACTGTGACCCAGGTACCAGTGACCCTGTCTTACTAGGATGGCACTGAGGGCGGAGGCTCAGGGTCTCACCTGAGAGAACCTGGCCTGCCGGGAGCAGGGCTGGGCCGGGAGCCCAGGTCTGCCCACTCGAGGCCCACGGGGCTGCACACCTGGGTTAAGAGTCAGCCATGGGGCCCTGTCCTGCCAGGTCTGAGGGCATATTCTAAAGGGACGGTCATTAAGGCAGGTGGTATTGGTGCACAGGTGTTAAAAAAAGATAGATGGAATAAGGAACCGCACACACAGATGAAGCTTTGGTGCACGCTGGGAAGGCGTGGCAGAGGCCTGGGGAAGGGCTGTCACCTAGAAGGGACTGGAACCACGGCGTTCTCCTTCACGAAAATAGAAACAAAAATGCTCCCTGTTGTGGGCTGGATTGTGACCGCATTTGGAGACGGGTCTTAAACGAGGTCACTGAGTTGACATGAGGTCACTAGGTAGGCCCCAGTCCAGCATGCCTGGGGCCCCTGTAGGAAGAGGAGGTGGGGACCCAGACCCACACAAAGGGGCTGTGCGAGGCACAGGGAGAAGGTGGCTGTCTGCGAGCCGGGACAGGGGCCCCGAGGGTACCAGCCCTGCTCTCCGCTCGCCCTGGGACTCCCAGTGCCCCGGCTCAGAGACAGTGCATTTCTGCGGTGGCAGCGCCCCCCTCGGTGGTGCTTTGTCCTGGTGGCCAGAGCAGAGGAATACATGTCCCTCACACCCCACACAAGGTCAATTCTAAGTAGATAAGAACTTAACTTTCCAAAAGAAAGGTAAAATTGTTGGAAGACAATGTCAGTGAACAGGCTGACTACTGGCTAGGGAAAGATTTCTTACACAAGACAAAGCAAGAGAACCACCCACTGAAAGCCTCTCCGAGCCTCAGCGTCCTCAGCTGGAAACGGGCCCCCCTTCAGCCTCACCCCTGTAATCTCCCACTGGGCAGTGTGAAGGGGAGAAAAAGACCCTCACAGGGCAGCCAGTGCTGAGAATGGAGGCCGCATACTTCCCTGACCTTAGAGGGGAGCCCAAGTCAGCACCTGCCCCAGGGGTGGCAGTCAGGCAGGTGGGGCCCCCACTCACCAGAAGCGGGGTGTTGCCAGGGACCCTGACCCCGTCGATCAAGGTCTCCTCTTCCAGCAGGCGGAAGGTGCCCCACGCTGGTGGGTATAGCCGTAGCGACTCTTTGAGGACCTGCAGGAGCCGCACGGGAGGCGATGAGAGAAGTCGGGAGACCCCAGGGAACGTGCCCCGCCCATCTCTGCTCCCACTCATGGCGCTGAATGTGCACCCGAGTCCAGGACCAGGCCCTGGATCCCTTTCTGTTCAACCCTTCATATGACAGAGGAGAAACTGAGGCCCAGAAGGAGAAGGGGGTTTTACAAAGCCATAGCACCAGGGCCCAGGCCAGCAGCCAGGCCTCCCTCCGAACCAGGGATCCCACCTCTGGAGACCACCTGCAGCTCAGGCAGGGCCTCCTGCTGGGCTTACTCTCCCAGGGGAGGGGGCACTGGGCCTGCAGAACCCTGGCCCAGCTGGGAGGTGCAGCTACATACAGCCCCCTCGCTGATGGGCTGGTTTCTGGCTTTGGCTGCATGTTGGAATTACCTGGGAAGCCTCCATGACACTGAGGCCCAGGCCCACCCAGCGACTTTGATGTCATTGGCCCAGGGGCAGCGTGGGGTGGTCTTGTTTTAATCTCCCAGAGGACTCCCCTGAGCAGCGAGGTTGGAGAGCCCCTGTTCTAATGGGCTGGGGAGGCTGCAGGCCTGAACCAATGAATCACCCACATCTGTCCAGAAGCTTCTGCCCTGACCTTCCCCCCTCCCCACACACACACACCTGGGACAGGTACTGTAGTCTCCCCAGGTCCTCGTAGTCAAGGTGCCTCTTAGAACCGATGACCTCGTCCACCTCGGCCTGCAGCCTGTTGGGTCAGACAAAGATAAGTTCATCTCCAAGGACAGATGTCCCCATGTGAGCTTCAAGCCACGGGGGTGGAAGGAAGCATATGAGAGGGGGGCCCCCGCCTGTGAACACTGCCCCCCTCCACTGTTGAAGACATCCAGGAACCGCCACGTCCAAACCAAGGAGCCCAAGCAGGTGGGAATGATGCCTCAGGGCCCTTTACAGGTCACCCTTTGGGTGCACTGCTGGGAATCGGCTGCAGGAAATCGACGCACCACGGAACATGGGCTTTGCCCACAGACACTCATCTCAGCCCGGGGTCACAGCCGCCACCAGCTGGAAACAGTGGACAGCAGCGCAGGGGCGCAGGTTGAGTGAACTTGGGGACACACACTGTTAGAATAACAGGCAGCATGGGAACAGATGGGGCCCACCTCACACCCATGGGGGGCTGTTATTGAAGATAGAAGAGCACACATGTGGCAGGGACATGGGGAAACCGGAACCTGTGCACCGTCGGTGGGAGCGTGAGTGGTGCGGGTGGAAAGCGGTTTGGCAGGTCCCTTAAAAAGTTAAACACGGGACTGCCATACGACCCACCTGTGGGGAAGTGAGGTCTCAAGTAACCCTTTGCACACTCGCGTTTGGAGTGGCGTTATTCACAATAGCCAAACGGTGGGAGCAACCTCAATGTCCACGGGTGGACACAGCAGGCGTGGCCCCTCCACACAACGGCAGATGACTCCGTCTTACGACGGAAGGACATTCTGACTCCTGCTCCCTCATGGATGGACCTTGAGGGCGTTATCCGCTGGGAAAAAGCCAGTCACCACAGGACAAACAGCGCCTGACCCCACTGACAAGGACACAGAGCAACTGAGCAGTAGACAGAAAGTAGAACGGGGTCATCAGGGGTCCGTGTTTGATGGGGACAGAGTTTCAGTTTGGGAAGGCGGAGAAGTTCTAGGTACCCGACAATGAGACTGCGCTAAATGCCACCTAGCAGGACAGTTACAATGTTAAAATGATACATTTTACGTTGTCTGTGTACATTTTCCCGTAATGTTTTTAAAAAGTGGATTTGGGAAGAGGTGACAATGATGTGGGGTGAAAAGCTAACCATGAACTGCCTCTGGATGGGTGGGGCCACCATGGATGGATTTATTATTATTATTTTAACTTTTCTGCTCTTTTCCAAAGTTTCTATAAAGAGCATATTATTATGACATCTCTTTAGAAACCTAACAAACTATTTCATATTCTCAAGAAGCCATTCATTTGCCATTTTGGGCTGTGAGGGTGGCTAACAGCAGGCTCCTGCCCACCTCCCCCGCACCCCCCCACCCCCACCCCAAGCCTGGTGGCATTTTCGGAGTGCTCAGTCAATCTGGGCCACTGCGCCTAAGGGAACCTGTTCATATGTAAGGACACCAGTGGCCCCGCTCAAATGCCATCTCCACAGGCACGCCCCCCTCGCCCGACCAGCTGAAGGCCAGCACTCCCCTGGCACTTGAGTGGGGGTCCTGCTCAGGCCTCAGTGTCAGCCCCGGGCCAGGCCCTAAATGCCCCGTGGGGCAGGAAGAGCCACCGCCCCTGGCCCCTTGGAGCTGCCAGTCCCATGACTGAAACAGACTTGAAACAAACAGTCCCAGAAGGAAATGAGCTGAGAGACGCTGATGGCTACTTGAGGGGTCTGAAGAGCAGGAGAAGGAGATGGGGAGGAAGAGGAAGAGTTGTTATTCTCTCGGAGAGAAGCATGGAGAAGAGCTTCCAGAGAGGGCACAGCATGTGCAAAGGCCCTGGGGTGAGGAGAAGCAGGACACTGTGAGGAGGGTTCAGCCTCGGGAGGTTGGAGCAGGTGGCCCTCCAGGAATAAGGCATCAGACAAGCCCTGCACCGACATCAAGGGGAGCCTCCCACACCCTAACTGACCCCCTACCTCGCCAAGATCTCGGGCTGGCGTGACAGCTCCATCACCGTGAACGCCAGGTGATTGGCAGAGGTCTCGTGACCTGCAGGAAAGGAGGACAGTGGCAGCGCCATGTGGCATACAGAGCGGCTGCAGACCCGGCTCCCGAGACTCCAAACCCTGGTGGCAGCTCAGGCCCTCATTTCTGACCCCTATGGTTGTGCTGGACATACGGATATAAAGGGACCCCTGTCCACCTCCACATCGCCTGATGCCTGCCAGTGTGGTCAAATCAACGGCATTTGTCCCCATGCATCTGCTCGTCACACTCTGAAAGCCCCTTCCTCCAACCGTCCTTGAGCCTGGCCTGGAGGGACATCTGTACCCATTTTGCAGAAGAGAGAGTTGAGGCTGAGAGAAATGTGTGTCTCTGAGGCCGCACAGCAGGAGCGACAGGGCTGGGACCCAAGTCACGCAGGCTTTTGAGCCCAAGGCCATGTTCTTCCCAGGCAGTGGACACCCGCGCCTGAGGTCTGGAGGGGGCACACCTCCAGAGGTGGGGACTGCCGGGTGGCTGCCCCTGCCTGGGCAGGGGGCCGATTCTGAGTTCTGGCAGGAGCTGGCCAAGGTGACAGTCAACGTGCTCAGCTGGCCTGGGGAGGAACCGTCTGCCCCGTAGGAATTTCCTCTAAAGGAGTAGGTAGCCTCCCAGCCTGCAACCACCGCCTGCCAAGGGGCCCTGGTGGGGGTGGGGGACTGTCTGAGGGGAGAGAAGGGGCTGCACCTCACAGCAAGTGGGTGCTGAGAAGGGAGGCCCAGGCACTCCCTGGGAGGGAGGGGGAGCCTCAGGGCCCTGTCTGTCTGTCCATCTACCACCACCATCAGACTGCAGACTTTCATCTTGTTCACCTCTGTCTTCCCCAGCCTAGCATCCATTCACTTATTTGCTCATTTCATCTAGTCTTCCTGGTGCCTATTGCGCTGGGCCCTGGGAAGACACAGGTGAGCGAAACAATATAATCTCTCGCTCACCAAGCCTGCCATCTGCCGGGGGGACGGGCCTCAGGGAGCCACACCAACAAATACACAACGGAAACCACGAGACGTGTGGGCAGAGGAGCTCTGGGCACCGTGGTGAGCTTCTAACTGGGGCCTGAAGAGTCTGGGCAATCACTGAGGGCTTCCCCAAGGAAGCAGCACCTGAGGGATCCCTGAAGAGTGAGGAGGAGTTTTCTAGGTGAAGATAGATGCTCAAGAAATATTTGATGAGCAAATCAATGAAGCTGCTTCCCACAAATTCTGAGTGAGGGGGAAGCTTGAATTCACATGCCAAGTTCTCCTGACCCCCCCAAAATACCGTCACAAGTCCCCATGACTGCCAGCTCCATTAACAGGTCAGGGGCCGCCAAGAGGGCCTCCCAGACCTCCCTAAGCAGAGAGAGGAGGCTTCTGCTCCCCTCCTCCTAGCCCCCCAATTCCATAGCATAACTCCACTCAGATGGCCAGAAAAGTCTCTGAGTCAGGATTTAAGGGGTTCCCATCATTTCTGCAAAGCTCTGAGCCCTCGGTCGCCAATGAAACTACGAACCAGCAATGAAGAAGGTGACAAAGTTGTCCAGCAGAATCTCGTCGTCCTGGGAGCCCTCTTCAGCTGAAAGACAAGGAGCAGCTCAGGGCCCTGCACGTGACGTTTGCATTCCTGTCCCCTTTCCCACAGCTCGTGAAGACACCCTGACCAGAGGCACCCAGGCCACCTGCCCTCACCGGGAGCCCCCCACTCCCCCCGCACCTTTGAGAATCTGCGTGAGGATGTCGGCGGGGACGTCCTCTCCCCTCTTCAGGGCCTCCCTGCGACGCTGGACCCAGTCCTTGCCCACCTGGCGCAGAAAGCGGACGCTCTCCCGGATCTCACGCAGCTGCTTCCACTTCCCGGGCATGAACTAAAAGAAGATTCCAGCGTGAGAGGGTCCACTGAGTACATACACCTCCCTCTCCCCTCCTTCCCCCAGCTCTGAAATGACAATACATCTCGGCAGCAAGCGGGGAGGTCAGAAGAATGTGAGAAAATTCTAGGAGAAGATAATGGAACCAGGGAGACTAGATCAAGAAAGCTGGCTAAGCCCCAAACATCCATCAGCTTCCCCTGCCGGCTCTGAATCCCTAGAAACGAAGGGAAAGATGCCTGAAAACATTCAGAAAGCAATGGAAAATAAGAAAGGATCCCTGAAGGACAGAGGTGGTTGGGACTGCAGTGAAGGAGGAAACCACAGCCAGAGGGCAGTGAGGTGGAATCAGCAGCCAAAAAAAAATGGGGCGGCGTCAGAGGACTGCCAACTGGGAGGCGATAGCCGGAGCTGCAGCAGCCGTCTTGTGACAATGAGGTTATGTGCTGGAGACAGTAGAACAAAAGAAGATCTGGGAACATCTGACATTGTGGAGCCATCCTAAGCATCCTAGATTGCCCGTTTCAGGGGTCATTTTACACTAGAGAAAGATTAACTCTTAATTTACTTAAACCAGTTTCATTTTGAGCCTCTATTTCAGGCAAGGTATGCAAATCCTAACTGAGTCAGAAATCACTTCAGATAGGCATACCAGAACTCAAACTTGTTCTGGAGAAAAAAAAAATCACTGGAGGAGGCACGAATGAGGACACCACAAGTAGGGTGGCTGGTCCCTGGAAGGGGTGCTGAGGCGGTACCTTTGCCAGGGTGTTGCGGGATGCAGTGATGCCCTCCAGTATGAGCTTCACTTTCCCGGACAGAGGCTTCTGAGCGCCCAGCAGCATGCTGGTCTCCATCCCAAAAGCTGCCTGGGGAGAGAGAAGGGCCAGGTCAGACCTCAGAGATGGGAGGAGACCCAGGCCCTGGCTAAGGGCTGACGAGCATCACGTCATCGACTCCTCACATGGAGCCGTGATAATCCCAACCATGTTGAATGTGGTGAGGATTAAGTAGCAGGTAGTGGCTACTAAATAAACCTCGGACTCTCCCTTGACAGGATACATTTCGTCATTCCACACCCAGCTTCCAAGTGGGCTGGTGAATGACAGTGACTCTTCACTCACTGTCCCCAGCCTCCAGCTGCCTGACTTACCTTTACCTGGGTTTGGGGTTCTCTGGGCTACTGCTGGGTCTGCCAAGGTAAGGATTCAAGCCATTACCCATGGGGGAATTTGAGGGGGAGGTGGGCTTTGGGGTGGGAGTCAGGCAGACCTCGAATCTGGTCCTGCTTCTGCCCCTGACCGGCCACGGGCCCGTGCCCACCCCTCTCGGGCCCCATTTCGAGAGGAGGAGCTCCGGTCTCATGCTAGGTGTTTTGAATAGTCGAAGAGAGCTGAAGCTCGAAGGGGCTGCTGTCACATGGAGGAGGAGCAGGCAGAGGGGAAAACAAGGAAAGGGAAGAGGGAGGGAAGGGGAGCCCTCCCCCAGAGGTGGCACACTCCACCCCACCCCATCCACCCACCCCGCACCCACCCACTCATCACCTTGGCCAGGATGTCCATGGTGGTACAGGTCAGCATTTCCTGCATGGACACCGGGGTCTGCCCATCTGCCTTGGCCTCCAGAATCTCCACCAGCTGCTCCGCTTTCTCATTAAATGTCCCCATCAAGCTGACCAAGGAGCTGGGGAGACAGCATGCTCATCAGCGGCCACCGGGACCAGCCCAAGGCTTTGGCCATCCTGCGACCTCTCTCTGGAGGGAGGCCAGTGTGCAGATTGAAGGCGGGGCTCCCCGCCAGCCTTTCTGGCCTCCCCATGAGGCCTAGCCACCAGGCTGGGGTTTCAGCAATCCAACCAAGCCTTGGGGTTCCACCACTCCTCTCTGCTCAGGATGGCTGCTGTCCCTTTGCCCTTGTCCTCATGGTTCCCTGGGTCCTCTGTCTGCCCCTGGGCCCCTTGACTCTGACCTCAAGGGAATGTGACAGAGCAGAAGCCACAGAGGACAGTGGGAAGGAGGGAAAGAAAGGTCTCTGGTAACTTCAGGACAGTACAGTGACCCCTCCAGCCTCTGCCGACACTGCCACTCCCCGGGGCTGTCTCGCCCCGGCTGCCACCTGCAGCCTTGTTGTCCCATTCCACTCCTGTCCTTGAGAAGTCACAGTGTCCAACCCTACAGGACACGAGTCCTCAGACCCACAGCTCCCCACCACAGCACCCCCTCCCCGGGACAGCTAACGGGCTCATCTGCCAGGTGTGGATCTTGGAAAGAGGTATGGGAGGGGGCACTCCAATCCCACAAAAGTGGTGTCCCTGAGGGAGTGGGGGGCGGGGGAGGCTGCCACTTGGCACGTTACATATTTCTGATTTTATACGAACAGAAAGTGCTGCTTCTGAAATTAAAAGCAATTTTTAATATTAACAATCTTGGTAAAGGATAGAGGGGTGTTCTTTCTCCTACTCTAGTTCTTAAAACTTATCTAGGAATTTGAAGTTTCCAAATGCAAAGTTTTTTAAAACATTAAAAAAAAAAAGCCACATGGGAGAAGAGAAAAAAGGGGCAACTTTTTAAATTAGGAAAGAAAACCAGCTCTTCCTTGCCCATCCCTCAGCCGTGCTCCTGCTTCCCAGCTCTCACACCTGCACAGTGTCCTCCTGCCCGTGGCTGCCCCGCCCCCACCCCATGCTGGCTGCATATCTTACCCTCTGTGGCCCAGGCCTGACTGAAAGCACCACTCTGATCCAGTCCCTCACCACCTAAAACACTTTGAAGCACCTCGTCACGCTTGAGAGGGAGGCAATAACCCTCACCTGGACCTAGGGCACCCTGTCCCGTGCTGACTTCCACCCAGAGTGTTGCCTTCTTGTTCCAATGGCCTTTGAGCACCTCCAAGCACACTGCTCCTTCCCACCTCAGGGCCTTTGCACGTGCTGCCCCTTCTGCCTGGGGCTCTCCTCCTTGCCACCTCCTATCCTCACTCCCCATTACCACCCTAATGTCCTAATGTCCACTCTCCAAAGGCCACTTCCTGAGGGAAATGTCTCTTGAGCCCCATGCAGGCCCAATCCACGCTCCCGCAGCACCCTTGGCTTTTCTTCATCACGCTTACGTGGTGTGCAAGCACACACTTATTTGCAAAGTTATTTGCAGCTGTCTCTCTTTCTCTTTACATCACATTCAGGTAGGCTGCTTGGGTAGCATGTGGCTGGCGGTCACGCCAGCACTGGGTCTCCTGCCACTGCTGGAGATGCAAACTTGGGGCTGCAGCGTCTGCGGTACAGTGAAGCCCAACCCCTTGTCCTTGGCGAAAACCACTGGGACAAGTGTCTTTCCATCCGAGCAATGTCTGAAAAAGCAGAAACTGGCCATTTGCTCTCACGATTTTATTAGAAGTATATAATAATCTTCTGTGTGGATCTTGGCTGGAGATGAAACTCGCCAAGTAGTTTCTAGTTTTTCCTTGTCAGTGAATTAGAATTCAGCAAGGGTCAAAACACTTTCTTTTCTTCTCTCTCTCTTTCTCTCTCTCTCTCTCTCTCTCTCTCTCGTAAAGGGAGAGAGGGTTCATCGGTGAGGCAGGGAGCCAGAGTGGCCATGCCACAGGCGGGCCAGCCCAGAACACCTCCCAAAACTTCTTTCGTACAGCCTGGCGAATTTTGCATTGCCAGCACCACGGTCCTCACTGCCTCACCGTGAGACTGACAGCGAAGCGTGGGGTGAGGGAGGCACTGAACACTGCCAAACTGCACACCTGCCCATGGGCACAACGGGCAATTTTATGTTACGGGGGTGTTATCCCAACTAATTAAAAAAGTAAGAACATCATGAAGGCATTTGATAAAATGTGAAGTGCGGCTTGAATGCCAGGGCCTGTGTGCCGGGAGGGTCCACTGAGACAATGCCCCTGGAGTTGAGTCACGAGCGCTGGGGGTGGTCACCTGGTCTAAGTCTATGTCCTCTGATGACGTCAAAGCTTCCCTGGGGCCAGGACTACGGCCCTTTCACTGGCCTTCGCCATCCTGGCTCTTGGCACGAGCAGTGTTTGTTAAATCAATGCCTCTTTCTCGTCTGTTCCTTCTGTTCTCGCCCCTGGCGGCTCTCCAGCCACACCAAGCCCACGTCAATTCACTACTTCATTCACGTGCTCCTGTGCTCTGTGGACATTCCCAGAGGGCTGCTGGCGGGTTTGGTGTGGTGCTGGGCGCGGGGATGCAGGGCAGCGGGCTTCTCCAGCTTTGGACCCGAGGCCCAGGGAGGAGGCAGAGGAGGACCCCTGCATGGTGTGACACTCAGCCTCACAGTGGGGCTCAGCCTCAAGGTTAGGGGACAAGATCTGGAAGCAGGGACACCTTATCTGGGTATCGTAGGAGACCTGGGACCCTCTGGGGACCACAGAAGGCAGAAGGGTGGCAGCAACATGGACAGAGACGCCAGGAGGGGCCCGGTGGTTTCAGAAAGGTGGGGGAGGGGGGTGCAAATGCTGGAGGTGCCCAGGGGTCAGAAGGGTGTGGGTGGGGTCTGACCTTCATCATTCAGGTGACAGGGAGCCCTTGGAGGTCTCAGGGCGGGGGAGTAAGGTGGTCGGATCTGAATTTTAGCCAGATCTCTCCCCGGACTGAAGCCGACGCATTGGAGGAGGGAGACTGGAGGCAGGGAGCCAATGAAAGCCCAGGCAGCGTGTGTGCATCCTGCCCACAGATTAACCACACACCAACTAGTAACTTCACAGTGGGGAGACCTGGAGCAGGCCACCCTCACCACTTGATCGAAGGTAATGGCTCCCCAAGGGCAGATCGACAGTGCCTGCCTCCTGAGAGCATGCCCTGAGGAGGCCGCACCCTCACTCCTGCGCCGTTCCTGCCAAAAAGCCTCGCCTGCGTGTGACCACGCAGATACAGCAAACAAACTCGCGTGCAAGGACAGCCGGCAAAACTGGCCTGTAATCTTGAGGTCCAGAAAGTCAGGGGAAGACTGAGAACTGTTCTGGAAGGATGGAGAGAAAGACGTGGTAACCAGATGTAGCACAAGCAGGTGAACTGGACCCCAGATGAGGAAACAATAGCTGTGACTGCACAAAGGACGAAATTCGGATAGGTTGTGGGTCAGATAACAGCACTGGGTTGCTGTTAAATGTCCTTGTTTTGATGACTGAGCTGTAGTCACAGGAGAGAATGTCCTTGTTCTCAGGAAAAACACACAGAAATGTTTAAGAGAAGGGACCTCAATGTCCCCAACTTACTCTTAAGTGGCTTTTTTAAAAACGCACCATGTTAAATGTGAATATGTGCACACAGATAGAGAGAGAATGGTAAGTATATTTACATATACACATAGAGAAGAGATGGTTGACAAATGGTAACTTAAACAGAAACAGTAAGTAGATCTGGTAAAGGAGACACAGGGGTCCCTCAGACCCTCCGGGCAGTTCTGCAAATTTGAAATTATGTCACAATAAAAGATTGCCTTCCTGCAGATGTTAAACGTGGGCCTACCATGTGACCCGCCAATCTCCTCCTAGGTACACACCCAAGAAAAATGGAAACACGCGTCCATGCAAAATCTTGTACGTGAACGCTCAGAGCAGAAGCCAAAAAACAGACAGCTCAAACGTCCATCGGCTGACCTGTGGTCGATCCATGCAGTGGAATATTATTTGGCCGTAGAAAGGGATGAATTTCTGACCCGTCCTATAATACGAATGAACCACAAAAACACAATGCCACGTGAAAGAAGCCGAACACGAAAGGCCGCGCTTTGTATGACTCCATTTATAGGAAATGCCTGGAATACAAAAATCCACAGAGCCAGCAGCTGAGTGGCCGCCAGGAGCTGTGGGCACGGAGAGGGCGTGAGGGCCGACTCCTTTCTGGGGGTGATGGAAATGTTCTGAAATTGACTACGGTGACGGCGGCACAAGTTTTGAATGTACCAAAAACCATTCAGTTGTACTCTGTAAATGGGTGAATTATATCTGAATATAAGTTCCTTGAAAATAAAACGTTACCCCAAAGTGGAAATTATAATAAATAAAATAAAAAGCCCAGATGAGAGGTGAGGAGGCTTGAGCCAGGGAAGATCGTCGGGGACAGGGACCCCCACTCCTCTCGGCATCATTGTCCCTCAACCCTCAATGTTTGCAAACCACACGGAGATCTCTCTCAGCCTCACGTCCCACGGGCCGGCCTGTTCCCTCTGTCCCTTCTGCCTGGGTGAGACTCCCTCAGATGAAGACCCCGCCTCCCAAGTCCACCCACACCAGGCAGCCCAGCACCGCCTCTGACCAGCCAGAACCCAGGCTGCCCGGCTGCGGCCACACTCACCTGCGGCTGAAGGCCAGGTCCATGACTCTCCGCTGCTTGTGCCAGCGTTCATAGTCACATTCGGACACCAGGCCTTGGCCAAACAGCCTGTGGGACACAGACACTTGTGAGAGAGACAGGCGAGGGACTGCCTCACGGGCACGGGGTCCCCTTCTGGGGTCATGGAAATGCTCTGGGACTAGACAGGGGTGACAGCTGCACCACGTAGTGAACGATGTTCGAAGTGCCACTGAATGGTACCTCTAATGTGATTGAAGTGGTGGACTTTATGACCTGTGAACTTAGCCATGATACAAAATACATAAGTGGGAAAGAAATGGGGTGATCGTGTGCCCCAACCTCAGCAACCCCGCACTGCCACCTGCCACCAGAGAGGAAGGAGGGGCGGGAAGGTGCCGATGACAAGGGAAGTGGCCAAGGTGCATGAGTCACGCGCTGTGGGCCTGGCAGCCAGGACCTCAGGACCTAATGCAACCCCAAGGCTCTGGAGCCCACGGGCCCTCCGCTCACAGCCACAGGCCTCCCCCTGGGCCCCCCTCCTCGTGCCTTACCTCTCGCCGAACACAGTCTGGATGGCGTGGTACATCTTGGAGTCCTTGTTGTACTTGGTTGACATCAGGAACTTCTAGACATCCCCAAAAAACCAACATCATCAGCTCGCGCACCCGAGAGAGGCTGCAAAGGACTCAGCAGTTCTGATTCTTGTGAAACTGACCCCAAATGATCACCCCGAGCTGAGCGCCAGCTATAGTGGGAGTGCTTCACACGTGTGACCCCACCTCACCCTCCGGAAGTCCCAGCCTCAAGCAGCAGCACCCTGTTCAGGGAAGAAGAAGGTGAGGCACCGAGGGGTGAAGTGACTATCCTGAAACCAGAGTGACTGGGAGAGAGGGTTTCTGGGGCACAGGAGAGGCACGTGGCACAGATCCAGGGTTGTTGGTGCCAACCCAGTTATGGAAGTCCCAGAAGTCTTCCTGGAGGAAGGGTCAACTTCCTCACCAAGAGCTGGATGGTACAGTAGCTGCACCTAACGTATCTGGAAGCAGTGTAGCCCAGGTGCTAACGGCTCGGGCTGGGGAGTCAGCTGGCTTGAATGTGAATCAGGGCCCGACACCCTCACCCCACTTTGTGCTAACAACTCTGTGCCCCTGGGAGAGTGAACCCCTCCTCTGGGCCTCAGTTTCCTCGTCGTACCCGATGGGGAAAAGAGGAATGCCTGCCCGGCAGGGCTGCTGCGAAGAGTAAACTTGTTCCACCGGACAGAGCTGAGAATGGGGTCTGGCACACAGCAGGTGCTCTGTAAACCCCGGGTGTCTTGGAGACCATTTACTGCCAGTCATCCCTGAGGCATGGGTGGTACTTGCATGCTCATTTACATATAGATGAAGAAACTTGAGATTGAAAACTGGCCCGAGGTCACACTCATGATAAATGGCCACAGGATTTGGATCCAGACCATTTGCTGTGGGGGAGGGGAGAGTTGACCTTGATCCTCAGGGGAAGCCAGGGTCACTGGGTGCATTCAGGCATAGGTGCATGGATGGAGTGGGGAGGGGCAGGAGAGGCCCGGCCTGGAGGCTGCTGAGCGGCATGCTGTAGGTGCTGGAAAACGGGGACGTGGGGGTGGGGAGTGATAGGTCTGCTGCGCACTCACCCAGGGGCTGCCTGTATCTGTGAGATTTGCTCCAGGGCCTAATATCAAATTTTCAGGTGAAAGGACCCCCCCGAAATGGGTGACTTTGTATCATGAGCTATACCCTAGGGGACCCTACTGTCCCCCAAACACAGTTATTTGTAAGCCAAGTTCTGTCACTACCCCACGCCCAAAGGGTGCCTCTCCTACAAGAAGTTGTGACAGTGAAGGCCAGCCTCCCAGGCCCCCTCAAACACTCCTGAGCACTCTGAGGCTTGTGCCAGTCCCAACCTGGAAGAAGGACCCGTCACACAGAGGCAGAGCTGCCTCAACACCGGCTCTGACCAGGGGTCCCCATGGCGGCTCTCCCTGGGACTGGGGATCCTTTGATGGCCCAGGGAGCCTGGTTCTGGGACACACAGGAAGCAAAGGGCACCCTCAGTACCTTGCTGTCTTCTCTGGTTGCCCCCACTGACAGCATACTAGTGCCCGTGACTGCTGGGGGCTTGCCCTCCTGCCACAAACAGTGGCAGGTGAAATGGATGGAGTGTTTTCTGACGCTGGACCACAGGCAGGGCAGCACTGTGAGTACTGAGGGAAAGAAAAGGCGGGGTGGGGAGAGACGTGAGCCATACAGCCTAGGGTTACTCCAGCTTTCTGTCTACAGCCAATTTCAGGACAAAGACACTAAAAGAAGAAAGTCGGGTATAGCCCAGCCTTTCCAAATTTATGAGCCAGAGACCAGAGTCCAGGCCAGAGAAGGATAGAGCGGGCAGGGCAGAGGCCCTGAGAGGAGGGAGCTATGCACAGAAAGAGATCCTATGTGGAAATCTGCAGAGGGAACCCTTGCATCTTTGCATAAATACTAATCTGTACACGTGTAGAGTAAAACTCCACAAGACTGGGTTAGAAAACAACTTCTGGGAAAGGAGAATCACTGAGTAACTACAGGCTGATCAGTTCTCAGAGCTTACGCAGGCCAAGAATTGTTCGAGTTCCCACGGGCCAGAGTTAAACCTCAGACACGAGGTCTTATTAGAGTTCCCAGAGGGGTCCGTCCATAGCAGTGGGGCCCAACTAGCTCCACCGTGAAGGTCCACTCTAGGTTAACCCCTCAAAAGCCTCACAGCAAGCCTGGAAAGGACCAAACTGATCTGCAAGGACCTTTACCTTCTGCCAGGATGAAGTCCAGCACGCTTTGAAGGAACAAAGCAAAATCAGGCACTCGACAGCATACAGTTCACAATGTCCAGTGTGCAGTGGAAAATCACCAGACATGTCAAAGAGCCAGAAATTCTGAGCTATTACCAGGCCCAGAAATAATAGAGATGATGGAATTCTCAGACAAAAACTTTAACACATTTATTACAAATACTGCCAATATGCTCAAGGAGCCCACATATCCAAGAAGTTCAAAGAATCTGCATAGAAGTGACACAAAGAATTGTACACCGAGGCAGATCATAATGAAATTTCTGAAACCAGTGATAAAGAAAAATCTTAAAAGTAGGCAAAGTGGTACGATATTATGTGAAGATAGGTTGATCTGAGTTAAAGATTACACTATGAACCTCAGGACAAACACTAAGAGAGAGAGGGAGAGGGAGAGGGAGAGAGAGAGAAAGCGTGCTAATAGTACAATAGTGAAGATAAAATGAAATACTTAACCCTACTCAATCCCAAAGAAGGCAGGAAAGGAGGAGAGGGAACAAAGAGCAGATGGGACAAAGAGAAAACAAACCACATCATGGCAGATTTAAACCAGACCATACCCACAATCACATTAAATGTAAACGACCTCCGTACTCCAACTTAAAAGGCAGGGATTGTCAGACTGTATCAAACAGCAAGATCCAACTCTATGCTACCTATAAGGAACCTACTTTTAAATATAAAAACCCAGACAGGTTAAAAGTTAAATAGAAAAAGATGCACCACACAATGCTAAGCATAAGACAGCCGAGGTGGATGTATGAACATCGGGTAAAATATATTCTAGGAAAGAGAATATTCCACCCAGGATAAGTGGGGACATTTCTAAAGATAAGGGGATCAGTTCATAACAACACATAACAACAGACGTGCACACACCTAATAATACAGCTTCACGATGCACGAAACAAAACTGATAGAACTGAAAGTAAAAACAGACAAACTCATGATTGTGGCCGGAGAGTTCAACACTCCTCTCCTCTCCTCTCAGCAACTGCTAGACCAGGTAGACAAAATATCAGTGAGGACTGAGAAGATTACAGTAACTCTGTCAGCCAACTTGGCCTGATTGATATTCTATCCCTCCCCCGCCCCTGCCACTGATATTTCTAAAACACCCCATTCAAAGTTACAGAATATACATCCTTTTCAGTGCTCATGAACATTCCTAAAGACAGACCATATGCTAGATCAGACAACAAGCTGCAATGAACTTAGAAGGACTGAAATCACGAGCGATATTTTCTCTGACCTTTACAGAATTAAATTAGAAATCAATAACAGAAAACTATCTGGGAAATCTCGTGATATTTAGAAATTTAATAACACACATTTAAATAATTCATGGCTCAAGAAGAAGTCCCAAGGGAAGTGAGAAATTAGTTTAACCTGAATGAAAATAAAAGCAGGACCTATTGAAGTGTGCGCTACATTTGTGGTGATGTAGAGCTCATGGGAAGTGTATAACTTTAAACGCTTGTATGAGGAAACAAAGCCTAAAATCGATGATCTAAGTTTTCACCTTTAAAACAGTAGAACAAGAGCAAACAAACTCGAAGTGAGTCAAGGAAGGGAATAAGGGCAGAAATCAACAAAATGGAAAACAGACACACAATGGAGAAAACCGGTAAAACCAAAAGCTGACTCTTTGAAAGGTAAGACTGATGAACGAGCCTCTTGCTAGTCTGGTAAAGGAGACAAGAGAAAGTTACTCCTCTCAGGAGGGGGAGAGAAACATCACACAGACGTGGTAGACACTAAAAAGATAATAAATCAGTATTGTGGACAAGTTTATACCAATAGGTTCAACAGTTAAAAAAAAATAGATTCCTTGAAAGGCACCAAACTCAAGAAAAAATAGAAAATTTGGATGGCCATATATCGATTAAATAAATTGAATGTGTAATTAAGACAAAACAAAGAACACTTCCCTCAAAAAAAAACAACAACAATAAAAGCCAGGCCCAAATGGCTTCACTGGTAAATTCTATGAAACATTAAAGGAAGAAAGACCACTCCTGTGAAAGACCACTCCTGGGTAAACTCTTTCAGAAAACAGAGCAAAGGGGTCCTGTGTGGCCTGTTAACCTGGGACCAAAACCAGACAAAGGCATTATAAGAAAAGGAGAGAGAAAGAAACAAAAATTCTCAATAAAAGATGAGCAAATCACACCGTGACCAGGAGCACAGGGCTGGCTGAACACTTGACCGTTTCCCATTGTAAATCATCTTTCTCTCCATTTCTTTTCTCACTGAGCATCACGAAGGCGTTATCTATGGTTTTTAGGGGCATGCATGAAAAGTCTTCAACTGTGTCTGTATTTGAAATTAAACTTTTTAAAACAATTTTTTTTTAATTTTCTAAAACTGTTGTTCAAATACAGTTGTCTCCATTTCCCCCCACCACGCCCCAAAACAAAATTGTTTTTAACACCCTGTTTGAGACCCCATGACTGTTCACCTTGTCTCCCGACCTGAACCCCGAGTTGTACTCTGTCCCTCTTCGCGCCACCACGGCCACCCTCTGTTCAGAGTCACCCGCACATCATCGAGCACCCGCTGTGCGAGTAGCAGCACCTCCATTTGCCGAGCAAGCGCTGCGCCCAGGCGTGGACTGGACGGCTCACACACATTGCTCAGTTCCACTCTCACACCCCTGTGAGAAAGGCACCGTCCCTATTTTACAGACAGGGAAACTGAGGTCCAGAGGCGCTGAAGTAACCTGTCCAGGTCGCTCAGCCGGGTGGTGGCAGAGCCCAAATTCGAGCCCTGTTCTGCTAACTCCTAGGCAGATGGGAACTGGTGGCCATTAACACCTCCACGCAGGCACCACGCTGCGCACATCGCAGACCACTTAACACTGCCTGTCTCGGTTGCTGCGCCTCGACAGCGGGAACGAAGGGGAGGTCCTACTCCTACAGATCGAATGGGTTAATAACTGTGAGGCACACGGAAGAGCGCACGAGCCACAGTAAGACTGTTTAGGTGCCCTTTGACCCTCCCTTTGTGAAACACATCGATTGGTATTTCACTGGCATCATAGCCCTGAGGGGGAGGGGCTGGGTATAGCCCTGACTCGCCCACGAAGGCACTGCGGCCAGCAAGGCGCACAGCTGAACATGGTGCTCACCAAACAGGTCCCACAGCAGAGCCCCCCCTCCCCACTGCCCACATCAACCAGCCCACCTCTGGGAGCCCCCCAAACGGTGGATGGTTAGAAAGATGCCACTCCCTTTTAGATCCTCAGAAAGCCAGCCCAAACACATGTGACTCTGGAACATTCCTCCCACAGTCCCCAGGGCCAAGTCTCATGCATCCCACCAAGGGAAGGGGCCACCGATCTCCATGGAAACCACTGTTTCCTACCTTGACTGACTCGGGGCTCGTGATGATGACTGAGGTTTTGTGGAAGACGTTGACCCGCACAACAGGTCCATACTTCTTAGCCCTGGAAAGCAAAGTGACCCAAAGGAGGCTGTCAACTCCCAGGGACGTGAATGTCACCAGCCAGGTGCAGCAGGAAGAGCAGGGCACTCCATCCCAGGAGAGGGCTCTCTACGGGCTTGGGGCCTACTCACTACTGAGTCCCTTCCCCCACTGGGCCACAGTTTCCACATCCACGAAATGGGGTTGCTGCCCTCCTCCTTTGCCCCCAAGGTTGTACTGGGAATCAAGCAATAGCATGTCTTTGAAAATGCTTTCAAGAATGTAAAGCACCTCCCCAAACCATGACTCTTGTCTAACCACAGCCCACACCCAGATCACAGATGAGGAAACTGAGGCTCGGAAAGCTTTTGGTGGCTCTAAGGTCCCGGGGTCGGCAAAGGGCAGGGTTTGCCTTTCGAGCCAGCCTGGTCTGCCTCTCCACTCAGGGGAGGGCCTGCTGGGGGTGGGAGTGACCGGGCCAGGGGAGCAGGGAGCGTGTGTGCTGGGGGGCGGGGGGGGGGGGGGACAAGGGGAGGTGGCCCCGGGGACCTAGACTGGAGTAAGGGTGACAAATGACAAGTCAGGACCCACCAATCCAAAAACACGTCTTGGAGCACACGGCCACAAACCTCATCCTTTTTCCAAAAGTAGGGAAGGTGTCCTAGAAGGAAGCTGGAAGGAACGGGAAACACTGAGATCACGGGAAGTCACCATTCAACAGCGCTCCCTCCCCCCCAAGGCCCTGTGAGGCTGGCATTATCAGACCATTTCACAGATGAGAGGACTGAGCCCTGCAGAACTAGAGCGCCAGCTCAGGGCCACCAGGCAGGCTGCACACCTGGGTCCGAGTAGCCCCAGAGGGCCCCTCAACGAGGAGATGGAGAGAGACAAAACCTCCTTCCTGGGGCAGAGGTCAGGGGCTGGCAGTCGACGATACCGTGTGGAGTTTCCTTCAGCCAGGCGCTGAACACTTTGCCTATGCTGGGTGCCAGGCTCAGCCCCCCTCCTCTGACCTCCCTGTACCACCTGAAGGTAGGGCTGCTGAGGCTGGACAGGTGAGGCCACCTGTCCACAGTTGTGTGCCTGGTACCGGGATGCCCCATAGTCCTCATCGCCAGAGGACAGATGGAGTCACTCCAAGTCTGCAGTGCGATCACTAAATCGTAAGCAAGCTTTGGTGTCACCTTGAGGCACGGTCCAAGGGACTTCCTGTCTCCTCTGTGACTCTATTCCAGCCAAGCTCACTTATTATAGACAGCCTCCAGACAACCCGGCTGCAGCAGGGATGTCCGAGTCAGTGAGCTTCTTCCCCTAGGGGAAGACAGAGTAGATCAACAGATAAGTAAATACGGGTCAGAGAATAATGGGAGAAAAATCCAAGGTGGGGGGGAGGGTAAGCAGAGCTGGGGATGGATGTGCGTGTGGCCATTTTATACAGGCAGGTCAGGGGACGCCCCACTATGAAGGTGTCACGTGGGCTGTAGAAGTTAGGGACTTGGCCAAGCAGGTATCTGGGGGAAGAGCACCCGAGGCAAAGAGAAAGGCACGTGCAAAGGTCCTGAGGTAGGAGTGCGCTTGGTAAGTTCAAGGAAGGCAGTGTGGTGAGACCAGAGTGCTTAAGGGGACCGTGGTACAGGGTGTAGTCACCAAGGTGGGCAGATATGGACAGCTTTGAGGGCTGCTGTCCACACTTTGGCTTTGCCCTCGGGGAAGTGGGGGCTGCCGGTGGGTCTTGCACAGAACAGACAGGATCTGATCTGGGTTTTAAATGTATTGTTCCTGCTGCAGAGCTGAGAGTAAAGGGGACGAGGAGGGCTCAAGCAGTAGAAGCAGGGGTGTAACTGTGACTTAATATTATTAGTCTAGTGTTCAAAGTCACACATTAACCCTTTGCTTCTAATCCACTGCATATCTTCCCTCTGGCCAAGTCCGCCTTCCAGTCGAACCACCTGTTCCCAGAATGAGCAGCGCTGAAGCTGACAGTGAACCGCAGACCTCGGGCCAACATGACCACAAGGAAACATCAGAATGACCTGAGCCCAGGTGGGAACTGCAGGATTCTGCTTCAGCCTCCGCCCCTCAAGAGAAACTGCACGTCTGCACTCCCCCACCCCGGGAAGTCTGCCCATCCTGAGTTCCCACCAACCCTCTATGGGAATGGCTGCCTTGACCAGAGACGGGGAGATGGCTTTGGAGGCATGAGCCTGCCATCTATCTCCTCAGGCGGCCGGCACCGGAAGGCAGCCATGTTCCTTCTCTCCAGCACCTGTCTCATGAGTTTGGCTTTTGTGGCTGCAGGAGGCAGCAGAGCCTGTGGGGGTTGTTTTTCTCGATTCAGGGGTCCCTGGGAAGGGCCGTGGGAGGAGATGAGGGCTGGGGCCTGTGGAGGAGAGAAGTCCTATTCCGAATGGATGTTGAAGATGAAGCCGACAGGGCTCACTGGCCATTCAGATGTGCTGAGTGAGACAGGTGTCGAGGATGACCCTGGGCCACAGGGAGGGTGGATGGAGCTGCCACTTACTAAGGACTGAGAAGGGGCTTGTTGGGGGCAGTAGACCTGTCATCCACCCCCATCCATGTCCATGCAGGTGGGCCAAACCTGGGACAGCTGGCTGTGCCTGCAGGAGGGGCAGCTGGAGGCTCCAGCTCAACAACCCCCAGAGCAGCACATGGGCCACCAGCAGTCCTGCCCCCTCCACCTCAGTGAGGCAGCTCTGTGGCCTGTGTGCCACTGGGTCCCAGATTCCCCAGGGGGTTGCACTTGGCTTCACCCCGAGGCCCAAGGACAGGCAGCAAAGGGGCAATCTGCTGAGGAGACTGAGCAGGAGACGCAGGGAGAGCCAGAGAGGCTTCAAGGAGGTAGGAGGCATCTGTCTGCCCCAGGCTGCCGAGGGGCCAGGCGAGATGGGGGCCCAGCGCTGACCGTGCGTTAGCACCATGGCGGTCACTGGGACCTTGACCAAAGCAGGGTGGGTGGAGGTGGGGCACAGAGCCCAACGCGGTGGTGGGTTCGAGAGAGAACAGAAGGGAAGAACGGGAGCCCAAAGGCAGGCAGGCTCCTTGGGGAGGTTTGCCGTGGGGGTGCAGAGACGGGGGCAGCCGTTGGAGGGAACGAGAATGGAAACAAAAGGGCTGGTTTTGACAGCGCATTATGTAAAAATGGGAAGGAGGCAGAAGAGAGGGAAAACTCGTGGCGCGAGAAAGGGGCCAGTGCGGGGCAGCGCTGCTGAGCGGTGGGGACAGCTGTCCTTGGCCAGGAGCCCCTGGTCCCAGCGGGAAGGGGAGGGCGAGTGGGCCCTGTGCAGGCAAGGGGGCGGCCATGGCAGCAAAGCCCTGAAAGGACGTTCTCTCAGCTGATCCATGTGCTCCAGGAAGTAGGAGGCAAGAAGAAAGGCTGAGAATGTGGGGGGGGGGGTGCTGGGGTTGAAGAGCCCGCAGGAAGGCTGGAGAGGAGCTGAACAGATGCACGGGGGAAAGGGCAGGGTGGCAGCTGAGGCCCACTCGAGGTGAGGCCTTGAACTTATACTGCTCCACCTGCAGAAAGATGGACCGTGGACATCACAGACCACTGGCTGTATTTCCAGAATAATCTAGTTTCCATGGTCACTCACCAAAGCGGCTCATTCTTGGGAAAATGTTCTGTTTTGAGGCACCTGAGTGAGAAGAGAGTCTGTAGCGGCTTCCCCCTCCCAGGCCAATCCGAGAGCCTCTGCCCGGGGTCCAAGCCCCCTGAGGTGGAAGGTGAGTGACCCCGAGGACAAGGGCTCTGGAGTGGGGAGGTCTCCTGTGCCAGGCAAGAAAGGGAACTAAAGCCTGACCCCTCCAGCTCCTGCAGGGGGCAGTAGGGAGGCGATGGCAGGGCCAGAAGCCAGGGTTAGAAATAAGCAGGTAAGGGAGGAGGGGGGTGGGACACTGGGACTGGGAGGGGACAGACAGAAGCCCACCTGGCATGCCCCTGGTGGTGGGCTGGAAGTGGCAGGACAGACAGAAGAAAGGGCAAAAATCCCCCTCCTGGCCAGTCCCCAGAATACGCAGTTCCTGCAAACTGCAACCAGCACCGTGGGGATCCAAAGTGTCCTGTGGGCAGAGAAAGCCGTGGCCAGTCCCTGGAGCGGAGGTCATCTGGAGAGTGCAGAGGGATGAAGGGATGGGCCACCCGTAGGAGTGAGGGCGAGGGGCCGTGGCTGTGCCAGAGGGAAGGGGTAGTGAGCACTCAGCTGGGCACCCAAAGTCCAGCAGTAAGTCTCCACCATCACCAGGAACCGCCCGGCAACTTATTAAACAGCAAGTTGGCAAGTAGGAGTGGGAGGAGGGAACCGCACTATCCAGGAGTCAAACTTGAAAACTTATTGCAAAAGAAATAAACACTGGGGGAGAGAGACTTTTCGTTGTCAAATTTACACTCACCCCACACTACCAGGAGAGTGGAGGCTGAGGAGAAAAGTTGAGAGCAGCGGCAAGAAATAAAGAAGCTACAAGTGTTTGTGTGGGATCTGAACGTGGGTCTGAGTTTTCAGCTGTTACACGGATCGGTGCAGTAGGACCTTGTTTGCAATAAGGACACAGAGGTGGGGCACTCAAAGAGGGCAACCTGGAGAGAGGGCATCCTGGTGACTCCTGCAGAATAAGGATAGAGGGTCAGGGTGCGGAAGCACAGCAGCTGCCTCTTCGCAGGGCAGAGGGGTCCTTGCCTGCAAGCTGGCAAAGCCCTGAAGCATCAAGGAGCAAATGCCACTCCCAGAGCCTCAATACACTGATTTCTTGTCAACCATGGTCTTTGCCAAGCATGGGCTGGGGATTCAGGCTTTGAGTGCCAAAGCATCTGGTTTGTGCTAGAAGGAGTTTTGGAACTTTCCTTTAGTGTGATTTTATATTTGACCAGCAACCAATCTTTAATCCAAAATCTTTTTGCCTATGCCCTGTTTGGTTCATCACATTAGAACAAAGAGCCCAACCATAATTAAATTCAGCTTCCTCCCACTCCTCGGGACCCCCCCACACACACTTGGAGGTTACGTGTAGATTCTGTGGGATGAGATTTGGGGGAGAATTCAGGTCTGAAAAGGAGAGAAATGGGGACACATGCTACTCCATGGATGACCATTGAAAACACGCTAAGCGCAAGAAGCTAGACAAAAAAGGCCACATATTGTGCGATTCTATTTAAGTGAAATGTCCAGAACAGGCAAATGCACAGAGACAGAAAGTAGATGAGTGGTTGCCTAGGGGTGGGGGTTGGGGTGAGATGCGTGACAGCTTGTGGGTACGGGATTTCTTGTAGGGGCGATGAAACACTGGTGGTGATGGGCCAGTTTGGAAGGGTGAGTTCTATGTTTAAAATGCAGTTACAGGAGGGGAAAAACAGGTGTAGGGAGACGGGCAGAGAGAAGCTTGACTTCAGTCTTGCCTTCTCGAGACACAGGGGTTGCAGTTCTGCCACACTTGGAGCCCTTGGGTTTCAGAGAAGGCCGAGTTGTGACGAGACCCATCAGAACACGTGATTTGGAAACCTGAAAGGGTGACAGTGCACCTAATAGAACTTGCTGGAGATTTCCACCAGCCACCTTGAATCACCTACTCAGTGAGCGTCTACTGTGCACGCACCAGGCACTGCTGAGCCGGAGATGGGGGACACAGCAGTGAACGAGACAGACACAGGACTCTGGGAGAGACAGACACTGAACGAGAGGTTGCACAAATAATGAATTAGCCAATTGCCATTAGGGTCTCTTAGAGTTTACAAAATGAACATAATGTGTGCAAGCGTGGAAGCAGGTGGGATCTCCCTGAGGAGTCAGTATTTAAGCCAAGCCTGGAAAGCTGGGGAAGGACCATCGAGGTGGAAAGACAGAGCCTCTGCAAAAGGGAAAACGAGCCGGGGAGACCCCAGGGTGGGAGAGGGTGCCTGGGAGGACAGAGAGCCAGCAGGGGGAAATAGTTGCCTCCCTGTCACCAACCATAGAGATCTTTCCGGAACCCACCACACAGGAATTCAGGCTTCTAACACCAGGGCATCTGGCTTGTGCTGGAGGTGGGTGCCTTCCAGGATGTTCAGGTCCTGAGGTCTTAAAAAGTGTATCTAATACCATTGTTTATTCATTCATTCAACAAATATTTATTGAGCATCCACAATGTGCTAGGCGTTGAGGATACACAAGCAACACAGCAGCCCTGCCCTTCCGGGGCTCACATTCTAAAGGGGAAGACAGACAATAGGTGAACAGACAGTCAACAGGTGAACAGAAGGTAACTTCATGGGGGATGGCCCCATCAGGAGTTTGGGTCTAAAGGGGCTTTACACATGGTGGATGGGAAACTAGCAAGAAGGGAATCAGGTGGGGGTGGAGGGGGCACAGACTGGCTGGGGCAGCAGTGAGTAAGCAAGGGGAAAGAGAACTGTAGGGGCAGGTTCTGACAGTTCAGCTGTCAGGGGCCTTGATGGCCACGGGGTGGACTTCATTTAGAATTAGATTTAATTCTAAAGTGATGGGAAGTCTTTGGAGCAGAGTAATGACACATTTGATTTAAGCTTCAGAAAGGTAAGTTTCTGGTAGGGGAGGTAAGTTGGGGGGGATGGGGGCCAAGGATGGAATGGAAGTACGAAGGAGAAGACAAACAAGATATACCAGGCCAGAAATACAAAGGGGAAGGTGACCAAAGTACAGTGTTCCAGTCAGGTCGAGTGACCCGGTCCAAGTCCCCAAAGTTAGAGTGCTCACTTTAGAGCCAGGCTAACCTGAAAATCTAGGCTTACCGATGGTGTGACCTTGGGCAGGTGACTTTGCCTCTGCGTGCCTCAGTCTCCTCGTCTGAACGATGGGGTAACAATAGCGCCTACCTAACAGGGCTGTCGCTGCCATCACGTTTATGGGGCCCAGCTGAGCGCGGTGGGCGCCGAGCAGCTGCGGCGACTGAGTAATTTGTTACTAAGAATAGTTAGCGCCCCTCTCCCCGCCGCCGTCTCCAAGCCGCGCGCAAAGACGAGGCTGGACCCCCGACCTTGACTCCCAGTTTGGACGCGTCCCCCAAATCCCCCCATTCGAGCGCCCCATCCAGGCCCCAGCCCCCACCCCCCGCTCACCTGGGCCGCGGCGGCCCGGGGATGTGCTCGTAGCGGCTGCGAGCGCGGTGCACGAAGGTGCAGCAGAGGCCGAAGGCGACCAGGACGGCGCTGCCGAGCAGCAGCAGCCCGGGACTCATGGCTCCCGGGCAGGCCAGGCCGGGGTCAGGGCCGGGCACCGAGGGGGTGGGAGGCCGCGAGCCGACTCAGCTGTCAGCGCCGAGCGCCGCCTCGGCCCCAGGCCCCGCGCGACCCAGCACCGCCCCCGCCGCTCGGCTCCGCCCCCGCCCGCTTCGACCCCTCCCAGGGCGCTTCGTCCCCGCCAACCACGTCTCCGCCTCCAGCTCCACTCTCCGGGCCCGCCCCCAATCTTAAAATGATCCGCCCCGCCCCTCCTTAAGCTCTGCCCCAAATGAATAAGTCCCCCGGCCAGGCCCCGCCCAGAGCATGTGGTATCCACCATTCACAACTCCGTTTCTGGCTCAGACCTCCAAGGCCACGCCCCCTCTCCACCTCCCCAGGCTCCGCCCTCAGCCCTCAAACTCTAATCCAAGACAAGCTCCGCCCAGAACGCGTTGTCCCTGGCAACCCTGGTTCCTCCGCGCTTGCTACTCAGGCGGCGGCTCTAACTCCTGCTGGCTGGTTCCGCCTTCTTTGGCGTCTCCAAATAGCGTTTCTCCGTGCGCGGTCCTAGGTCCCATCCTTTTTCCCTAAAACCTTCCTGGAAACCCCATCCCAGCCTCTAAATTTCTGTATTACGCCGACTGTTCCCAGCCCTCTCCTTGGAATCCCCAACCCCCAAAGCTGGTTTCCCTTGCTTGGCCTGTCCACACCTAGCGCCCTCGGTCCCCCAGAGGGGCTCCGGGGCAAGTGACCAGCACTCCGGGAGCCCTGTGTCTGCGAATGAAGGGCGCTGGGCTGGGCCTGAGGCTGCTCTCCCGGAGCTTCGAGCGCTTTTGGATCCTCCCAGATCCAAGGAAGCCGAGTCGGAGGCATTGACGCGATTCCAAAGGACCTGGAGTTGGAGTCGCTGAAAATCTGGGTATGGAAGGTCGCCGTCAAGGGACGGCGTGGCCAAATGGTATTTTTGAACCATAATGACCAAGACTTCCCTCCATTTATAACCTGCTTCTCCGTACCCACTGGTCTGGAGATGACAGAAGAGGCCAGCTCTGGGCCTTTTAGTTCCCCATTCTACACTCAGGGGCCCCCAGAGTGCAAGCAGAGAGTGGGAAGGGCCAGGTGTGCCCACTCCTAGTCCAGATAAAGATCCTCCGGACTGGTGAGGGGAGCCCAAAGATAGATGCTGCTGCTGGGTTTCTGAGAAAGGGACGTCCCTGGTCACTCAAGGACCAGTCCAGGAGATGTTTGGGGACGAGAAAACAGAGAAGGCCTGTGTACGCTCTTCCCAGGTACCGTCAAGGACAGTCCCTGTCAGGAACATGACTGTCAGGGATATGTGGGCTGCAGGGTGACAGAGAGCGCCAAGCACAGAGGAGACGGGATTTCTGCCCCGGGAACGGCAGCCAGGACGTGAGTCCTGGCGCGGAGACCTGGAATGGCCTCTTTCAGTTGGGCCAGGAGACGGTGGCTTGGCACTGCGACCCCTTGTGGCGGTGAGAAGCAGCTGCAGGAGGGCGCAGGAGACCTCTGGTTGCCCCTGCAGCGGGGTGAGGGAGGTGGGGAGGTCACAGCCCCTCCAGAGCTGGGAAAGGTCCAGGGGTTGGAGGCAATTTGAAAGGAGGACCTCGAACAATTGTTCTATGAGGGCAAGGAGGGCAGGGCCAGGTCCTGAACTGCTCTGGCGGCAGACTGGGCCTCACGAGAGCGAGCATGGGGCAACCTCAGGATACAATTGTGAACGAGAGCATGTGAAGCTACGGCTAATGAGAGGAGTGGGCGATCCTTAACATTCTTTGGTGCACAGGTCAACACCAGTGACCTCTGGCTCAATGTGACCATGGCTCAGCCTGTTATTTCTGTCAACAGAGCATTCCTGTCCCCTCCCCCTGGCCTCCTCATCTGATCCTCCCAGCTCTCCTGTGATCAGGTGGGGAATAATGAGCCAGCACATCCAGGCTCCCGGCCCAGGCCTTTTCATGGGCTGGCAACACTGCAAACCACCAGCAGAGAGCGCTGCTGGGAAGCACGTGGCCAACCACCGGGCTCTTCCGGGGACAGAACTATGCACTGTGGTAGCGACTGACCTCTGGTGACTATCAAGCCTTTGAAGCGTGGCTAGTGCAAACTAGTGTGAAGCATGCTGTGTGTGTAAAATACCCACCAGATCACATCGATTTAGTACAGAGTGTAAATCACATTCATATTTTTATATCGATTACCTGTTAAAATGATAATTTCTGAATATGAGTTCAATAGTATTAAAGTGAATGTCACCTGTTTCTTTTTACTTTGCTAACCGGGCTACCAGGAAATTTGAAAGTGCCTGTGTGGCTCCTATTACTGTCCCGCTGGGCAGCACTAGTACAGAGTGGCCCCTAGGCCAGCACATCAGCATTACCTGGTGTCACAGTGCAAATTCTCAGCCTCACCGAGACTTACTGAGTCAAAAACTCTGATAGGACCCGGCAACTAGTGTTTTAACCAGCCCTGCAGGTGATTCTGCTTAAATCTGAGAATCACCGGTTTAGATGATGTCATACAGGAAGTGTTTTCCCAGCAAGGATTGTGGAGGGAGATGCTGGCAAAAGAGGTGGTCCTGAGGTGGCTGTGCTCATGTGAGTGGCCTGGCAGGGGACAGGTAGCCCAGGGAAGGAGAAGGATCAGACTCTGGGGAAGGGGGCTTGGTTCAAAGCTGTCTCACCCTCTGAATGTGGGACCCAAGACCAGTTACAGAGCCACCTTGGGGGGTCTGCCCCCTCACCTGGAAAAGAGGGATGGTGATGTCATGCCTTTGGGGCCATGGTAAGGATTAAATGAGTGAATAATAGGTAAAACTTTTAGAACCGTGCCTAGCATGTAGAAAATGCTCAACAAATGCAGGCTATCCACCCTTATGAGCACTATTTAGGAACAGTGAGTCTGCCGTCAACTACCTTCTGAGGAGTTAGGCCGCAGCCCCAGCCTTGTGTGGAACCTGGGGGGTGGGGAACACCTTGCCCAGAGGACTGGTAGGCTGAGGCCAGCACTATCCGGAGGAGTGGAGAAGCTCCCCCAGTTGGGGCAATGGTGATGCTCAAGGCCCCAGCTGAGGGCTGGACCACTCCTCTCCAGCAGTTGGGAAAGGTGCCAAGGACCCTAGAGGGTGGCCCCAGGCTGCTGGAGCTAAGATGCCCCCATCAATGACTGCCCCACCTCCCAGGCCCCACCCCACGGCATCACAGACTCCAGGCCTTGAAAGGAAGAGGGGAGCTCAGCAGTGTGCGGAGGGGCACGGAGTACAGAAAGGGGGGTAGATGCTGCTGCTGTGGCCTGTCCGCTAACTCCAGGCCAGAGGGATCCACAGCTCTGGTCCCCTGGGTGGGTAGGCCATGCTGCTGCCCTGCTCTGAGAGCCTTGAGGGCCACCCACCTCCCCTGGACTCTAGTCTCTGCTAGTCCCTTTGTGGCCACAGCCTCCCAGGAGTGTCCCCATCTGTAGTGAGGAGTCTGGGCTGGATGGACAGCGGAGACCTCCCAGCTTCCTAATGCTACACAGGACTTCCCTGTGTCCTGGGAAGATGCCTGGGCAACCAGCCCTGGGCTGTGGGAGGACATGCAGCCACCCCCTGGGCAGGAGGCACCCACAGGGGTCTCCAGCAGCTGCTCCCCAGCCAGACCAGCAGCCCCCAGCGGGCACCCCACTGGGCCAAGCCGCACACTGCCTGGGCACAGCGGTGCTTTCCTGGGAGTACGGTGGTTAGGGGCTGGCGGGCCCTGAGGGTGGGCTGCTTGTGTTCAAGTCTGGTTTCTCCCCTCCCCAACTGGGCGCCCTCAGTTAAGATGTTTAACCTCTGTGCCCTTAGTTTCCCCTCTGTGAAAAGGGAGGAGGGGCTGCTCTGAGGATCGAGTGAGTTCACGCACACTGTGTGGCCTTACCACAGTGACCAGCACTGAGGCCACGTGCCCTGGCAGGGCTGATCGGGGTTTCCACGGGGGGCTGAACAGGGCCAGGCGAGCTGCAAGGGCCTGGGCCCAGAAAGAGTCAGAGAGGGAGACTGGCAGCCCCTTCCTACAGCCTGGACTCCACCCTCGGGGAGCTGCACGGAGTGGCTGTCACAGGCCCCTGGTGCCTGCTCTTCAGAGAATCACACAGGCCAGGCTGCCCTACCCAGAGCCCTTGCAGCCCCCCACATGAGCCCTCTTCTGTCATCACTGCCCAGTGACCATCTGCTTACTGTCTCTGCCCTTGCCCACCCATCAGAGGCTGAGCCCAGATGTACTGGACGCTCCCCGCCCAGGCCCTCAGTGGGCAAAGAAACTTCTGTCTGTGAGCAGAGGGAGTCTGCGGGCCCCGCCCCCACCCCAAAACCCCCGGCTCCCCAGCAGGCGTCAGAGAAGAGGCAGGAAGGGTTGTAAACAGAAGCGCTGTTGGCACAGCCCTGGGTGACAAAGCATCAGTAGTCTCACTGGGCCCACAGCCCGGTGGGCCCTGGGGTGGTGCTGGAGGAGTGGGAGGGTTCCCTGGGATTTTACTGAGCAGGGCTGGGCTTGGAGGTGGCACAGATGGCCCCAGAGGCCCCAATACAGCCTTGACAAGTAGAGGAGCCTGAAGTCCCCCCTCACTGGGGGACCCTGGTATTGCGAATGACTGAGTGACTTCTGTCCTGAGGTGCAGGGTAGAGTCAGGCCTTAGGGTTGAGTGTCCCCATACCTGACCCCCCCATCCAGAGTACCCACATGGGTCCAATGTAACGATGCGGTCCACGATGACTGGGAGGCTTCCCCCAGGGGTCACCCAGGACAGCTCCCCCTCCCCCCAGCCAGCTCTCCCCAGGCCCTTGCTTCTACCCAGGTGGCCTGGCCCTCGCTGGGGCAGCCATGGCCCACAGGTCACCCTGGACCCATTGCTGTGATGGCTTCTCTTTGTCCCACTGGATGCCTTGCTGTTCTCTTCAGCACCTCTGACTGCTGGGCCACCTGTCCCTGTTCTTGGGCCACATTCCTCAGGCCACACATTCCTCAGCTGGTCTAGAGCCTTTCACTCCAGCCGTGGGCAGGGCAGGCCTGGTCCCCCTCCCTCAGTCCACCAGCTGTGCCTCTGTTAACACAACCAGGAGCCACGTTGTCCTTGAAGGGTGGCTGCCCGCAGTGCTCAGGGTCCCAAAGCCAGGACTGCATCCCTGCTGCCACTCAGAGGTAAGAAAAGACTGCCTTCTGCCCAGGACCGCATATCACAGGGCCCCAGGTCCCAACATCCATGTGGCTTCCCGCCTTGGGGACACATGAGCAGGGACACACAGAGAACTCCGTCCACAGTTCTGATGTGCCTCCTTCAACTCCACACTCATGGCCATGTCCACCCTGGGACGCATGTGCACACACCCGGGCACACAGGTGCATGGCCTTGCCAGGCCCCCAAGGGAGGGAGGACAGCCAGGCCTGGCAGACGGACTAGCTCGCCAGCAGGTCGGGGTCCTCGTGGCTGCATATGACACCGGCGTCCTCCTGGTGGTCGCAGTTGTGCCTGCCCAGGCCGGCGTGCCTGCATTCCAGCAGGGTTTTCTCATCGCCGGCGCAGCGCACGTCATCCAGCAGGATGGGCAGCGCGCGGCCCTCGCCGAACTCAGCGCGCTTGGTGGCCCGTACCGCATGCGCAAAGCCCAGCTGGCGGCACACGACGGCGGCGGCCTTTATGTCCCAGCGGTCATCACACACAGTGCCCCAGCGTCCACCTGCGAACACCTCCACGCGGCCGCGGCCCGGGCTCAGGCCCACGGGACGCACCAGGCGCACAGCGCCATCCGAGGGCGAGGGCTTCTCCTTGCCCGGCCGGCCCCGCTGCCGCCCACTAGCCCTCCGGCCCCCAGGTCGCTGCGTGGGCCGTGCTGGGCGTGGGGTGGACACTGGTGGAGGAGGGGCCGTGGGGCGGCGGCGGCGGGGCACCCTGGTGGTCGCAAGCGCTGTGGGCTGCGGTGTGCTCTCTGCTCTCCGGATGAACTCTGCACGGAGGAAGAGCCTGTGGTCAGAGAGACCCTGGCCACCCCAGCTCTCCACCCCAGAACGCAGACCCCAGGGAGAGATGTCCTCCTTCCACACTCCACCCAGACGCCAAGGCTGGCGTGCCTCCTGGGTCCCCCTGGCACCTGCAGCTGGGTGCCAGGTGCTTCCTCAGTCATTCTGAAAACACTCATTGGCAGCTGTTTTGTGCCCTTCTGCTGCTGGGTCCTCCCCACCCAGCCCCCCAGCCCTGGTCTACGGGGAGTCCTGGTCTTGGGAAGATAGGGGTGGGGGGACCGATCTCCCACACTATAAACTCAGGAGCTCAGTGGAAGGGAAGGCGTGTCTGGGAGGGCTTCTCAAAGCAAGTGACCCTTTCTGGTTTCAATCTTTGGTTTAAGGGCGGGGATGCTGAAACCTACTGATGGAGAGGACTGCTGGGGGCTCCTACAGATGGGCTGGATGAGAGCCAGGCTGCCCAGGGCCCCTCTGGCCCCCAGGCTGCCGGCTTCTCCCGCTTTGCCTCTTGCTGCTCCCTCCTCTTTCCAGGTCCAACCCTCAGCCTCTGCTCCAAGAGCACCACCATCCCCCACTGCTCTGGGCCCCCATGGCACTCTGCACACACTCCTGCCACTGGGCCTGGGACACTAAGCGACTTCTCTGTGTGCCCCAGGCAGGACAGGGCCTGGTCCAAGTTCTCCTTGTGGCTCCAGCATTCTGCACAGAGCAGGTCACTCACAAAAGTGCCAGAAACTCCCGGATGAGTGGATGGAAAACTTGTCAAGGCTGGAAGCCAACTGAGGCTACTCAACTTCCTCAAAACCCCAGCTCTTCTTGTCCCCCAGCTTCTTCTACCCAGGGTACCCCTTCCTCAGGGCCAGGCACCCCCACTTACCCAAGTGCCCAGCTTGTCCCTCTTCCTGCAACCCCCACAACCAGTCTGCCAACTGAGTACACTTGACCTTCTGGATACACTTGACCTGCTGAAGTATTTAATTTGGCCCACAAGGTGGTTTTTAAAAGCCAACATTTTCTAATTGAAAGATTTGTTTGTAACAACTCTAGAAGGCAGACACCACATCCGTCTTGCTCAGTGTTATAGCCCCAGATGAAGCCCACGTGGATGCCAACTGAATGAATTAAATAATTAATAATCCTGCCTCTCTTAAGCACAGAAACCCTGGCAACGCTGGGCCTCTGCTCCCACCTAGCCCTGGCCCCTTGAACAGCCCCCTCCCCAGGACACACCCTTTGCAGTTGGCCCCTGATCCCAGGGGCAGTCATTGGCGGCCTTGCCCGGCTCCGAAGTCATAAGATTGGCACCCCCACCCTCTCCACCAGCCTTGGCCCAGCAAAACCATGTACTGCAGGCCTGGCCCCCACGCCCCTCCCCCACACCCCTCGCATCTAGAATACTCTGCCCAGTATTCCTTGCTTACACACAGATACACCCCTCCTTCCAGTCCCTCTCACGAAATCCGAGTGTAGCTTCCCTGGCCACAGCTATTTCTCCTTTTGCCGTGACCTTTGAGTCCTGTACCCCCCTGAGGGCCACCCATCACGGCCTGGGACTGACACACACCACCCACTGTCACTGAGAGTCTAACGTGTGCCCAGCACAGGACTAGGCACAGGGGCTGAGGATGGGCGTCCAGGTCCAGTCAGCAGGGCCCGCACTGGCTGTGGGCTATGGGGGCTTCCCTCCCCCATCGTGTCCCCGTCGGGGGCACTTACTTTCTTTGGGCACAAAGTGGCTGAGGCGGCTCCTCACCTTCACCTGGGCAGGCTGGGTCTGACACTTGCCCGGGGGAGCCCGTCTGCCAACACACAGGAGGTCATGAGTGCCCCCAGGGGCCCGCCCTGAGCGCGTCCCTCTGACCTCGTCCTCCCCCTGTGGCCAGGCAGGACAGGAAGGGCCAGGCCTGGGCCGGTGCGCACACTAACTACGGCGGCCACATGTGAAGCACCTCCAGTGTGGCCTGAGCAGTGTGCCCGCACACCCCATGCCCCCAGCACCTGTCAGAGCCCCCTCCCAGCACAGGAATCCCTCCGGACAGCCTGCCCAGGCTGGTTCGGCCTCTGCGGGAGGGCAGGGGGCTCCCCTGAGCCATTTCTCAGAGCACGACCTGTCGTTGGACCACGACCCCATGGCACTCCCCTCCTCCCACAGCCTGCCTCCTGGTCGGACTCCTGTAACTGTCACCCTCCCCAGGCCCCATAGCCTTTGAGGAGGGCGTTTCTCAGCCCCTCTGGTTCCTAGACTTCTGGTGATGCGGAAACAGGGGTTCTGCTTCCTGGAGGAAGCAGGGAAAGATTCAGTCAGTTTAGAGAAAAAAGGGGGGTTGTCTTGGGGTTGGCAGCAGAGCAGGGGGACCTGCAGCCTTGGAGGAGAGGGTTTGAGAGCAGGGAGAGAAAAGAGTCCAAGAAGGCTGCCAGGAATGTGAACTGGGCTCCACTGGCATCTTTGAAGGGCACCGGTACGGAATGGAATTCCATTTTAATTAGTTTTTGGCTGTCCATCTGTGAGTCTTTGAACAGGGCCCACCGGATCCTGGGGCCGACCACGTGGGTGTGAGACCTCAATAGGTTCCAGTGGTCAAGGGGCGGGGCAGCCACGTGACACCAGGTGGCTTCCAGGTGGGCCTGGCAAAAGAGGGAAATTGAGAAGGGACTCGGGCCTTTCCGCCCAAGAGGCTAAAGAAACGCAAGCACCCACACACTCTCATCAAAGCTGGGGACAGGGTGGGTTTTTCTGGTGGCTCTGAATCCACGTAATATTTACACTCTTCACACTGACCCAGCAGGGCTTTGTTTCTTAAGGAAATTATGTAAAAAATTTTGGTTATGCAAAAAGTAGGACACAGACCAAAAAGTGCCACAGCCGTCATGGTATGTGTGGGTGGTAATGGACGACCCCACCCCTACCCCCACCTCCCCACTGCCTGTGGCTTTGCTCTATGACGCGGTCAGTCTCCGTGCACTGCACTGCAGGGCAAAGAAACACATTCATCCCAAAAGAGAAAAATGAAAGGGATGGGGAAGGCGAGGGAGGGAGGGAGGGAGGGAGTCTGGCCTGTTTCTGGCTCCTCCGACCCACGAGACCTTGAGTAGAACCACCCGCTGCCGCACTGGCGTAGTAAGCCGGTGCCCAGCTGCACAAACCAAGGCAATGACGGGTCCAGGGCAGCATCTGGCATAAATTAGGTGCTCCCGAAATGTGACATTTCCTTAGAGAAGCACCCTTTTTAAAAAAATTTGAAAGTGTCCAAGGAATGGGTAAGATAATTAGGGCACGGTGACTCAACAGAAAATTACGCAGCCATTAAAAACGATCCTTTGGAGGGTGACGTAGCAACAGGGAAATGTTTATACAAAATAGGGAAAACGAGACAAAGAGAGATGCAAGGTTTGCATGTGCCCTTCCACGTGATATAAACCCTGGGGCTACCCAGGGAAGATGGGAGAGACCTCAGGGAAGCAGAGGGGGCCTGGGAAGGGCTTCTGTCTCTCTTGATAAGTAGCTATGTCAATAATGAATAGGTCTGTCCTTTCTGAAGCAGGGATGCCTGAGAAACTGTCACAGACCAGGGGAGGCGAAGGAGACGTGATAACCCAACGTGATGTGGGATTCCAGGTGGGGTTCGGGAGCAGCAAAAAGGACACGAGGGAAAAACCGAGATGCCTCAATTTTAAACAGAAGCATGGAGTTTAATGAACAGTAATGGACCAATATTGCTCGTTACATGTGACAAAGCTACTGCAATCATGAACAGGAGAGGACAGTGGATGCGGGGCACAGGGGGAAAGCTCTGTATTACCTTTGCAACTTGTAAAGCTAAAACCACTCTAAAATGTAAAAAAGAGTTCTTCTGCCTTCAATGTGATGACAGAGTCTCGCTTCTCGGCCCCATCAGTAACCCTGACTCCCTGTTACCACAGAGAGAGGGGGACCTGGGGGCTGCCAGCCTGGTTTCGAATCCTGGATCTGCCCCTCACCTGCAGAATCTCGTCACTTCCCCTCCCTGGGCCTCGGTTTTCCCATCTGAACAATGGGGATGGAGCACTGTCCACCTTGGGGGGCAGTAGAGAGGGAAAAAAGGTGAGGGTAGTGAGGGCTCCTGGCGGACGGTAGCAGCTCAGCCACTGCCATGGGGGGACTCACCTGGAGGGATCGATGACTTTGTAGACGACCCCACGTGCCGCTGTGGCACTCGGCACAGCCGTGGACATGAAGTACAGCTCCCCTTGGGCAAGCAACAAGGGAAGGGGTGAGAATGCCACCTGGACTCCGTCCCAGCCAGCCCCATGTCCCTCCTCAGGCTCTGAGATGAACCCTTCTCTCACAAGGCCAGCACACCTGTGCCCAGAACCAGACACTGAGCCTGAGAAGGGCGCCCAGACATGCCCCACACTCTGCAGCCCAGTGTCCTGGACCGTGGCCACCCTGCCCGGACCACCCAGGCTGACCTCTGCTCTGGCCTCCCTCCTGGTGTGCCAGCCCCTGGCAACCTGCCTGGGTTTCACACGCAGCGCCGCCACCTCTGGGCACAGGGAGGGTCCATAGCCCAGCTCCCTGCTCTCTGCCTACTGGGTGATGCAGGCACGTGGCTCTCTGAGCCTCCGCTTGCTCCTCCCACAACGAAATGCTTCAGAGGACGTTATTTGGATTAAAAGAGCTCCATCAGCATTAGCTATTCCTGCCGTTGACACTGCCACCCAGGATCTGGGTCCTGCCAGGTCCCTGAGGTTAGAGTCCATCCCCACCGATCAGCAGGCAGAATGCTAGCTCGGGAGTCTCCCGTGTGAATGCCAGTCCCTGCTCCTGGACCGCCCCACTCGGAACCTCAGTTTCCCCACCTGTCAGGAATGGAGTCATGAGCACCCGGTGCTGTGTGTGCTCAGGGTATGTTGGTTCTCTGCTCTCTCCTCACCCCAACCTGCCCCCAGCCTGTTGCCAGAGGCACCTGTGTCCAGAAAATAGGCTCCATTGTTCCCATCTTACAGATGAGAAAACAGGCTCAGAAAGGCCAAGTGACTTGTCCACAGTCACACAGTGGTGGAGTGGTTAAGCCAGGCCTGGGTCTCAGGAAGGTCTCTGCCCCCAAGCCCATGCTAATGACATATGGCTGGGAGGCCCAGACAGAGGCCACATGTGACCCAATATGATGGGTCAGCTGTGTTAGTACCTTCTTCTATCCTTGTAGGACAGAGGAGAGCTCTCTCAAGGATGGGAGGGGTCCCCAAGAAGGGGCTGAGACAGAAAGTAGGGGTGGTGCTTGGAAGAAGGCATATCCCCAGCAACTGGTGCAGTCCAGGAGGACTGCATGGGGGTGGGGTCTGAGACTCAAGGCCCAAGAAACCCAGGGAATTCTATGAAGGGGAGGATATTTCAGAGGTGACTTGTGTAACTGGGGTAGACCCAGCCATGGTAGGGAGCTGGGGAGTGGGGAGGGCAGGAGCACCAGTGCTGCTTGGGGTGGGAGTGGGGGGTAATAAGGACATGTGGTGATGATGCAACTGTGGGACAGCGTGGGGTACCCTGGACAACTGATTCCTGCTAGAGAGCCCACAGGCACAGCCACCAATTTGCTGTGTAGCCTTGGGCCCTTCGCTTCCCTCTCTGGGCCTCTTTCTGGAGAGGCCCTTGGGAGCCACGGTCTCCTCCCCAGCTGTGCGGCCCTGCCACCTACACTTCAGCCCCTAGAGCGACTCCACTCCCCTAGCCCAGAATGCCTTTCTGCACTGTCTTCCTCTGACTGACCAACCTCAAGCTTAAGCCCTGCCCCAGAGGCTCTGGGGGCCAGGCTGGGAGCAGCCCTCCCACCCCATGACCGATCAGGAATAGTCAACCTCAGCTTCCCCATCTGTAAAGTGACAGGGTGGGACCAGCCACACTCCACGGCCCCCTCCAGCCCTGAGCTACTGGGAGCCATGGACCTCGCCCAGGTGCAGGTAGGGAGGGAGCCCCACGGGCACTGATGGGCCCTGCCTGGAGCCACACTGCCCTTAGTCTCTCTAACATGGACAGCCCCTGGGGGACACCAGGCCAGCAGAGGTCCTTGTTTTGCAATTAGCAAGTATCAGAGGAACAACCAGCGACAGAGCCTGAAGCCTGAAGCTGGGAGAGGTCTGTTTGCCTTGGACCCCAGAGCACTGTGCCTTCCAGGGGCTGCCCGGCCAAGCTTGCCAACAGGCTGTCCCTGGGCTGTCTGTCATATCACTCAGTGTCTGGGGGGCTGAGGGAGGGCCCCTGGGAAATGCACCTTCCATGCCTTGCCTCTCTGTGGGAGGGGTACGGTGGAGAGGGTGGAGAGAGAGCACCCTTCCTTCCAAAACACGTTAACCCCCTATTGACCAAAAGAAAGGATTTTCAAAAGCCCAGTGGGCTTGGGCAGTGTGGTGGGGGCTGAGGCTGCCCTTTGGAAAATTTAGATTCTGAGGGGTGTCGGTTCAACAAAAGTTTCCCAGACTCAGGCCTGGGGGCTCTGGGCACTGGGCTCTGCAGGGGACACCCCTCAAAAGGCCCCCGGGTGGGCGTTGCCCAGCAACTAGGCCAAGCATCCACTAGGCCCCACTGGGGGCGCCTAGGCTTTTGTCTAGGAACAAACCAGGGCCAAGGACAAAGACAGGAGGCTGGAGCAGGATCCAGCCTCTGTGGCCCCTCTTCCTCTCCCCTCCCCCACTGTTCCTTGCATCAGAACACAAGGGCTTGAATGGAGGACCCACTAACAGGCAAGAAGGCGGCGTTTATCCACTCTCTGAAGACAATATGGCTTCATTTCATAGACCCCAATGCGTTTGACGTTAGGCACCCGAGGGAGTGAAGGACTTAGGAGGCGCCCTTCCCCCACCTGCCTGCACTTCCACCATTACAGAGACTTTCCTGGTCCCCTAACTGCCCCGGACTCTTCCCCGAGACCTCATGCTACCCCTCACAGCAACCTTGCCCAGGGTGGAGGCGGGGAGAGGGAGGAAACTGAAGCTCAGACTGGTGAGGATGATGCTCAAGCAAAGTCTCAAGCCCACCGACAACACCATTCTTTATCCTGAAGGTGGTTTCAGGCCTGAGACCCCATCCCTGGAACCCCAGGCCAGAGGAACCCACAGGGTGGGGACCAGTCAGGCATGGGCAGCCCAGGAATGCTCACCGGCCTCGTCCTCTGCAAAGGAGATGATGTGTGGGTGGTAGTTGTTGATAAGGCCTGGGAACTCGCACGTCTGGCCACGGCCCATGCAGAGCTCGTTGTACCGCCACTGGCCTGTCCCTGGGCCCTCGCGAAGGGACATCAGACGCCTGTGAAGAAAGAGGAGCTATGGGGTCATGCCTGGCATGGTGCCCAGGGGACTCTTACCCACCAATTCACCCATCAATCTGCTCATCTACTGTCCGGGCACTTAGGGCCATATATAAGTGCAGGGTCCAGTGCAAAATGAGCATGCAGGGCCCCTCGTTCAAAAAGTAAGAACTTCAAGACAATGACAGCAGAGCATTAACCCAAGTGTGTGTGGGTCCTTCTGAGTATGGGGCCCCTGACATCCATGAAGCTGGCCCTGTGTGACGTCTTTACTGAGCACCTACTGTGTACCAGAGAAGCAGGTGGGGGAAGGCACAGAGACCAAAAGACGGGGTTGGTTCGGGGCCCGTCTGCTTGGCCCCACCCACTGACCAGGAGGCGGCAGTCAGGAGCTGACTTGGATGTCAGAACCTGCCGGGCTGGGGCCCAGGACTGTGCATGCACTTTGGAGCTGCCTCCATATCAGAACACGAGATGGAGCCTGGACACCTTCACAATATGCTGATCTGGCCCCGTACTCCCTTCCCCACCTGTCAATCACCTGCTGATCCTTCCTAGCCTGCTCGCTGTCTCCTCTGCTGGGAAGCCCTCCTGACTGCCCCTGCATCGGGCTTCTCCGGTGCTGTGCACAGGCCTCTGTGGCTGGACTAGAGTGGACCGAGTGTCTGCCTGTCTCCCTGACTTGGGTGTCAGGTGCTCTTCAACTCTGTTGCTCTGGCCCTGACCTTGAGCCTGACCCAGCAGATGGGCTTGGAAAAGGCTGGCAGAATTAGTTAAATCTCTGGTCAGGTGACTTGAGAGACAGGAGAATCGGAATAAAACCAGAGGCTTCACCTAGACCCACTTTCCAGATGGGATGGCTGAGTCCCAGAGGCAGGCCCCGTGGGAGGGGTGGAGCTGAGGAAAGGACCCAGCATCCAGAGGCCCAGCTCTGGGCTTCTCTCAGCTCCAGCTGCCGACAAGCCAGCCACACACCCACCCGGGGCGGCAGCCTGCAAGAGGCGAGAGTTCTCCGCTGGCCCCGGGCTCCCTTAGGTCCTTATTTCCCCTCCAGAGGAACACGTGCAGAGTGCAGAGTGGGGCTAACCAACCAGATACTGAATGGGTGGATTCTAAGTGCTGTGTGCTAACCAGCTCCGACTTCAAGCAACCCTAGGAGGCAGCTACCATCTCCATCCTGCAGCGGAGGAAACTGCAGCACAGAGAGGTCAAGTGACTGCCTCAGAGGGGACCAGGATTCGGGCCCAGGCCACCTCAGCTGCACGTCCAAGCACCACGTCAGATGTGTATCTTCCCTGGGCCTCAGTTTTCTCTTCTATAGGATGGGAGAATGAGGGGGTCACAAGGCCCCACAGACTCCCCTGGGGAAGAAGTCTGACCCACAACAGGTTCGGGGGTGTGCCTCGCCTGCCGTGGAGGCACACTGCCATGGAGTGTGGGAACTGGGCAGCAGGTCCCCAGGGGCCCCTGCAGGCAGGCCTGGGCTAGGGCCCCAGCTCCCCTCTCCCCAGCAGGGTGGCCTCCCTGGCCTCTCCAGGACCAATGTTTCCTGGGGCCCTGGTCAGCTGGTGCGTGACAGGTCCTGGCCCCCCAGGGTGACCATGAGCGGTCTAGGAAGTTGTTAGTGTCCCTCCCACCTCGCTCCTTCGCCCTCCCTGCCTCCTAGAACTGGGGTCAGGCCGCTTACCTACCCGCTCATGAAATCGCCGAAAATGTAGAGGCCATTCAGGTTGGGGTACTCGCAGCCCCGGTACACATAACCCCCGGTGACCGACTTGCCCATCTTGTGTGGGTAGGCGAATATGGGCAGCACATCATCTGCAGGGTGGGGAGAAGCCAGGGTGAGTCCAGGGGTCAGCCAGCCTCTCCCCCTCCCCAGTAAAGCTCTGTGGACTGTCCTGGGTCTTGTTTGACAAGGGGATGTAAGGGCACCAGGAGGGCAGAGATGGGGACCCCGATGGTCAGCAAGGGCAGGAGGTGCTTACAGCTGGGGAGGTGGGGAGAAAAGTGAAGGTTTGGTGGGGGGGGGGTGAAGTGAAGAGAGCAAGGACCATCCCAGAAGAATTGGGGAGGGGGCCAAATGGAGGGGAGGTCCCAGCTGGGGGTGGGGGGTCCCAGGGGGAGACAATGGCACACATCCTGTGGGTGGAGGACGGATCTGGGATCAGGGGGTCCCCAGAGGCTGTGTCATTGAATCTCGTGCAGACACTGAAGGTGGTGATGGTGCAGAGCCACAGGGTGGGTATTGGGGGTGGGGGAGGACGCAGAGGGGTGGGGGTGGCAGTCACCGAGGGAGGCATTGGCACACAGCTTGAGGTCGTAGCACTCGAAGCCTTCGCGCGCGCGCCAGCCGTAGTTGCGGCCGCGCTCCACCAGGTCCACCTCCTCGAACTTGTTCTGGCCCACGTCGCCGCAGAAGAGGCGCCCGCGGCCCGCGCCCGACACCGGGTCGCCGCGGTCGAAGGAGCAGCGCCACATGTTGCGCACCCCCAGCGCGTAGACCTCCGACCGCGCGGCGGGGTCGCCCACGAACGGGTTGTCCAGTGGGATGCCGTAGACAAGGCCACGCTCACTGCGGTCCACGTCGATGCGCAGCACCTTGCCCAGCAGCGCCGACCTGCAGCAGGTGGGAGAGGGCACCGGATGGGGGGTGGGGGGTTCGCCCTGCACCAGGGCCATCCTGCACTGCCAAGAGGCAAGGCCTTGGCTGTGGGCTCAGACACTCTGCTGGGGCTCGGTCCTCCTCAGCTACTTACAGCTAAGCTACCTCTTTTATTCATTCAGCATTCACTGGCACCTCACCATGTGCCAGCCCTGTGCCCAGCACTGGGCGTACATACCATCTATTAGAGTGTTGCTTCAGCACCACAACAAACCTTTCAGGTAGGTGGGTTCTACTGTGACCCCCATTTTACAGACAGGGCAGCTGAGCTCAGAAAGGTAACATAAGTGTCCAGTCACCACATGGCTAGAAACGCTGGGGCTGGGGTCCAGTCCTGGCAGGCTGGCTGCAGAAACCCACAGTCTTTACCACAGCACTGCCCAATCCCCGGGAATGCATCCTCCACGGAAACCTGAGGGCAGTCCCTCTCTCCCGCCCTCTTAAGGGGTTGTGCTACAGGGTAAAAATAAATGAATGTCTCATGCAGTCTTCTTCCAGCACCCAGCACAGTGCTTGGTCCACAGTGGGTGCTCGTTAAGCGTTTGTTGAGTGAATGAATGAATGACTACAAGCCAAGTCAAGGGCACCACACAGAGAGTATTGGTCTGGGCTCAGAGAGGGGAGAGAGAATGCTGCAGATCTTAGCAGGAAACAGGAGGCCGAATTCTTGCTCTCTTTGACACTCCCCCTGGCCCGGGCCTTCCCAGGAGGAACCAGGGCTTGCCAGAGAGCAGACAGGCCTCAGTGGTGGTTCAGGTCACCCCACACTCCACACCCTCCACCCTAACCTCAAAGACGAGGCAACCCAGGTTCTAAGAGGAGGACCACTTGCTAGACCCCCCAGGCAGCTCTGGACCGGAAGCCAGGCCACACCACGGAGCCAAGCCCCATCACCTTCTGGGGCCCTCCAGAGCCATGCAGGACAGGGAGGGGTGCAGCCCTGACCTCCAAACAGCTCCCGGGGTGAAGAGCTTGTGGGTTTCACCCATCACATGACAAAAGTGACACCTGATGGGGGACGTCTGCCTTGTGCTTGAAAGTGGGAAGCACATTGAGGACCACGCTCTCATCAGTGATTTCAATGCACCTCCACAGTCATCACGTGGGCTCTTCCCTTGCTGTTGGCATCTTGGTGGACTCCTTCCCTCCGGGTGGCTTTTCAAGGCAGGTCCGCTGTGCTTTCGCACATTCAATGCAGCTGTGCACCTGCCACCCTCACGGCATCAGCACCCACGCGTTCCCCTCCTCACAGACACCTCTCGGTGTCCTCCTGAAGGTGATAAGGCACTCCCACCGAACGGAGGCCCCTCAGTCAACTCCCTGCCGCCCAGTGGGTTTCTCTCCTACGCTCCCGGCCTGCTCAGCGCCCAGCTGCAGACCACAGCCCAGAGCCACGCACCACGGACCAGGCCGCCACAGATACGTGGGCAACACACATGGCAGCAAAGTAATGTTTTAAGTTCTGTCCATTTAGCCACAGATCCCTAATTTCTATTTTCTGAACTTCACCTCTAAGCGCACCCCAAACACGAGAAAGCCGCGATGACTCCTGCACTGTCACCGGTGACAGCCCGGGCTACAAACTGCGAACACTTTAATTACTGTGATCAACACCAGACCCGCTAGCTTTGCTCTCTGGGCTGAGACAGTTTGTCATTTTTGGCGAAGAGCGTGGAGCAGGCTGCCCTGGGACTGAGGCATAGCCTTGTCTGGACCCACGAGACACCAAGTGTGCGTGTCTGTCTGTCTGTCTAGGAGTGGAGTGACGGCAGGCCACCTGCTCAAGCCAAGAAATGACTGAGTGAGGGCAAAACTATGCTTCAATTTCTGGGCCACCCTTGGGGCAGAACACCCCTGTGCCCACATGGCCTTGCTCCAACCAGCTCACACTCCCCGTTTGGTCTGAGAAAGCACCCCGTTCCTTCCTCTGGTTCCAGCAGGGCTGGACTGGCTTCACAAAAAAGTCCTGCCTTCTCAGATGCCCTTTGATGTCACCTCTCAGGGACCTGTGGTAAGTGGGCACTGTGCCTGGCCCGCCACAGTCATGACTGTTTTCACCCCTCACGACAAGCCTTCCCACGGAGGCTAGTATTCTCCTCTAACTGATCAGGGGCAGTGACCTGACTGGGGGCCTCCAGCTGGCTAGCTGCAGGCTGGGCTGGGGCCCAAGGCCCTTTGGGCTACACTGCACTGCGTGGCTGAGGAGGTAACTCCCCTCCAGGAGGGGCATGTAAACCAGCCCACCAGCCAGCCAAGAGCAGGACATACTTGTTTTGGGCATTTCCAAACTTTCCAAAGGGGTCTCCGGCCATCCCGCCATCTCCGGTAAAGATGTAGAGGTACCCATCGTCGCCGAAGAGCAGCTGACCCCCATTGTGGTTCGAGGCTGGTTCATTGATCTCCAGGATTATCCTAGAAGAAGATAAGCCATCCCCAGCTAATCTCAGCCAAAATAAAAAACAGGATCACGACCATAAAACCTCTTCTCTTTTGGATAGCATTTCACAGTCAGAAAGATTTTTCACGTCCTTTATGGCAGGTGATTTTTACAAAGATCTGGTAGGCTGGGCATGGACAATTCACACTATTGTGCTAATTAGGAATTGGATGCTCAGAGGGGTTGAGCAACTTGCCCAAGGTCACACAGCAAAGGTTGGACTAGAACTCAGATCTGCTAGTTCTGGTCTAGTGCTTTTCCTACCGCTCTCCACTGCTAGCACCTGCCCTGTTATGATCACGTGAAACTGTTGGCCCAGGCACACCTGGTTTCTCCATCGGTCACAGCTACCTCCACGCCAACCTCGTAAGCTGAGCACTTTCCACGTACTCCTTCATTTGTGGCCTATCGCAATTTCAGAAGGGGTGGGCTGTGCTCACCTCCACGCCCACCCCCAGCAACCTCCTTGACTGCCACGGGGGAACCTTGCACTATTCTGTGGCCAGCCGGCTGGCTGTAGTTAGCTTTGGTCAGTGGAGAGCAGACGGCAAGAGGAGAGAAGCCCCGTTTCCCCGGCTTCTGGCGCTGCCTCCAGGAGCTGTGGCTGTGGAGATGGCCACAGTGGCCAGTGAACGGGGACTCCAGGTTTCAACCCGGACACTTGACACCGAGCAGCACGGACCTTTGCCCTTCGGCTCCTCTAGCCCAGGACTGGTGGCAGCCTCCTGTGGTTAGCGATCTCCAGGAAACTTGACCTTTCCCTTTTCCTTCTCCAGCCCTCCCAACACCTTTGTAGCCACAGTATTCAAGCCCTTCTGACTGAAGGGCTTAGGCTGATTGTGACGGTCCAGGCTTGATCTCTGACTTACAAGTCCCTTAGTAACAGACATTAGAAAAACAAAGGTACGGAAAGGTCAAGAACTGAAACCCAGGATGGTGGGCCTTCAGAGCCAAGACCGAAGCCTTTCCACGTGAGGCCAATACAGATCACTGGGCGAGCATACAGAGCCCCAACTCCAGGTCCCCCGTGGACGGGACTGCTCGACCATCGGTTGTCTGCCTGCCGTTGGTATCCTAGCCCCGGGATCAGGGACTGACAGCTGACTTGGGCAAGGATGACCCCTCATTCCTGGCCTGCCCTGAGCCAGCTGTGTCTAGGCTTGTACTTGCCAGCTCCCCAGAGAACCTTCACTGAACTCTCACTCTGAAATATGTTCATTTATTTTGCGTTGCACCTTCAGTCTCTATCGGGAATTAATTGTTCAATGTCACTGTTGAAGACACATCCATTCCATCCCTGTCTCCCCTCTGTGAGACCATGTGACAAACTTGGTCTCTTTTGGAGAACTGGCTGTGCAGCCTCATATGTGACCACGAGCACTGTTTCCCCTTTTTACTCTGGCTGCCAGGATGCTCATGTTCAAAATTACTGCTACCTGAGCCCGCAGATTAGCCAGCATATTTGATTCCTTCTCCTTCTTATACTTTGATATCAAGATTTTACAGTGTTAGCAAATACATGATGTGCTGTTATTTACCGATATGCTCTCAGGTCAGTCCTGGCTCTCCCCTACCTGCTCTGTATTTCAGATGGCCAGTTCCTGAAAACTACATCTCCCATGCTCCTTTGCTAGGTGGCCTCCAGCTAGGCTCAGCCAATGAAGGCCTTGGCAAGAGACTGGAGGGCAGGGGAAGGGAAAAGAGCCAGGGTATTCCTCCCCATCTCTCTTTCTCACTCCAGGCAGCATCTTGGCAATAGCTGTATCTCCTTGGATCCAATTCCCATTACCCGGGCCCACTGTGGTTCCAGCTTCCACTGAGAGGCCCCAGCTCCAGGGCTCCAACCCAAGAGGTGGAAAGCGTATTCCTTCACCTGTTAAACTCAGAGTTGCCTCATTTCTTCCCCAGGTTGCTCTGTCATCATCCTAACACCTCGGTAACTGTTCCCATGTCAAGTTCTGCCTACTGATACGGGCCTTATTTTCCTGTTGGACTCTGGTTGATGTGTATGGCCCCGGTACCAGGTCAGGCCAAGCCCATTTTAGAGAGTTGGCTCCGGGCTGAGGGGAGCAGAGCCCAGGAAGCAAGGAATGGATAAACCTACAGGGTTGGGAGGGGTGGAGGGTCCAAGTGAGGAGGGAGCAATCAGCTGGCGCCCTGGTGACGGGGTGGGGGTGAGGGGAGCAGTGGGGTGGGCTTGCAAGATGGACAGGCCAGGGTCCCAGCTCCGATGCTTCCTGGCTGGGCGACCTAGCAGGTCATTTCACCTGTCAAAGCCCCCACTTCCTCATCTGTGTAATGGGGACATTAATACTTACTCACCTCACTGGGCTTTATGAGAACCCAGTGAGACGAGCCATCTGAAGCCCCTGATCCGGGCCTTTGGACGTGATCCTGTGACATCTGTTTGACAACTATGCCTCCCCTGACTCGGACATAGGGCTCAGCCCCCTCCCCAGGGTGATATTCAAAACACTGAACAACCTGTGTGGCCCACAGCATGAACGGCTGCGTCCTACCACCGAATTTCAGCCCTGCCCCCGCCCGGCCTGGCTCCCCGGGGAGGCCACCTCTCAGAGTTGTGGTCCACGGTGTTCATGTCGTCCTCTGAGACCCTGAACTCGCTGATGCGGATCCACTCGTCGAAGTCGACCCCCACTGAGTAGTAGACGTAAAGCTTGCCGTTGTGCTGGAAGCTGGGGTGGAAGGCGAGTCCCAGGAAGCCCCGCTCATCGCCCTGCCAGGGCGAGGTGAGCACGGCCTGGCTGACATTCAGGAAGGGCTTCTCGACCCGCGAGCGGTCGGGCAGGTAGGCCCACACCAGGCCCACCTGCTCGGCCACGAAGAAGCGGTGGGTGCCGTCCTGGGCGTGGACCATAGCCACGGGGTTGCGCAGCCCATTGGCCACCTCCTCCAGGCACAGCTGCAGGCAGCCCTGGGCGTCGGCCACCACACGGCCCAGGTTCGAGTTGAGGTTCTCGTTGACCAGCAGGTGTGGGAAGCAGTAGTCCGTGTCGTCCAGGGCCAGGTAGCGGCAGAACTTGGCACGGTTGCCCTCCAGCGCCCAGAGCTCGCGGTCAGGTGACAGGTGGTGGAAGAGGCCCCGGCACGTCTGCCACATGTCCAGGCAGTAGTCCTCGCAGAGCCCGGGCACCGTCCGCAATGGTGTGGACGGGTCCTCGGCGTCATAGAGGTGGGCCGCGTAGGGGGAACATTCCTGCAGAGACAGGGATGGCTCAGGGCTACTTTGTGGTGGCACTTACCAGCTGTGTAACCTTGGACAGGTCGCCCTACCCCCAAGAACCCCAGGCTGCTGATCTGTAAAATGGGGACAACTCCACCCATGTGTTACCAGGATCTCCACTACTGCAGGCCTTCTATCTCCTTCCTTCCTTCCTCCCTTCCTTCCTCTTTCTTTCTTTCTTTCTTTCTTTCTTTCTTTCTTTCTTTCTTTCTTTCTTTCTTTCTTTCTCTCTCTCTCTCTCTCTCTCTCTCTCTCTCTCTCTCTCTTTCTTTTTCTTTCTCTCCCTCTCTCTCTCTCTCTCTTTTTTTAAGATTTTTGAACATGCCCAACCAGGGGCTGAACTCGGAACCCAGGCATGCTCTCTGACTGGGAGTCGACCTGGTGACCCCTCGCTTTGCTGGGTAATGTCCAACCCAGCTACACTGGTCAGGCCTCACCTTCTTTCTTTTCCTCTTGTCTTCATGATTCTGTTAGAACAAATAACCAGAACTGTTACCAATACGATGACCAACAGCATCAGCAGCTACTCTTTTGGAGGGTCTGAGGCTCTTTTTTTTTAGATTTTATTTATTTATTTTCAGAGAGAGGGGAAGGGAAGGAGAGAGAGAGGGAAGGTAACATCGATGTGTGGGAGAAACATCAATCAGCTGCCTCTCTCAGGCCCCTAGCTGGGGACCTGGCCCACAACCCAGGCATGTGGCGTGACCGGGTATCGAACTGGTGACCTTCCAGTTCACAGGCTAGTGCTCAATCCACTGAGCTGCACCAGCCAGGGCCAAGGCTCTTTTATATGCTTTCTCTTTTAATACAATTGATGCTTCTGCCCTTTATCTGCATAATTACTCCTTTGTTTAGCTCCGGACTCAAGGGCCACCTCCTCAGGCAGGTCTTCCCTGGGGCTGCCCTCCACTCCAGGGGCCGCTGGAGCCCTTCTGCTGTGAGACAAAGGAATCGGACCCTCTCAGCCTCTCTGGACCCCTTTCCAGCTCTGTTGGGCTCTAACTTCATGGGGCAAGACCCAATAGCCAAGGTTCACCCCTCACCTTTCATTGAGGGCTTTACCACTGATGGGGCACTGTGGACCCCACTCAGCACCCACGTGGCATGATTTGGAGGTGGGGGAGTTAATGCCTCAGGGGCAACCTTTGGTCCTCAGGAGAAGGGAGCTGATGGCGGACGGCTCTGCCTCCCTCGGCCACTGACAGTCCAGCTTGTACGGCTTCTTGCAACTGTGGTCCCATCGGCTGAAGCATCAGTCAAAGCAGCAGCAGCATCCTGGGCTGGGCCTTCCCTCTGCCCCCGTCACTCCTGCTTCTGGGGTTCACTCACGCTAATAAGGAAATAGCCTGCGAGCTTTGCCCCAGGTTCTGCTTTGGGAATCCAGGTGGAAGCAACAAACCTGGCCAGACCTCTCCCAGTTCAAGGCTGCAGCGCCCACCCACTGAGAACAAAGAGCCCACCTCTCCTCCCCAGCCTGAGAGCCAGGACACAGGTACCAGGCACTCGCTGATCCCTGGTCCTCTCTGCCCACAGCTACCCCATGGCTCCGCCATCAGCTCCTGTCCCCACTGCTTCTGCTTCCTGTCCACCTTCCGTTCCCTAACATTTTCACCTCTGAGCCTCCACACGCGCTGTTCCCTTGGCAGGCATGCCCTTCCCTCACAGGCAGAATTCTGTTCAGCCTTAAATAATAACCATCACTATTAGAGAAATAGTAATAATAGTAACAGCTCTTGGGTTTTGGGCAGACTGTGGGCCAGGGACCCGGCTGGGTACCCTGGTGAATCCAAATTTCCTCCCTGAGACAGCTGCAGGCAGGAGGGTAGTTCCTGTCCCCACAGCACTGAGGGGGAAGCGGAACCTCAGAGAAGGGAACCACTAGCCCAGGTTACCTGCCACAGTGGACAGGCTCGGGTGGGCGGCTGGAGAAGCAGCATTTATCCCCGCTCCACTGGCCGGCTACTGGGACCCCCAAGGCCTAGTTAAGTATCCCCCACTTTGGCACCTGCCCTGTAGCCCACCTGACCGGAGCAGAGGCCTCAGCTCCCTGGGCTCTGTAAGGTCCCTTGGCTGGAGCCCCCGACGAGAGAGCAGATGTAATTCCTCACGTCTGTGTCCGACATGCACGCTCCCCAACCATGAGCTCACCAGGTCAAGGCCTGCTCTGACCAGCCAGGGGCCCCGGGGGGGTGTCGGGGAGGCGCTGACAGCTCACGTCTACCTCCGCGGCTGGGCCGGGCTGGATTCCAGCAAGAGGCCTCCAGGGGCAGCGGGTGGCAGGCCGGCCTCTTGGCTGTGTTCTCAGGCGCTGGGCCAGAAGCCACTCCCTCCCATTACATGGTTGTGGCTTTTGTCACACCACAACCTGTCTTCCTGGCCCCTCCGCTGCTACTGTGGAGCTGAGGGCCACTTGGTGATGCGTGCTTAGAGGTCTGGTCAGTCACTGTCCCAGGTCCAGACAGGGATAGCACATTTCACACACTGACAAGCAGGCTCTGCACAGTGTCACCTCCCCCCACCACAGTTCCCTGGAGCCTCTTGAGTCCTGCCAGAGGCTGTGGGAGGACCAGGGAGGGTCTGCGTGCACATTCGCCCCACTTAACCTTCGCGAGGGGTGGTCATTGTGACTCCTAGTGCACAGATGAGGGACCGATGCTTAAGGGCCACCTGTCAAGAAGTGGCTGAGTTGGGGGCCTCATGACATCCAGACTGGCGCTCGTTCCAGATGAGCCTGTGACGTCTCATTTGACAAGTGTTTACTGGGACCAACATGTGCCAAGCACCGTACTGGGCTGGCAGACACAGTAGGGAGCAGAACGGACTTCTGGAAAACAACCTGAGTGCCCACCACTTGTCAAAGCCCAGCCCAGACCTAGAGCGGGAGTCGGGGGCCCTCCAGGAAGCCAGGCGGGAAGCTCCGCACTCACGCATCAGGATGAACGGTCCCTCAGGCCCTCATGCGTGGCCCATGCTCCCTTGCATGCCATGTAAGCCTGGTGCCCAGACCTGGGCAGTCCAGAAGCAGGAAACGACAAGAGGGGGCAGTGATTTCTGTGGACAAGGAGGACAGCCAGCCACTAGCCTTGCAGTGGTCAGTAGGGGAAGGCTGCAGAAAACCCATGGAAAACTGACCCAGCACCACACTGCCCAGCTGCCTGGGCCATTCCGCACAGGGGCTGACCACCTGCCCACCTCGCTGCCCCAGGCGCCACTGTGCAGGTGCTGACACTCGAGACTCACGGTGCCGAGTCCTGAATCCTTCTCACATCCACCACCCATTCTTCAGGAAGACCGAGCCTTTCTGTGCAAAGCTCTCTCGTAGGATGTGCCCTCCATGCCCACTTCTGGATCTGGAAACCATGACTCGAGCCCCAACTCAAAGGTCTGCTCCCACTCCTCCATTCTCCCGGGGCCCTGACTCTGCCCTGGGCCTTGTGGGTGCTCCCACAACCTTCGGTCCCTGTCACAGACACCGCAGTCACCAAACTGCTCTTCTGCAGCCAGTGGGGTGAGATCTCCATATCCGCTCTCACGTCACCACTGCCAGAAATGGCTCAGCCTGTCTGCCTGGCTGGGACTTAATGATCTCTGAGCATGCCTCCCACCTCACTGGCTCTGGGACCCTCCAGGGCAGGGACCCTAGGGCTCAGCACACAGTGGGGCTTCAGAAGGCAGGCAATATGGCAAAGTGATCAAGAGAAGGGCTTTGGAGTCAGAGCACACTGGAGACTGAGTCTACCATTCCCAGTGTGATCCCGGGCAAGTTCCTTAACCTCTCTGTGTCTATGTCCTCATCTGTAAAAGAGGGAGGAGATTCCAACCTCACCGGAGCACTTGAGAGCAGTAAGTTGAGATGACTCATGTGTTTGTTCAGTGAATGCTTAAACAATATAGGCTGTCAAGATACAACTCAGGCCCTGGCTGGGTAGCTCAACTGGTTAGAGCATTGTCCCAATATGCCAAGGTTGCAGGTTCGATTCCCTATCAGGGTACATGTAAGAATCAACCAATGAATGTAAAAATAAAGTGGAACAAATCAATCTTTCTTTTCTTTCTAATCAATAAATAAATTAAAAAAAAAAAAAGGTGCACCTCAATGTTCCCTCCTTCAGGAAGCCTTCCCTAACTTTTCCAGGGAAAGTGTGGTCTTTCCGAGAAAGCCCCAAGAAAGGATGGGAAAGGGCCAGGAGGGACAAGCGCCCTCTGGCTAGGGAGCCATCCTGGGCACCCGGAAGTGGAGGCGTGGGGGGTGCTAGACAGGGGCAGGTTCTGGAGGAGACTATGGGCGTGGACGTGTTTTCTTCGCCCCTCCCCTGTCTGGAGTCCATCTCCCCGAGGCAGATGTGAATGCCTGTTGTCACTGACTCAAACTTATAAATAGGGCACCTGGGTCACCGCCTGCAGGGGTGGAAATCAGAAGGCCTTGAATCTGGACGCAGCCTTGGCCCCCAGCATAGGGTCCTCCAACCAGTACTCTCCCTCCCTCCTACCAGGCCCCGCGGCGGGGGGTGGGGGTGGGGGGGAACCGTGAGCCAGCCCTGGCTGCCCTCTCCCAGCTCACTCCAGACATGAGGTCACTCCCAGCAAAGCCTCGGGTGAGGCACTAGCAACCCCTCCACCGCTGGCTGCTCAAGGCCAGCCCATGCTGGGAACATTCCTAAGGAAAGAGGGGAGCCTCCTGCCAGGGAGGTAGCAGGACTGGCCCTTTCCTTCCTTCTCCTCGTGTGTGTCCACCCGATTTGTCCTGCTGAGCCTGCTGTCAAGTAAGTGCTCGATCAACATGTGTGGAGTGAACTCACTAATCAGCAGGCTAGGTGACCAGGGGTGGGAGGAGCCCGGACCTGGTCCCGTGGAGCCCCCAGGCAGGTGACGGAGGCAGACACTTGAAGAGACCACGCTGGCTCCCCCGAGATGCTTGGGGTCTCAGCAGAGCCCACCAAGAGCACACTCCCCTGCTTTGCATTCCGGAGCTCCTCAGGGCCCACCATCTGCTTCCACCCTTTTTTTCAATTTTTAATTTTTATTCCTTACCTGAGGGGGGAGAGAGTGAAACATTGATAGCTCGCCTCCTCTATGCACCCTGACCATGGATTGCACCCGCAACCTACGTATGGGCCCCGACCGGGGGGTCAAACCCACAGCCTTTTGGTGTAAGAGATGATGCTCCAACCAACTGAGCCACCCGGCCTACCCAGATGGGCCAGTCATATTGGCAATGAGTGAGGTCTCAGGGCTTACCATGGCCATCACTGGGCTGTGTGACTTCCAAGCAAGTCCTGGACTCTCTAGGCCTTCACTCAATTGGCCCCTGGGCCTAGCTCAGTCCCCACCCAGGGCTTGGCAGCCAATGGGGGCCAAGGAGGCAGGCACTAGAGAAATCCTACCAATGTGTATTTTCGTCATTTAGTTTGCGTGGCAACTCTGGGGGCAGGCAAGATTGCCTCCGTTTTACAGGCGATGCAAGGAGCATCATGGGACACGTAGAGAGCTTTGAAATGACCTGCCCAGGGTCACGCAAGCAGGAAGTGGCAGAACCAGGAGCAAATCCCAGTATGTCAAACTCCAAGCCAGCCCTCCAGTCCCATGGGCTGGACCTGGGACACTGCGCTGCCCCTGCAGGATTCTGCAGCGCCAGGCCTCTCACTGCCCAGGTGCTGGGCCACGGCCAACCATAAGGCTTTACAATCTGGACCCTGCTACCCACCCGCGCGGGACGTCGCCCGGCATCAGACCCCCGCAGGAGGAAAACATACAGCTAAGGCACAACCTGGTGTGAGCAGAAGCTGGGCTCTGCCCTCAGAGGTGAGATGGGGCAGAGAGGTTTCACCAAAAAGATGTCACTCAGGGAATCTTGAAGGATGAGAGAGCCTCTGCCAGTGGGGGCGCCATCCCAGCGAGAGGCCAGGGCACAAACCCAGGTGGGGCCCGCAGTGCCTGAAGCAGCACAGGCCTGGGGCTCACCCAGGGTCTGAGGGTCTGGTTCCCCACACTCCTAGACAAACAAAAAGCCAGCGCATTGACCATGCCCTCAGCAGGCTCTTGAGACAATGGCTTCCTATCCTGGTACCCTGGTAAGGGCGAAGCTCCCTTTCCCCAGGCACTGCAGGGCTAATTCCAGGAGGACCCCGACAGAGGAGCCCCGAAGCACTGAGGGAGTGATGACATCAACCACCCGTCCCTCCTGCTTCGGGAGGGGAAACTGAGGCCCGGAGAAGGCCCAAGTCACAACGCCAGTGAATGGCAATGCCCTGGCCATCCCCAGACGCCCATCTCCCCTTCCCGGGCCCAGTCACTCCCACTGGGGGCCTTGGGGCCCGAATCCCGCTGTCCACCCGCCGGCTCGTCCAATGGGGTTGCCACCGTCGCCTCCCCTCCGCCCTCTACCGCCGCGCCCCGCTCACCTGGCACAGCAGGTCGAGCGCGTAGCCGGCGCACGCGGCCCACAAGCCGGCGTCTACGCGCGCCGCCAGGGCCCCGAAGCGGCGGGCCAGCGCGGCGTCCTGCTCGGGCGTGCAGCAGCCAAAGGCCGAGTACTGCGCGCAGAAGAGCAGCGGCTGCGGGGGCCGGAAGGGCGGCCTGAAGTCCAGGCACTGCGGGTGCGCCCCTGTCCCAAGTGCCCGCAAAACCACCAGCGCCAGCAGCGCTGGGGCCCTGGCCCCGGCTTGCCGTCCCGCCATGCCGCTACCACCCCGCTCCGCCCCGCCCCGGCCCCCAGGGAGCCTCCGGCCGCGCCCTGAACGCCCGCCTCCCGCCTAGCTAGCATCCTCTGGGGGCCGGCCTCGAGTTTGTCGACCTCCCCAGAAAGGAGGAGGACACCTCGGTCCGGGACACGTGGGCGGGACTGAAGGAAGGGAGGTCCCCAAGCAGAACTTGGAACACCGCATTGCTCGGTTCCCGCGGTTCCGGCAGCCCCTTCCTTAGGACTCGGAGCCTTTCCAAATACAATGGCAATGGGCTGGCCTCCTGGGGCCCCGGTGTGGACTGTTTCCAGTTCTGACTGGGACTCAGCTTCCTCTCCTGGGCGCTATTGAGTCCCTGAGGCTCAGGAGCCCTGGCCAGAGGCCCTGGGCTCCTTGGGTTCGGTCCTGGTGTTACATAGGACAAGGGTCTCAAGGTCTGGGCAGTTCTAAGTGTTGTTACTAAATGCTGTTCTTGTTAACGTTAAGATGTAGCATAGTGTTTTGCAGCACAGCTGTGAATGCCTCGACAGCAGCTCAGAGGGGTAAGTGTAGCCAACTGCAGAGAAGACATCAACCTGGCATTGACCAAACGGTGTGTGCAAGCAATGGCTAAGCCTTGGGAGTGAATCCCGGCTCCTTCACTTGCTGCAAGTAAACAAAACTACCTTGTGACAACCACGTCTTGCTTAGTGAATAAGAACATCCCTTGAGTTTGGTAACACTACCTCTGATGGGACCAGGTTAGGGAAGCAATGGAGCCAGTGGCTGGGAATTCCCACGGAATCACTTAAAAATGGAGGCGGAGCCAGACAAAGCACAGGCGTGTTGGCCAGGAAATCACAAGTAGAAGTGAAACCTAGGGGTGAGGTTGGGGAGGGAGGATGGGGCAGTCTCCGAAGTCCACCCTTGGTCCCCCCCCACCCCAGGCTTCTTCCCTTTTAGATTCCCCTTCAGCCCAGGCCTGCTGGGCCTGTGCCCTCCCATAGCTGCACACCTCCTGGGTGGGCTTCCAGCTCTCCGGCCTGCAGCCCCTGGTGGGGCTTCTGCCCTCTGTCACACCTCTGGGTCCTGGTCCCATTATGCAGACAAGGGCACACAAGTAGAGAGTCGGGAGCTTGCCCAGCTCACACGGCAAAGCTGGAGCTCCAGGGCCCCGTGTCTCCACCCCCACCCTGCCAGTGAGAGAAAAGCCCAACTTTGTCAGAGACCTGAGTTCCGGGGGCTGCGGCCCCGCCATGGGATCTGAAGACAAGCAGATTCAGTCTCAGCCAGAATCTGTTCACCAGGAGAAGGTGCGGGAGCCATCAACTGGTAAGACGGCTGACCTGGAATTCTGATGAATTGCTGGGGGCGCAGTGTGCACTAGTATGAAACTGAGAGACTCCAAGGCGGGGGTCACAGCCTAAAGGGGGGCATCGTTTTGTGATTTTACCTCTAGGAACCCTCCCAACCCCCCTCAGGGCTATGGCAGGGGGAGGGGAAAGTTGTGAAATACACCCACAGAGTTCTCCAGGGAAAATGACTTGGCCAGAACCCACCCACCCTGGGGAAGGCATTTCCCCAGCTCCAGCCCCCTCTCACCTTCCTGCCTTTCCTACAGGGGTGGGGAGTGGGAAACTAAGGGACACGAGTGAATGTCACAGCCCCAGGACATACCATTGTACAACATTTCTCCTCCCAGCTCCTTAACTGACACCTCAACAGGCTTCCAGTGTCCTAGCCGGGCCACAGTGACAAGACCTACAGGGCACTCTGTCTAAGGAGGGGCTCTTAGGGAATTGCAAAGATGGCTGGAGAAGCAACGACACCAGAGGGATTTGCAGCCACTAGCTCCCTCAGCTACAGCAGGGATTACATACTGCAACCCCCAGCAAGAGGAGCAGAAACCCTCACACCACGGCCCATCAATCTCAGTCCCTGTCACCCAGGGCATCGCATCTGGCTTCAGGAAGAAGCTGCACGACGGGCAACATAACAAGAAGAGACACCGTCTGAACAGAAAAAAGCATCATAACCAGACTAGGGCAGACACAGAATTTGGAATGGTCAGACAGGGAGTTTAAAATAACTATGATTAACACGTTAAGGGTTTTAATGGAAAAAGTTAACAACATGCAAGAACAGATGGGCAGTGTCAGCAGAGAGATGGAAACTTAAAGAAAAGAAAATTTAGCCCTGGCTGGCGTGGCTCAGTGGATTGAGCGCAGGCCTGTGAACAAAAGGGTCGCTGGTTCGATGTCCAGTCAGGGCCCAAGCCTGGGTTGCGGGCCAGGTCCCCAGCGGAGGGTGTGTGAGAGGCAACCACACATGGATGTTTCTCTCCCTCTCTTTCTCCCTCCCTTCCCTCTAAAAATAAATAAATAAAATCTTTTAATAAAGAAAAAACATTAAAAGAAAGTACAGAAATCAAAAACGCTGTAACGAAAAGCAAGAATGACTTCTTGGACTCCCCCGGGGAAAATCGGTGAGCTTGAGGTTATGTCCACAGAAACATCACAAACTAATACACAAAGAGGAAAAAAAAAACGTTTAAAAAATTAAAAAGAACAGAACTTCCAGGACATGTAAGACAGTTTCAAAATGTATAATATCTGTATGATTGGAAAACTAGAAAGAAAAGAGAGAGAATGCAGAAGAAATATTTGAAGTAATAATGGCCAAGAATTTTCTAAAATGAATGGCAAATACTGGAAACAACAGATCCAGGAATCTGAAAGTGCATAAAGCAGGAAAGATGCCCCCAAATCCACAGCTGAGCCTGTCACATTCAAACAGCAGGAGCACAAAGGGAGGCTCTCGAGAGGAGTTGGGGAGGGCAGACACTGGCCGACAGGGGCCCGGGAGAAGACGGCCGCAGACTTCTCGTTGGAAACCACGCAGGCCGGAACAGAGTGCTGCCACGTGTTTCAGGCGGTGAGCGAAAGAAGCCGTCAGCATAGACTTCTATACCTGGCAAAATTACCCTTCAAGAGAGAAGGAGAAATAAAGACTTTCTCAGAAAAACGAAAACACCGAATTCATCAACAGCAGGCCTGCCTGACAAAAATTGTTAAAAGAAGCCCTTCAAGGAGAAGGAAAGTGATACAGGCCAGACACTCAGTGTATCGGGAGATCAGAGCAGGTGGACAAGGGAAATTAACCCTCCCCCCCCCCCCCCGCCCCGAGATGCCGTGGGGACCGCCCTGCCTGGAAAATGTTTGGCTGTGAGGGGAAAGCCCTCCTCCTCCCTTCCTACCCCTGGGTGAGGGGGGGCCAGAGGACCTGGTCGCAGGGGACTGTGGGAGGTCAGGTGCTGTCCTGCCACTCCAGCCTGGGAACAGGGCGAGACTGGCTCCCAGGGACGCAGACCTTCGGGCCAGGAAACGTAAACGGAGGGAAGGGAGAACTCGCTCTCTTCTTCTGGACCCACATCACAGACGTGCAGGCCGAGGCGTGCGGGACCGCTGCGCCCTGGAAGCTGAGTGGCCGATGGTGGCTCTGAGAAGGAGGGAGCCTGAGGCCCAACAGTGGTGGGGGGAGAAGCTGGGCCCCTTGGGGAACTCAGTGGCCACCTGCAGTTCCCGAAGGGCGGTATTTTGCATGAGAGGAAGAACTCTGGGCGCAGCCTGGGACCGGCCTGGCAGAGGGTGGCGGGGTTTTCCTCTGGGCTTCCCGGAGCGGATTGGCTCTCAGGCAGGAGCCTGCCATCCTCCCAGACGGTGCAGCTTTTGAACAAAAGACTCTTTCCTTCCCCCACAAACGTCTGCCTCTGGAATTTGCCTGTGGGGGGCAGTGGGCAGCCGGACCCCACTTGTGTGTGGTAACATTATTACTCGAAAATGGGCTTGCGTTAGTTAAAAATGTATATTTCCTCTGTACCATTTGCTCGATCTTTTCTGTAAATCTAAAACTGTCCTAAAATAAAGTCTATTAATAAAAAATTACAGTGTAAAGAAAATGTATATTGCACACTCTAGGACAACCACAAAATAATTTTTAAAAGGGGTATCGTTGATATGCTTAGAAAGGACGTAAGATGCAATCATATCAGTAAATGCTCAATTAAAACTAGAGAAGGCCGATAAAAGGGTGGGAAAAACAAAGAGCACGTTTAATTAGCGGTAAACGGTCACACACTCGGTAACTCCTAATGGCCTGAGATGTAAGTGATCAAAACACACCAATTATAAGTCAGAGTGAATAAAAAACAAGACCCTAACGTAGGCTTAGAAAAAACCCACTTCAAATATAAATATTCAGATGAGGAAAAATAGAGGGATGGAGAAAGACATACCACCTTACTACAAATCAAGAATAACTGGAGTAGCTACATTAATTTCAGGGAAAAGCAAACTTTAGCAATAGAAGCTGGAACAGGGTCTCTAGTTCCTACCAGAGGGCAGGGGCTCTGGCTGTTGAACCTCCAGGGTAGGGTGTCTGGCACATGCTGGGCATGCTGTTGTTTGTATGAACACAGAAGCACATGAATGGACAAAAGGATGAATGAATGAATGAAATACTCTGACTTTGCTGTTTCCATGAACCCTGAGCTCCTGCCATAGCCGGGAGCCACAGGCTGGATGTCCTGGACAATTTCACCGAATGCCATTGGAGCCATGGGGAGATGGGGGAGGGCATGCCTGGGTATCAGGAACAAAGCTCATCCTTTGAGCCCATGAGCCCTCCAGCCCTGTCCTTTGGAAACAGCCTTGGAAGCCAGTTCTGTGGCTGAGAAAACCTTGTATTTTCTTCCACAAACTTTGGCTTTGTGATGTCAGCAGATGATTCAGGGCCCACAAAAGCTGCCTTCTTGCCTGTTCAGGCTCCGCCTGGCATGAGAGGGCATCCAGCCCTGCTGTGGTCTCCCCTCCGTGACCCCATGCAGGACCTTGCCCCTTCCTCAGCCCTAGTTTCCCTGCCTCTTGAGGTGAAGAGGTGAGACAAGGCCACTGCGGGCCACTCTGGGTGCCAGCCCATTGGTCCCCAGGGTTGCCTGAGGGTCCAGGAACACTGCCCACATTTCCAGGAGCCACATGGATCGTCAGCTGTCAGAACCAAGACACACTGGGCAGCAAACACCCAAAGCCTCTTCCAGCCAGACTGGTTCAGGGTGGGCAGCCATGCCTCGACCCCCATAGACCAGACATCTGCTAATTACACAGTCGTTAGTTCCTTCTCCTGAAGGATGGGGAAGGATGGCCATGGGGCAGCCTATTTGTCCACTGGGCCACCTACCCTCTCTGTCTTCAGGGGAGCAGCCCAGGTCCTGATTAATCCTTTGTCACCAGGGTTAAGGCCTCCGCTGGCCACTCAGCCAGAGCAGGACAATGTGCTAGGGGTCACCTCGTGAGCACTGGGGCGCGAAGTGTTCACCGCCCCGCTGCACCTGCCGTCTGACTACCTGTGCGGTGTGGCTCAGGGCCAGGTGCAGGGCCTGGGGCCTGCAGGGGGCTTTTGTAAACATTTCCCACCCACGAAAAATCACAGGAGAAGAGAGAACACCTGGAACACACCACCAGCCTTGGCCAATGTGGATATTTGACAACATTTGCTTCAGGTGTCTTAAATCTTTTTAAAAACATGAATGACTGTGAGCTCCAGGGGATGTGGGTTAGTAATCAAAAGCACTGGGTTTGAGGTACCTACGGCTCTGCAATATACTGTGTGACCTAGGACAGGACTCTCGACCTCTCTGTGCCTCAGTTTAGTCGTCTGTTAAATGGAGATAAGTGAGACTGTTAGAGGAGTGCCCGGCACGCAGTATGTGCTCAATACATGGAGCTATGAAGACCCCCTCCTCCCGGCCCCACATCAGCCTCCTGGTGTTTCCTCTGCCGGGGGACGTTCTCCCGATGGGGGGCGTGTGCAGGCACCACAAAGAACAGAGCAGTAACTTCTGCGTTCCGAAGCTCCAGCGGACTCTCGCTGCACACGTCTCCTCCTGTGCTTGCCCTTTCCCCTCCATCCGGTGTTTGGGACTCGTCCACGCTAATAAGGCAGAGTTGCTCCATGTAACCGCTGTCTAGAATGTCACCTTCTGCAGCTGCCACAAATCACCAAAAGGCAGCTCAGACTGTCCCCTGAGACCTGCCTGCGTGCCAACCTGCTGTCCTCAGAGACCTGCCTGCTTGCCAACCTGCTGGTCTCTTTCCAAAACATCTGTTTTTAAGTTCAAACTTGGAAAAATAAATAGTAAAAGCGGAAGACAAACGGCGCTATTGAAGACCAGCGGGTGTTGTACCCACTTTGCCAGGGTCACCTCGGGCAGGCCTCACGCCAGTGAGCTGGCACCCGGGAGCTGCCAGGACCCTGCCCTCAGTGCTCAGTGGGCCTCCAGACCCAGGAGGTTACTCTTCCCTCAGATGCAGCCTCCACCACCCCACGTGCCTGCGGGACTCCTAAGTCTCCCCAGTTATTCTGAGTCTCCAGGGGACTTGCGTGAGCTCAGGGGCAAGTTTACTGATCTTCTGCGACCGTGACCGCCCCCACAACCTGCCTGCACCAGCCTGTTTTCCTACTCCTTTCTTTGGCACAGGCGGCTGATGACAAGTTCAGGGTCTGAGCCAGATTCAGTGGCAGGACACTCCCCTGGGGCCCTGAGGGCGAAGGCACAGGTGGAAGTAGGAGTAGACTCCACCTCCTTCTCATCCTCTGACTTGTTGTCACCGGCTGTAGGGCCTCGTGGCTCCAGCTCTCTCTTATGACCCCTGATAATCCAGCTAAGCAGCAGCTACTGTCACCCCTGTGGCTTTGACAAAGCAGTCCCTGGTCTCAGTCACCCTCCAGCCTTCTCCTAGGAGGGCAATGTCAGCCTATTCTGCAGGCCCTGGCTCCCTGGCAGCTCCTGCAGCCTGGGGCCTGGGTAGGGCTCGAGGCCAGGGGAGAAGAAGAGGGTGGGGCAGCAGTGGGACACTACCACTGGGCTTAGCTCAGAGCCCAGAGGCCCGATGCGGTGGCCTGGGAACTGCTAGCCACGCAGACAGGAGAGGACTCAGCCCCGTGGACAGCGGGCTTGCTGGGTCAAGGGTGTCAGCTGATGGTTGTTGGTGCCAATTCAACCCCAACAGGAATCCCCCACCCGGGGTGCGGCAAAGGAGGGGACTTTGTTCAGTACAAAACAGCTCAAGTGTGATGTAACGCAGCTTTGAGGCAACCCTGGAGTCAGGTGCCTCGCCTGCTGGCCAGCCCCGCTCCTCAGTGCTGTGCTGTGCCTTGAGCCGGTGGTCTGCTCCTCCCTAGTCCAGCAAGACGAGGTCAGTGTCCCAGCCCCACCATCCAAATGCAGTCCTTGCTGGAAAGAGAAAGTGAGCTCCCACAACCGCAGGGGAGCTGGCTTAAATGGACAGAAGTCCCCGCCCCCAGACCCTGAGGTTTGTCCTCATGCAAATGAGGACTCCAGGTTTTCATAGTCTGATTGGTCAGAATAGAGCCCTTCTGGTTGGTTGGAGCTACACAGCTCCGACTGGATGGAGAAAGCCTGAGTCCTATTGGTTGAAATAGAATTCCAGGAACTCTTCTATAAGGACTGGCTCAGATGGCAGAAGCACAGGGCAGGCAGGCAGACAGTGCAGGCTTCTCCCTGAAATGCAGTTTGCGTGCAAGGTCCCAGGGTACAAATGGCGGCTAGGTTCTGTTTTTTAAAAATGTGAGCCCAGTAGCCCTGGCCAGGAAGCACAATTGGTTAGAGCATCATCCTGATGTGCCGAGGTTGCAAGTTCAATCCCCAGTCAGGGCACAGACAAGAATCAACCAATGAGTGCGATAAATAAGTGGGACAACGAATTGATATTTCTCTTTCTCTTCCTCTATCTCTAAAATCAATACTTAAAAAAAAAAAGCTTTAAAGTTTGAGCCCAGTTAGCCACCAGAAGCCCTTCAAAGTAGGTATCTTCTCTCTCAGGGCCCACAAGGAATAAATGACCCTTTGCTTATTCTGAGGGGCCCGATGACCAGCATACAGGCCAACAGGTGCCGTGCAGAGGAGAAAGTGACCTGGACACCGCACAGTCCTGGGCCTGAATCTGCACTCTGTTTCTAACCTGACCTTGCAGAAGTTCCTCCCTGAGCCTCAGTTTCCCCATCAGGATCATAACCAGGTGGCCCAGCTGTCCTGAAGGAATTCAGATTTCAGATGTTCTCTTCTGACCTCTCCCGCACGCTGTTCTGTAGAGTATGGGTTCTGGGTGCCTTTGTCGGGGGCGGGGCTGCACAGGGTGCCACAGTCAGGGAGTCTGGGAAACACCACATTCCAAGCCCCTCCTGCAGATGCACAATGCACCGCCGCATCCCCGCCGAGGGCTCTGAGGATCCTGCAGTCCAAGCCTGGCCCCTCATCTGCTCGCACGAGACTTGTTTTCTCAGCACACCTAATCACACTAATTCTAAACTATCGCCTCAATACACAGCTAAGCCAGGACCCGCACCCTCCTACTTTCCTGTAAAAGGACATGGCACTCTGGCCTTGGCAGAGGTGGGGAAGAGTTAGATGGGAAGCGCAATGGAAGGGGCTCCCTTGAGGGGGGCTAACAGGTATTACTCCTGCCCCTACATCTCCAGAGCAGAGGCACCTCCACCACTAGGCCCAGATAGATACCCATCCACGCCCTTGCTCAGGAGCCCTCGGGAAGATATTTGCATGCCCTGAGCCCCTAAGTGCACCTCCCCAGAGGGGCCGGGGGCTGGGAGGTTTTCTGGAGCCAACTGTGGGAGCTCCTGCCTCCTGGGGAGCTCAGCACAGCCTCCCTCTCCTCATCCCCGGGTCCTGTGAGGAACACATGCCAGTGTTGGTCCTGTCCCGTCATGCTCCAGAGGTGGGAGCCTCGCTCCAGGGCAGCCCTAACTCCATGCCTGATTCCCGCGCCCCCTGGCTGCCCCCAGCCAGGCCCCAGAAGGAACAAGCCCTGCCAACACCTTGAGTTCACTTTTGTAGCCTCCAGGACCACGAGAGAATAAATTTCTGTCATTTAACCCACCCAGTCTTGTGGAACTTTGCTAAGGCAGTCCTAGCAAACTGAGACAGGATCTCTGTGACCTGGGAGCCCCCGGGTTCCTGTTGCCCTGGCTCCCTCCACCGTGACTCTGTCCTGCCCACTTGCTGGCAGTGGTCCTGGGCTCACCCTTTTCCTCTGTCACCCCCTGGCTCTTCTCACCGCCCACAGTGCACCTCACCCCCACCTTGGTGGACACTCACAGCCACCTTCTAGGGCTCGTATTATTATTAACTGCATTTTCCAGAGGGGGCAGCTGGGGCTCTGGGATGCTGAGACTGGAGGACTGTCAGAGGCACCCTGTCAGAACCCCCGACTGCAAGGATGCGAAGGCATTTCTGTAGAGATGGGATGGCAGGAAGTGGGGAGTGAGGACAGGACGCAGTGAATTACGGCGCCGTGAGTGGACAGGAGCCTCGGGCAACAGGGCCTGGTCTCGGTTGTTACAAACAGCCGCCTGCCCAGTGTGTGGCGGGCGAGTCTGGCCCTGTCCAGGACTTGTACCCAATGGCCTCAGAACCCTACCCATTGCTGCGGTTCCAGAAACTGGACTCTGAGCTTGCTGGGGCCGAAACCATGGCTCTGGCACCCATGGGTGCTCAGCTAACCCCAGACTTTCTCTGGGCACCTAAAAGACCACCAGGAGAAGGAGCTTAAATGAAGGAGATCTGCTCAGCCCTTGGAGGGGGCATCTTTCCAAGTTGGAGTTGGCACAGTAAGGGGTGAGCACCCCACCGCTGGAGGCATGTAAGTAATTGCTGAGTACGTCCTGTCGATGCTGCTGTAAGTGGGGGGACATTTGGTCACTTTCACGTTCCTTTCTGTCCCTGCAGGTCCGTGAATGTTTAGATTTGTCGTGTATTTTTAATAGGCGATGCTTCTGTGTGGCTCTAAAACCCAAAAGCACAAAATTGAACCCAGAGAAGAAGGCACCTTCCGCCCTATGCCCCGGCCCCCAGATCTGCTTCCGGGAAGCCCCGAGCAATGCCAGGTTCTCCTGCGATTTTCCAGGCTACGCATGCACCAGCACACACACTCTATTTTTAAATAAATGCACAATCATGTTATTTTTGTATTTATGTGCTGCCTCTTGCTTATTTCCCTGACAATGGATTTTGAGCAGCAGCCTGATGATACGGGAAGTTCCCTGCCAGATGTTCACATCTGTGACATGGGAGGAACCCACCTCATAGGGGTGTCAGGAGATGACATTTTCCTGGTAGCCTCTGGCTCGCCTTCTTTGTCCCTGAGAAAGGTCTTAGGTCAGGAGCTGTGCCAGATCCCCGCCCCCCCCTCCACCTCCGCCACCCTCCTCCACTGTTGTAGCTGCAGCAACTCCTCAGGCCACCAGGGGGCCCCGTGGAGCTGCCAAGTCCTGCTGGGGGCCACACCATGTCCAGAGGTGACCAGGACACTGCGGGAGGATCCTTGGGAAGAGGGGTGGAGCACCTGGGCTGGGGCTCTGCATTTTGGATCTCCAGAAGCCTGTCTCTTTGTCATCATCCCGCCGTCCTCCCTGTCCAGGAGTCTGGGACGGGAAGCTGAGCCGACCTGTGCCTGCACTCGCCTCTCCTGAAAAGAATGGAACTTGCTGAGCAATCTTTGTTGTCATTTTCATTCAGGGAAGACAGGGAGGGAGAGGGTGTCCTCCACAGCAGCCACAGCCCACCTGCCCTGCCAGCCCCATCCCTGCTGCACCTGGTCCGCAGCTGCCTTAGCACCACTCTCTGGGGGACCTTGGTTCCCAGGGGCAGGGGTGGGGGGGACCTCATGGCCTCTTCTCTGTCCATTTGCCTATCTCCAAAGGCACCTTGTCAGTCCTCCTTTCCTGCATAAGTTTGTGCTGCTGTCTCTGTCTGGGCTGTCCCTGCCCTTCTCGACCTGAGCTGGCAAAGCCATCCCTTTCCGGCTACCTGCAGGCTGGGCAGGTACCCTCCCTGTTGGGAGTCTACCAGGCCAGCTCTGGGCTGACACAGCCACTGACTCCCCCATTCTGAGGCTGCGGACTTGACCTCCAAGCCCAGAGCAGGGGCAGCTGGTGGGCCACGTGCCAGAGGCCCAGGGTGGTCTTGGGCTGTGTCCCCTTTTCCCTTAATCCTAGCTGGCAGGACAGAGCAGAACAGGATTGAGCTGGAATCCTGATGGGCAGGGAAGCTGGGAACCTGTTTGGCAGGCTCCTCCCAGGCCACTCAGCTCCCTGCTCTGGGAACTGGGAGGTGAAGGGATCACAAACCCAGGGATCTGGACCCCTTCCTGACCAGCAGGCCAACTGGCTTCACCATCCTGGAGCCAACGCCCACTGGGACCACAGGACTGTCCCAGCCATGTCAGCCATTCCCTAGTCAACGTCACCAACGCTGCCAGTCTCGGTGACCCCTTTCTCCTCCTGCATCAGGACAGACAGCTCCCTCTTCGGCTGCCCCCACCTGAAGGGATAAGGATGCAGACTTTTATTGAGGCCTAGTGTGCTCAGTTCTCACTATGACCTTGAGTTCTGCACTATTGTGCAGATGGAGAAGCAGAGCAGCAGGTGAAGCCTCTCGTCCAGAGTCACACGGGGAGCATTTAAGTCCGGCAGACGGGCCCAGGTGCCTGCCCCTCAACAGCAGGACACACGGCCTTTGGCAGCAGGGGGACTTAGCTTGGGGCAGGGACTTGTGTTTTATAAAAACAAAATGCCTCTGCTTCCCATGAGTCCTCTGCTTCAAGTCCTCTTTCTAGGCAACAGCAGGCCTTTCCTTTTACTGTTTAAAAGGTGTAGCTTTGCCCTGGCTGGTGTGGCTCAGTGGACTGAGTGCCAGCCTGTGAACCGAAAGGTTGCTAGTTCGATTCCCAGTTGGGGCACATGCCTGGGTTGCGGGCTGGGGGGGCGCATGAGAGGCAACTGATCAATGTATCACTCACACATTGATGTTTCTCTCCCTCTCTTTCTCCCTCCCTTCCCCTCTAAAAGTAAATAAATGAAATCTTTTTTAAAAAGCTGTAGATTTGTGTAAGAATAAATTTTTGTTATGGAAAAAAATAAGAACACTGAGTACCTCTGAATTTTCAGTGTTCCCATTCACAAATCTCCACTGGGTGCCTCACCAAATACATCTGAGAGCAATGGGTTGGAGTTTCTGCCCGAGCCCAGAGTCTGATGGGGCTGGGGAGGCCCCATACTGTTGACCCAGGCTCATGGACCTGGGCCACAAGATTCGGCCTCACATTTTAAGTACAGTCCTGGGCCCAGCTAGGATAGGACCTGCCTAATTCTGGGCACCAGCCAGGCACCTGGCCCCAGTGATGCAGTCACCTGCCTGCCTGGAGCACCGCCCTCAGTAATAACAGTAACTATTATTAGTGTCCCATTGTGATGATGGTGATGCCCAGGGGAGGCCGTTGGGTGTCAAGGTCAGGAGATGAGCCTGCGTCGGGCAGACCTGGTCCACCTTGGCTGTGGGAACCTGGGCCAATGGCTTGACCTCCCCCCCCACCTCGACTTCCTTCTCTGCGAAGAGGGGTGAAGTTACTGAGAGGCGCCGGTTTCTGTGGGCTCTCGGGTGGCAGCGATGGGACCTGGGCTAGCCCGCTGGGGACAGAGCCTGAGCTGCAGCTACAGGACGAGGGGCCCCGTGGCACTGCCGGGTGCTTTTAGGGTGAGCCCACAGCACCCCACCGAACTTACAGTGCAGGGTTCCCACAGCTGCACTGCCTGCTGGTCGCCAGCGGACAAGGCTTTCAAGGCATCCACCCCCTGACTGCAGAAAGTTTACAGAGACTGGTCTGCAGGTCTCCCCATCTCAGCCTCAGGGGTGCCCACATTTAAAGACAACTTGGGAGAAAAACCCCTCATCAATAACTTGTCAGTTGGTGTAATTGACCTTTTGCACCTGAATGCAGGTTCTCCTGGCTGTCCCTGAGTTCCCTCCATTCTGTTGGTTGCGGTTTCTGGTTCACCTGCTGAGGTTCCTGGAAATGCTGTGCTCCCGTGGGTGTTGCCATTGGCACATCTGATAACCAGATATGTCTCCTGCGGTTCCAGGAGCCAATTAAAATGGGCAGGGCTGCAGGCAGAGGCTATGGCCCGCCCTTAGGGACCCTCCTTCTCCAGGAGGCTCTGGTTTCATTTATTTATTTACTATTTTTATTTTAGTTTAAAGATTTGAGAGAGAGAGAGAGAGGGAGATATCGATTTATTGTTCCACTTATTTAACATTCATTGGTGGATTCTTGAATGTGCCCTGACCGGGGATCGAACCCGCAACCTTGGCGTATTGGGATGATGCTCTGACCAATTGAGCTACCTGGACAGAGCCGTGCACTGATTTTCAAAGCATCATCTCTGGGTCACTCTGTCCAGGGAGTTGTGACCCCTCTTCCTAACCACCTGTTCTTCAGCCTACATTTTCCACTCCACCCAAAGGACAACATAAAGAGCTTGTTCCCAAGACAAGATAGTATCTGTCACACCTGCGTGCCTTTGCCCACAGTGTTCCCTTTGTCTTGGGCACTCTGTCCCTCTTCCTCACCTGGCTGCCTCCCACACCTGGACTTTTTGCCCCACCCCCTCCCAACCCAGCAGGCTCCCCCAGGCCCCCAATTCCCTGCTCCTGGCACCCTTGCACTGTGCTGGCCCATCTGCCTACCTGCCCTCCCCCATTTACAGCCTGGGATCCTGGGGTCCCCAGAGCCCAGCCAGAGCTGGGTCCCTGGAGAGGCAACACTGGGCTGTTGAAAGGCTCTGGGCTTGGGGCCAGGCAGACCTGGGCAAATGGCTGACCCTGCTGGAGCCTCAGTTTTCTCGTTCTTTAAATCAGGATCCCAGCCACATTAGGGATGGGATGAGGACCACGGACCACATGTACAGAGTGCTGGGCACATAGCGGACTCTTGGCCTTCACTGAGTGAATGAATTAGCCGTGGTCCTTGTCCTCAAGTTCACAGTCTGGCTAGGAGTGGAGGAGGGACAGAAAGAAGTGTGTAGAGGAGACCAATGCGCTATTGGAACCCCCAGGAGGAGGCATTGATTCTGCCAGGTGTGGGGGGTTTAGGGAGCTGGGAAGGCTTCACAGTAAAGGAGGTGCGTATGCTGAGCTCAGAAGAGGGGTCCTCATTGTCACAGCTCACGGAGCCTCCTGGCTTGCAGAAAGAGCTGTTTCTGCAGCCCTGTCAGTGCTGGCCAGTGTGTGTGCACGTGTGTCTGCTTTCACTGGGTGTGGAGCCGCCTTCAGCCCCTCTGAACGCCACGATTCCTAAGGTATGAGTCCAGGGACATCCTTCTCCATCAGCTCGAGGTGGTGAAATGATCCCAGGCTGGGAGAATCTGGATGGTTTTTGGAAGTGTGCCTTCGAGGTTACGATAGCCACGCTTGGTGGGGGAGGAGGGCTCCCCGAGCTGCCGCTCCTGTGGCCTGAGGACTACGGAGTGTTCCCAGCTGCTGGCCGCTGACTCTGTGCCCCAAATTCCACCGTCACCTACCCCCTTCTTAAGACAAGGGCTTCTATTAACACATAAATATTTTGTCTGGGAAAAGGAACATTTTGCTGTATTACTAAAGGAAAAGAAGATGAAAAGTCACTTTTATTGGGCACCTACTGCATGCGACTGGCACCCCTCGTGCCACCTTCAAATCCCCCAGCAGCCTGGCCAGGTGGTTGAGTTACCCAGCTGTGCGGGGGAGAGGATGGACATCCGGAAGGGCGGGGGCGGGGGGTGGTTGCCAAGGGCTTGCAGAGCCCGAGCTGGGGACCAGCTCTTATTCCACCTTGCTCCGCTCACCCAGGGCTCCTTCCCGCCCTCCATGTGCCGCTCCCTGGGGTGTGACGCAGACAGCGCCAGGGTCCTGAGGACCCCAGCCCTGGGTTCAGTGCAGCCCTGCCTCCAGCCAGCTGTGTGGTCTCAACAATCACTTCCCGGCCTGGAGTTCTCATCTGGGGATTGGTGGTGGGAGCCCCTACCCCCACACCCTGCAGGGACAGAGGGAGACAGCAAACTTGGTGACACAGAGTCTGGGCTGGGGCTCAGTAAAGGGCAAGTGCATGTTCTTATCAGCTCAGGGAGGTTTAGGCATCTGCAGCCTGGGGACAGTCCTGCGGGGGAGGCACCAGTGCACCTGACCCCAAGGGCTCCCCACCCACTCACAGCAGCTGGGGCTGGCCTGACCCACATAGAAGCCCCAGCACCCCCCTCCCCCCCCGACACACACACACATACCCAGGAATAGGCATTCTGGCTGCCCTGAGACCAAAGAGGATCCCTTCCAGGTAAAGGGCAGTTCTGGGGTGGGACTGTGGGGACAATTCCCTTCCCGCGGGAAGAGAGGAGGACAGCCATCTGTGGTGAGCTGTGGACAATGGCAGGAAAAGTGGTCAGGGCACAGGGCACACTGTGGTCTTACTGTGATAATTCGTGAATGAGTAGCCATCTTCAGATCTCCAGACAAGCCGTCTCAGCCCAGGCATCTCAGCTGTTCAGTGGGCATAACATACAAAGCAGGATAAGTATTGGGCAGATAGTGGCATAGGATGGGCACGCGGCCCAGGGAGCACCCCCATCGTAGCTCCGAGAGACAGTCATATCACCTTAGCTTGCTCACCTCCAGGAACAGAGGGCTCACTACCTGGAGTCTGAAACAGAGTGGACACCAGCCCTGTTTTCAGAGTTCTGGGTCTGGAGGGGGAGTACGTGGGGCCAAGAGGGTGACTTCAGTGGGCTGACTCCCCACACTCCTGTTCAGGCTGTTTCCAGCGTGAGAAGAGCCAGTCTGTCCTGTAGGCAGGTCCTGGAGACCCGTCCTCTTCAGGGAAAGGAGTCTGTGTTTAGGTGGCCTCCAGGAGCCTGCAAACTCCTAGACCCCACCCAACCTCCCTGGGGGAAGCCAGGAGACCATTGTCTGCCCCCTAAGGCTACTGCTCCCCAGTTCCCTTTCTTTCTCGCCCCTCCCCCCAGGGGAGAGGGGCCTCCTGGGACTCCACCCCCTCCAGGGGTGACTGACATCTAATGGCATGTTTTAGGGGCTGACCTCAGGAGGCACCTGAGCACCACCACCCCTCCCCCTCCAAGACTGAGGCTGCATTGACCTGGGGCAGCAGGGGCTTGGTGCAGAATCCCAGGTCAGTGCAGGGGCCTCCCCAACCCTCCACTTGCCTGGGGCCTCCTCCTCTGGGAACAGCCAGCCATTCCTGTTGGGCAGGTCCCAGGGGCTGGGCCCTGGGTCTCCAAGGCTTCTTTCTCCTCTTTCCCAAAGCTGCTGACAGACCTGCCTCCCGAGGAGCTGAGGGAGTTTTCTCTTTCGCTGTGACCTCCAAAGAGAAAGCCCATCACCAGCTGGCCCAGTGCTGGGTGGGCCCCAGAAGGACGCACGAAGGACGCTGGGCCCTTTTTGCTCTGACAGCCAGGGACCAGGAGTAGTCACCAGCCCTGCGTTACAGGAAAGGGCCAGAGCCATCTTTTCCCTCCAGGCATGCCAGGCTGCCCCTCCCTGAAGCCAGAGGAAGGCCGGTCCTCATCCCGGCACAACTAGGTTGGGTTTGGGGGTTGGGGAGCTGGAGCACGTCTGTCCTTCCACTCAGGAACCCCACTTCTGGGAACCTCTGCTGAGGGAAGACCGACCTGTGCACAAACACCCCTCAGGAGCTGACTCCAACTGCACAGCCCCGGAAACGAGCTATGTCCAGCAGCGAGGTTGCTGCCACGCACCGGTGCCAGTTAAATACCACAGGGGTGTGAAACAGGACGACCGAGGAGGCAGGGGCGTGGAGGTCCTCCATCAGTCACCTGTGACTCCTGAAGCCCCCACCCCTCTCACCCCGGTGCAGGTGAGACAGACGGGCCCCAGGATTCACCCAGAAGTGGTGGGTCAGAGCCTCCGAGGAGAAACCTGGCTAACTGTGCCCCATCACCAGATTCGTCACCAGGCAGGCACAAGGAACCCTGCTCCAGGCGAAGACTGCAGCTCAGAGACGTGTCATCTAAACTTCGGTCAGCCTTTGTCGTTGCACCTGTGAAATGGGCTTGCCCTGCAGATGGGGGGAGGCTCAGTGACCTGGACAAAAAGGGGGCGGGTTGTAATCAGTCTAACAGTGCACCCTCACAGGGTGGTCTGATCACAAATGCCCAACTGGGCAGATCACAGAGGACAGTTGAGCCCCAGGCACATAACTTTTAAGTAAAAGGTTTGCCTTTGCCTCAAACGGGCCCTGTCTGCTGTTCCTGTGCATCGAGCTTGGAAAGGCCAGTGTGACCTTCTTTCCCAGGCTCCTCAGAGGCGTGACCACCCTCCCAAGAGCACAAGCCTTGTTAACCACCCCGCAATCCCATCCCCTGCTTGCGGGCTTCACACCCAAGCTTGTATTATTACTAGGTAGACATCTCTTTGGGAAAGGTGGGGGCCCAGACCAGAGGGAGCAGCTCACCGTGGAAACAGGTTGTTCTGGGGAGTGAGGGAGGGAGGAAGAAACGGGGAGCCATTTCCTTTCCTTCCCAACATTCGAGTATTATTTGATTTATTTTTTAGCCTGCATGCCTGAAGAAACGTACACGGCTGTTCTCAGGAGCATCTGAGATCCTGCTTCCTGGCAATGTCATCAGTTTGCCTCAGCTACACTCGTAAAAGTTCACTGCAGGTTCCGTCCGCTGTTTCCTGCACGGGCAGCAAGATCGTGGACAGGGTGCATCCATGTGGTGCAGGCTCTGTGAGCTGCTGTCCCCCCCACCCACCCAGCCGCCCTGTGTTTCCCCTCCCTGCCTCCCTGGTTCTGTAACCTCCAGGGGAGTTTTCTCCTGCACATTTCTCCTGGGCCACAGCGGGCATCCCAAGGCCTGGGAGGTGCGGGAAGGCTCACACCCATTTCTGTGGGGTCTTTCCTGCACTCCCCTTGCAGAGGGCCCTCAGACAGAAGAGGTCTCTGCCCTGAAATTCAATGGGGCTGCCCCTCCCTGGCTCTCACATGGGGCCATCACCTGCCTTCCCAGTGGGCTGCACCGGCAATGGGAGGGAGCCGTTATGAACCCCCAAAACACACAGATGAACCTCAACTTCTGTCCATCTATTGGACACAAAAATTCCCGCTCCTCCTCGCGGGCTTGCCAGAGAATGGGGAAGATGGGGGGAGGAAGCGGCACAGAGAGCTCATCATGAACTGGAAATGGCTGAGAATGTGGAGGCCCACCCAGCAGGCAGCCCTGGGCCCTGGGGTGCTGTTGAGGAGGGTGGGAGTGCCTCCTTCGGGGCGCACCCCTGCCCCTCCTCCTGGCTCACGGCCAGCTCCTGTTGTCATGTCTGCACTGGAAAACAGCACCAGAATGTTGGGAAGGAAGGCACACGTCTCTGTTCCTTCCTCCTCCCCCACTCCCCAGAGCAACTGGTTTCCACGGTGAGTTGCTCCTTCTGGTCTGGGCCTCCACGTTTCCCAGTAAGATGTCTACATCGCTATTTCTAGATTTTTCAATTCTGGATATTTCTCTTGCCTTTCTGTTGTGACAGATGAGGTTTCAGCTCTCTTAAACCCGCCCACTCTGGAACCTGCCCACCGCCAGCATCCACTAAAGGACTTGATGCAGTCCTCAGTTAACCGGCGAATGTAATTACTGTTTCCAAAGTCACCGAATGGTCAATGACACGAAGGGTTCCTTTCCTTGTAGAGTTTTGTTTGTTTGTGCCCTGGGGTTGATGCTTTTTAAAAAAACTTGCAAGGTATCTATGTGTGTCTTCTTAATTTTTCCATCTGATCGACTCTAAACCTAGAGGCTGTATTGTCAGATGCGCAGGCATTTGGTTATCTGATCTACCCCCTTTCCAGCTGCCTAGGCTGAGCCCTGATGCCAGGGCCTCTGATAGCTTCCTGCACAAACCCAGCCCCTTGGCGTCTGTCCCTGTGTGTCTTAAGGGGACCTCCCTTCTGGGTCTGCTCTCAATTCCTAGGAGAACTTGTACTCTAAAAGCCTCTAGAAGGTGCACAGCAGTGCATTTCTTTTTTTAAAAAATATTTTATTTATTTATTTTTAGACAGAGGGGAAGGGAAGGAGAAAGAGAGGAAGAGAAACATCAATGTGTGGTTGCCTCTTCCACGCCCCCTACTGGAGACCTGGTCTGCAACCTAGGCCTGTGCCCTGACTGGGAATCGAACCAGCAACTCTTTGGTTTGCAGGCCAGAACTCAGTCCACAGAGCCACACCAGCCAGGGCCCACAGCAGTTGGTTTCTATTGTGACTTTGCATTTCTGAAAATGTTTGTATTCCAGCCTCATTCTTGCCTGTTTCTCTCTGTGGGGAGAAAATCTTTTCCCCTCAGATTTTAAGGCAACTGATGGCTGAGTCATCTTCTAGCTTCCACTGTTTCTAATGGGAAGTCCAATGCCAGGCTTCAAATACATACATTAATTTAGAAATACATGCCCTAGCTGGGTAGCTCAGTATGCCCAGGTTGCAGGTTCAATCCCTGCTCAGGGTACGTACGAGAATTGACCAATGAATGTGTAAGTAAGTAGAACAACAAAATGATATTTTTTTCTCTCTCTCTTCCCCTTCCCCTCTCTCTAAAATCAATAAAATACAAATATAATAAAAATAAAAAGTGCACGCACACAGTTTCAAAAATCAAATGAAATGATAAGACTTTAGTAAAACAAAGAGAAAACCCAGTCTCCTGCCTGGTGCCTCCTACCCTGGACCTCTGCTTCCCAGGGGCAACCGCTTCCCATTCTCCTGCCTTATCTTCGGTCTCCAAACCACCCCCGACCATCACCGCCACCTTCAGCTCTAGGTCCACTGACACCCCTCCCCATGCCGTCTCCTCCCACAGCCTCCCAGGATGGCTATGCCACAATTTTTGTTTAAATCAATATTGTTTACATATTTGGCTGTATAAATATTTTCAGCCAACTGAGCCAGCATATGTCCTGTGACTTCTGGGTTTCCCTGGGATTGATAATCGCCTCTTTGTTTGACTTGTTTGAGTTAAGCACTCATTTACCACCCAACTCTCAGCTCTGATATTCCTCCCAAGACAGCCAAGCCCCCAGGGGACCCTTGAGTCTTGTTCTCTTTCTTGGCCAGACCCTCCCTCTCCCATCCTATGGGCACTGATTGCTTCTGGTGTTGCCCTCTGCCTCGGGGTCCCTTACACCTTTACCCCAGGTCCCTGTTCCCTGCATTTCATGTCTTCTTGTTTCTCGGGTTCATTTCTAATTTTAGAGAAAGGATGTCTAGGAGATCATTTTTTTTTTTTAAATGTCTTACTCTACCCCTGTGCTTGACTGATTAGGTACTGAAATAATTTCCGTCAGAAAGCTGAAGGCTTTGCTGCACGTTCTGCAGCTCCTGGAGGGCTGCTGAGAATGTCAGTTGTTACCCCAATTCTTGGTGCTTTGTATGTGGCCTCTTTTTCTCTCTCTCTCTCTGGATGGTTTTGGGAGCTGCTCGGTTCTGGTGTTCTGATGGGCCTAGTGTTGCTGGTGGGAGTGGGCTCTTGTGGCATCACAAGAAAAAGCATTTTCAGGAGCCACAAAACAGGATGAGGTCTGGTGGTGAGATTTATTCGCTAAGCAAAGTCAAAAGAGTGCCCCTCTAGTGTTCCATCTCTGTCTGTCCCGCCGTGGAAAATCAGGGCTAGAAAGAGAGTCCACGCCCAGGGATCCTGTGCCCTGTTCAAGCTCCGTCCTTGAGAGCTCACACCACCTGCTGCGGGCCCAGTGGATGCTACACCCATGTGGTCCTATGTTCCCAGGCAAAAAAGCACAAATGCAGGAGGTGAGTGCAAGTCACAGAGAGAGAGAGAGAGAGAGGTTTTTTGAATTCTTTGTTCCCCTGGGATCATAACCAGGAACTTCTTCAAAATAACCAACCAACTCCCCAAGCTTTCAAGGGCCTTTGATGGGTCCACCCTCTAATTAGACTGACAGGGCTCTATGATCAGGCACCGCCCCTCCCCCGGGCCCCCCAACAATCTGGCGCTGGAGGGGGGAAGGGATGAGTGTTAATCCCCTTGGTGGAGCAGAGCTGTGGTCCCCCAGGGTTTGAAGCTGGAGCTTCCTACCTGATAAAGCCAGCAGGCTTATGCCCCCTAGTTTACTGAGCTCTGAGTCTAATTCCCTTTGCTCTCTTTCTTATTAATAGCTAATTAATTACCTACAGTAACACTGCTATGGTCTTTTTTTTTCTCTTCACTTCTATACTTTTGAAGGGGGGCTCCGATGTTGGAATAATTTTAGTTCCAGGTAATAGCTAATAAGCTTAGTAATCAGGTGTATGTAAAAGACTATTGTTTCAGGAACTGAAGGTAGGACCCACCCTGACTGCAGGAGACCACAGCAGTCTCACCTCTGTGCCCCAGGGGGGCTGCAAGCCATCAGGATGGTGTCTGAGCCACTGTGCTCCAGGGGGAGATGCCCCTACCACCCCCGCCCTGCCCAGGGCACAGATGGAAGACCACTGCCCAGGGCGAGAATGCTGCAGTTTTTTTTAATCCAATGAACTTTTCCCTGAATTCCAATCCTCTTACCTACGCTTTTCTTCTCCTTATAACGAAACCTAAGATGGTCTGTCAGGGTACAAACTCACCATCTTCTCAGCTCCCCGTCCACCTGAATGAAGCGCCCGTAAAGATTCAATCCCTGTCTCTGCTTCCTGGGTCTGGTAGGTGACAGTCAGCCCCAATGCTGGCTTTTCCAGTTTCACTTTGTGTTGTCAACGTAAGAGAATTTTTATTGTAAGACTTTATTTTCGCCAAACTGATGACATAGGCTGGGGAGCAGGATATCAAAAGCTCGGTTTCTCTGATGTGTTTAACATGAAGGCGGGACTGACTGTACCTGGAGGCGGGAAGAAGCCAGGCAGGGGTCCGGTTATAGGAGTGTGAGCAAGATTGTGGGCTCACGTGAGCGTTGCTTCCGGCCTCCCCAAGGTGTCAGCCCAGATGCACAAGAGCATCCGGCTGGGCTGGCTTGAAACCTTTCCCTGAAGAACTTAGGTGCCTGGGGCCTGGCTGCCAGCCTGACCTGCCCCACGAGGAGTTTCTGGTCAGATCACCCTGGGAGGTTACTTTTCACGGAGCCGCCGCCTGTTTTGTCCCGTGTCCATCAGTCCTAGATAATTTTTTTGTGTTATATCTTTAATACTTTTCTTCCCTTCATTTGATCCCATTAGATACAGGGAAGAAATGGGGTTGTTATGTGAAAGCCACCTTGAACTCCAGAATCCCTGTCCCCTTTCCTATCCTAGGCCACACAGTTGAGGGTTATTTGGGCACTTTGGGTTACCTTAGAGAAGGATCTCCACATCCAGACACTGGGGAGGGGCGTGCCCTCAGAAATGGGTGTGACTCCTTCTAGCTCCGGCTGACCCTCATTCACCCCAGTGCTTCTCAGCCCTGCGTGTAAGACTTGCCTTTTGTATATATTCTGATTAAATTGGTCGGGGGGGGGTGCTGAGCCCCTGCATTTTACCAGCTTTAGGTAATTCTGCCAAGTGCCCAAGGCTGAGAACCACGGGGCTGACCTTGTGTGGAGAGCCTGGCCAGCTGCCTCCTGAGGACCCTGATCTGATCACAGAGACCCCAGGGGTGCAGGATGCTGAAGCAGGGGGTTTTCATCGCAGACATGGGGCCCTGGTGTGGAACTGTAGCTGGGTAGAGCCTGTTCTTTTTTTTTGTTTTAGGATTTTATTTTTTTATTTAGAGAAAGGGGTGGAGAGAGAGGAAGAGAGGGACAGAACAGAAACACCAATGTGAGAGAGAAACATGATTGGTCGCCTCTCATATGTGCCCTGACTGTGAATCGAACTGGTGACCTTTCACTTTGCAGGACGACGCCCGACCCATTGAGCCCCACCGGTCAGGGCCTGAGCCTGCTCTGGAGAGAAGGCTCAGCTCGGCAGTTGGGTGGTCAGGGTCCCAGGAGAATCGTTCCGTCCGGGCTGTGGGACGTCCCCAGCCTCGCTGGCCCTGCCCCAGCAGGACAGAGCACAGGCTCAGAGAGACGGGTGCTGGGGGGAGGCCAGACTGGCCCAGGGCCACCCCGCTGGCAGATGTCAGACCAGACACACAGACGCTAAGGCCAGGGTGCTTCTACTTAGCCCAGCTGCCTCCTTTATCATTCATTCATTCCACAAACACCTGCCGGATCCCTGGGGACTAATAGTTGCTTAGGTCACAACTTCTCCCTGCCCAGCTGTGGACTCATCTGGGTGCTGGGGGGGCAGCGTCACCTCAGCCCAGCCTCACCCAGAGCAGGCCTCAGGGGGAATGAATGACTGCCCTCCGGGTTGCCGCAGCAGACAGCAGACAGCAGCGGCAGGCAGGAGGGGCTTCGGGGAGCTGGGCCGCAGCAGCAGAAGCCCATTAACAATTAAGGTCCTCACCGACGTTCCACCCTCAGCACATGAAATATTCAGGCAGCCGAGGAGAGGAGATCGGTCTCGGATCTCTGCTGTGCTGGTTAGAGACCTTGGGCCCAGGGCAGCACCCAAGGCCTGGCAGGCCAATGCAGGGCACCGGGAGCTGCGGGGGAGGCACAGGTGTGGCCCACAGGCGTCCGAGGCAGGTGGTGCAGCTGCAGACCCCTGTAGAACACCCCCCAGGCCCAGCCCCGAGGGTCCCAGGGAAGAACTAGGCTTTATCCTCAAGGAGCACAGCTGGGGGAGGTGGGAGCAAAGTGCCCGCCACACGTGGGGCCACCCGCCCACCCGCTGGCCGCCCAGGCTTCACCCCTCCAGGTGCAGTGATGCCAGCAGCCACAGAGACACGCAGCCGGGCTCCAAGGCCTCGGGTCTGGGACACGGAACCTGTCACCTGCAGCAAACTCTGTCATTACCCTACGAGTTGCACAGACCATATTGCACTGCGTTTGTGCGTTTGTGCGTTTGTGAAAGCGTCAAGTTGATAAATATAAACATTTCAAGTAAGTCACAGCGGGCAAGCCTGCTACACTGTCTCTTCTTGTTCGCTGGGCACCTCACGGATGAAATTTGGCCTGGGCTTCTCTTGTGCCCTGAGAGCCCCGAGGGAGACAAAGTGGGTCGTGGAAACTCTGCGTAGCGTCACCCACCAGAGTGACAACAACGGCCGTTGGCAGGACGAGCAGGGCACCCTACACCCTGCTGGCGGGAGTGCAAGGCGGCACCGCCTCTAGGGTGCACTTGGCTGGGCACCCTGCCGCTGTGTCCGCAGCATGGCCCAGCTGTTCCGCATGAACCGGAACCCAGTTCATGCTCCTGTGTGCCAGGACCCGTGTCCAGGAATGTCCACAGCAGCATCGCAGGTTATAGCATAAATAAAATAAATAAAATAAAATAAAATAAAATAGAAAGAAACCTCTTTCACTGGAAGAGAAAAATAACGGTCGCATATTTGCACAGTAGGTATTAAGAGGGCAGGGCTTCTCTGCTGGGGAGATTTGACCCCAAGGGTCATTTGGGGAGGTCCGGAGATATTTTTGGCTTTCACGGGGGGATGGGGTTGCTGCCTCCATCCAGTGGATAGAGGGCAGGGATGCTGGTGAGCATTGCAGAGCGCCCAGGACAGCCCCCGCACCCCCACAGCAATTTATTGCGACCCAAGCGTCCACCGTGCTGAGGCTGAGAGACCTTGGGGTCCAGCCATGCGCATGGATGAGCTGCAGCCGCACACATCCGCTTGGCAAGTAAAGGGCGTGCTGCAGAGCACGCGGAGCGTGAGAGCAGTTGATGGCGTCCAAACGCCTGCAAATTCAGCAGTGTGTTATAAAGGGGGGTTGAGCACCCTGAAAGCACGGGAACAATCAATGTGCCATTCAGAATCAGTCACCGAGGGCTGCGGTGGGCTGGGCCACGTGACCAGTGGCAGGCTCCCAGGCCCCGGCGGTGCTGGAACTAGTTGTAATATGAAATAGGTCATAATAAGAATAATGTTTTTAAGTGCATTGAGGTGAGAGCTGGTCCTGTGAAGAGATCCGCTGACTCAGTTTCCCCGGGGGCTGAGCCTCCCTCCTGGCCTTGCTTCTAAGGGCGATGGTATGAGGGGGTGTCAGTGGCTCCAGCTGGAAAGAGAGGGGCAAAGAGAGGTTGATGACACTGATGTGTCCCTCACATTGGTCCCTACGGGGACGGCTCTCCCTGGCCCCTGGCCAGCCTGGCTTGCAGCCTCCTGGCTGTGGCGCAGCCTCAGCTGACCCTCCGACCCATCCCTCCCCTCACACCTCTCGTCATGTGCTTCCTACTGAACAAGCCTGGCCAGGTCTCTCTTCTGCTTTATGGGCTTCTGGGGCTCCTGCTGACCTCAGCTTAACCTGAGGCTTTTGCCTGTGACATCCGTGGTTCTAGGCAACCGTCCTGTGCGTTGCTGATCTGGGATCCCCAGAATGGGGCCTGGAACATGGGGTAGCGGTGGGAGTGTAGGAACCCACCCTGCCCCCAGACCTGCCCCCTGGAGAGGGGGCAATGTCTGGGCAAACTCTCCTGCTGGTGGCCCCATTTGATCACTAAACTATGATCACTAAATATGTTCTTGGGGTTCCCTGCTGCTGTATCCCAAAAGGAAGTGGGTGGCAGCCCAGGGCCATACCTGGCACCCGTTGGAGCCCATTTTGTCAGAAGCACTGGGTTTCCGGGACAGCTCCTTTTTTCACGTACCCTAGTGTTTGCCTCTGGAACATGGGTGCAAATGTTCATGAAGGAAGACTGTCCTGGTCCAGAGGACGGGGAGAGCAGGGGAGGAGGTGTGGCTCCACTCTTCAGAGCCTCGCAACAGCTCTGCTGGTTGCTCACACTAGCGCTGTGGGGAGGGCTTGGGTTGGGAGGTTGTGGCTCAGAGAGGGCTAGGCATTGGCCCGAGTTCACCCAGCACGTCAGGGACTAAGGAGCTGGGAGACCAAGCCAATGGCTTGCAGTGATCTGCCTGCAGGGATGGCTGGGAAGCTCCGACCCCAGCCAGAGGCTCGGGGCCTCTCACTGTCTTGGTTGAAACATAGAAGTCCTGACGCAGGAGAAAGCTAGGGGCCCGGCACAGGACAGGCCCTGAGCACAGCAGAACCAGGGCCACAGCGGAAGGCCCAGTCCTCCCTTCTGACAGGGAGCGATCGGGCTGCAGGAGGCAGTGATCTGTGGGGGTAGGAACACTCTTGGGCTCAAAGGGCCCACATTCGAATCTGAGCCCATTCACTTGCTGGCTGTGTGCGCTGGACAAGTGACTGTGTGAGCCTCAAAATGGGGAGCTGCTGCCTCGGAGGGCTGCTCTGAGGACTCAGTGAGACAACCTCTGCGAAGCCCTCGTCCGGGTGGGTACAAACCATAGAAGTGCTCAGTCGGCACTGTCCTTGAACTATGGTCACTTTCCCATGGGCTCTGATCTCTTTCTCTTCTAAAACGATTTTAATTTTTATTTATCTTTAGAGAGAGGGGAAGGGAGGGAGAGAGGGAGAGGAACATCGATGTGAGTGAGAAACACTGATCAGTTGCTTCTCTTACGCATCCCAACTGGGGACTGAATCTGCAACCCAGGCGTGTGCCCTGACCAGGAATCAAATCGGTGAGCTTTTGCTTTGCAGGATGATGCCCAACCCATGGAGCCACGCTGGAGGCCTTGCACATCCACAGGCCTCTGAACACCACCGGTAAGTTCACACTCAGTGATCTGAGCTTGGGGCAGACAAACACCCAAGCCTACAGGAATCCACACTCAGCCCTAGAAGGCTGATGACAGGCCCACCACTCAAGGGCTGGGTTAGAATCCCTGGCACCTGCTGAGCGCAGGTAAGGGGAAGGAGGTGGCGGTGATTGTTGTTGACTAGCTGAGCCCCAGGGAGGGAGCCACCCTTCCTCCCCCAGCTCCCAGAGCCCTGTGCCTCCCGGGCTACTCTGGCACCCTCCAGCAACAAGACCCTGCGGTGCTGGCACACACGCCTCACTGCTCCTCCCCTCTGGGCCCTGGCTGGTGCCCTTCCCTCCCAACAGTCTGACAAACTCTTGCTTGTTCTTCAAGATTCAACTCCAGTGTCACCTCCTCCAGGAAGCCGCTCCGTGTCTCAGGATGCTCTCAGACTGATGTCTTCTGCTCATCTCTTTTGTGGTACAATTTACAATGTATGTGAGATTGCACACATACATGCCTTTATGGATAAAGACTTCTATAATGCTTTCTAATTTTATTTATTAAAAATTTTTATTTATTGGTTTTAGAAAGAGAGAGGAAGTAAGAGGGGAACATCGATTTGCTGTTCCACTTATTGATGCATTCATTGGTTGATTCTTCTATGTGTCCTGACCAGGGATCAAACCCGCAACTTTGGTGTATCTGGACACTCTAACCAACTGAGCTACTGGGCCAGGGCTAATGTTTTTGTGTTCAGTAAACTAACAAATGAAAGTGACCTTGAGCAATGAAAGTGACATTCTGGGGCTGTCTCCTCCTCTTCCAAACAAGGGGCTCACACTTGATTGGTCATGCCCTGGAGGGATGCACATTCACTCAGCAAACAGCAGACGGTGCCCGCCCTGAGGTCTGGGCTCGGGCTCCAGCTGGGCAGGAGACTAGAGAGCCTCTCCTCTTGGCTGGTGGGGAGGCCATCACTAACCGCCACTGTGTGCTCTTCTCATTTCCCCAGTGCACACACCCTGCGTCTTGGAATATTTTATCAACTCTGCACCAGCTTTCCCCACTGCGGGCTCTCCAACACATCTGTGAGGCTTGAAAAGGACACACGTAGCCTGAGAGAGCCTGGGGGAAGAACTGGGGCGTGGTGGTACTCTTTCATGTTTGCAGAGGCCCACATCTGTTGTACAAGGCCCCCAGCGCGGTGCTGTGTTGAAGGTCCGTGGTCTGGTCTTACCGTTTTTACAATGAGGTGGGGCTTCTCATGACCGAGGGCTAAAAGAGCCAAGATGCTTGACACTCCCAGATCCCACATCAGGGTACAGGGTCTGTTGGACCATGGGTATCCTAGGGGGCGTGGCACCTCTTGCTGGACCTTGGGGGTTGTGGGTCCTTTGGCGGGGGGTGGCTCTGGCTTTCTTCGGGAACCTATCTCAGCTTAGGGTCCTCTTGACCTCCTGCAGTCCTACCCTGTCCTGCCCAAGCCTGTCCAGCACAGTGCTGAGAGCAGAGACTTTCTCTCTAGCCACCCAGCAGCCTCATCTCTGCCGCTTTGTCTTTGCTGCCCCAGGGGGGTGTTAGAAACGCTCCCGGGAGGTCTTGGCCAGGGCACCCTTCATTCCACAGTCTGCAGATAGAGAATGCACTCAAACCTCTCTAGAGAGAGGCTTTGTTTTTCTCCCAGGAAGTTCAGCTAAAGCTGCTAGCCAGGGAGGATGAGGGGACTGAGAGGCAGGCCACCAGAGCCACCAGAAGCCACACACATCGGGGTGGAGGCCCCCACAAGGGCAGTGACAACCCTCTCCGAGACTTCCCTGGTGAGTCTCGTGTCCTATGCTCGCCTCTCTCTCCCAGGAACAGCTCTGTGTGAAGGCTTCCTTCTGGGAGTGCGTGTGCGTGTGTGCGCTTTAGGCAGCTGTTCACTCTGTCTTCCTGGAGTGGGAAAGACTCACAGCCTCCCCACTTAAGACCTGAAACCCTTTTTCTCTGCTCCCCGTCTGGGATCCAGGAGTCGGCTCAGGGGGGAACTCCTTGCCTTTGGGACTCTCCACTTCCCTGGGGCTTCACACTCAAAGCTAATCCCCTCCCATCCTGCCTCCTCCTGAGCATCTGCCTGCAGAGACGGGCTGATGGGTGGGGAAGGAGGTCCTGAATCTGTATGGACCTCTCTGGGCACCACCCCCATCCCCAGTCCCTTCTCCACATTTGGTCTGGAGTGAGCCCCTTAAAGGCAAACTGGGTCACATTGTTTCCTGCTACCCCCCCCCCCCCACTGCTTTCCCAGCTGCCTTAGAATCCTGCAGGAGCTGGCCCCTCGGGCCTCATCTCTCCCCCCCTTCCTGAGCCCCCTCCCAGCCTCACTGGCCTTCCTTGAAGAGGCCACTAACCAGCCAGCCCTAGGGCTCTGCACTAGCTTTTCCTTCTAGGTAGAGCGCCCTTCCCCTTATGAGTCCTTCACGCTCAGATCTCAGATTAGATGGACCTCTCCAGAGGTCCTCCTGACGACAGGACCTCAAGTAACTGATTATCACTTTCTGTGACAGCAGCTGGTCTTAATCCTGCGCACAGCACTTAGGACAGCCTCACAGTTATCTAATTTATCTTCCCTCCTTCCTGCCTGCCCGAGTGACGAGCTCCCTCAGAGAGCACGGCTTCTGCGGTCGCCCTCAGCAGACCCCGGGGGTCTAGAACAGGCCTGGCTGGAGCAGTGCTGGCTGAACGGTTCTGGGATGGAAATGGGGCACCAGCAGATGCTGCAGCGCGCGCTCCGGGCTGTGGCAGCTCTCGGTCGAGGGCGCGGGTTTTATATCAGTTGCGGGTCCCAGGGGATGCACGCCCCCCTCCGCTTGGCTCCCAGCAGACGCGCCTTAAATGCGCTCCGGGGACACGAAGATAAAGAGGCAGACTCTCAGGCGTTGGGAAGGGGCGAGGCTGCCGGTGGGGAGGGGGTTCTGCGGCCGGCTCGGCGCCTGGCGACCCCAGCGCTAAGGCCCCAGTGGTCTCCACCTCGCAAATCAAAGATTCTCCCCAGAGTCCCGGGGACCCGCGGACGGGTGGGCGAGGAGCGGTGCTCTGAGCGTCGCTGGGGGCGGGGGGGGGGGGAGGCAAATTCCCAGCGCCCTCAACCCCCTCGGGGCAGGGAAGAGGGTACGGACGACGCTCTGGGACGCGGCTGGTGAGGCCCTGATCCTCCGGGTGCGCCGACGCCGCAGCCACAATCCCCTGGTAGAGTGGAGACACAGTCCCTCTGCGCGCTCTGGCAGGGGACAGGGTGGTGATGGGGGTGGCGGAGCCGGGGGCAGGGTAGGGGACAAAGAGCCGCCCTGCCGCCGGGAGAGCGACCCCTGTGTCAGAGTCCTATTGTTCGTTGGAGCTCAGACTACGCTGGACTCTGGTGCCCCGGGAAGGAGAAGAGGACCTTTCCCCAGGGTCGAGGGTGTTTGTTTATTTGGGGCGAGGGCGGGCGGGCGGGGTGCGCTGGCCCGAAAAGGGGCTCAGAGCGCATTTCAGCGCGTCTCCTTTAAGGGAAGCCCGGCCCTACCTTTCCCACCGTCGCCCTCCCCGCACTGTACCTGCATTTTAAAAGCGCCCTGTAGCCCTGGGATTGGCCCAGGCCGCGTCCTCCAGCGCAGAAACTTGAACCGCCAGGGGGAGGAGGGAGTGTTAAAAGCCCAGAGGGTGGACTGTACCATCTCCGCAGCGTCCCCCTTCGCGAGCCCCGCCCCTCCCACACACCCCCGGAGAGGCCCAATCGGACGGGCGGGGGGGCGGGACCGCGGCGCCAACGCGCCTCTGTCAGGGCGCCGGGCGGGCTAGCGCACAGCGGTGGGGGACCTCGGGGCTCCGCCGCGCCGCGGCCCGTCCCTTGCTCTCTCGGAGGCGGGGCCGAGCCGCGGTGCCCCGCCTCCTCCCCGCCCGGAGTGGGCGGGGCGGCCGGGGCTCCGGGAGCTGGGCCGGGGGCGGGCCTCCGCCTGCTTCGCCCGAGCCCGGAGAACACCCGGCACGGCGACCGCCGACACAGCAGCGATCCTCGCTCTCTGATACCCGAGACGTGCGGGTTCCCGGGGGCCCGGGCGGGCGCTGCGTGAGGACTCGCGAGGCGGCGTGGGGCGGGCCGCACGCGCCCCCGCCTGCCCCCCGCCCGCGCGCGGACCGGCCCAGCGCAGCCCCGGCGCGGGGAGCGCCGGCCGGGCGAGGGCGCGGGCGATGCCGTGGTGACGGCCCAGCCATGGCGAAGCCCCCTGCGGCGGCGGCGGCGGCGGCGGCGGCGGCGGCGGCGTCGGAGGAGCTGAGCCAGGTGCCGGACGAGGAGCTTCTGCGCTGGAGCAAGGAGGAGCTGGCGCGGCGGCTGCGGCGCGCCGAGGGCGAGAAGGTGGGCCTCATGCTGGAGCACGGCGGCCTGATGCGCGACGTGAACCGGAGACTGCAGCAGCACCTGCTGGAGATCCGCGGCCTCAAGGACGTGAACCAGCGGCTTCAGGACGACAACCAGGAGCTGCGCGAGCTGTGCTGCTTCCTCGACGACGACCGGCAGAAGGGGCGCAAGCTGGCGCGCGAGTGGCAGCGCTTCGGGCGCCACGCGGCCGGCGCCGTGTGGCACGAGGTGGCCCGTTCGCAGCAGAAGCTGCGCGAGCTCGAGGCACGCCAGGAGGCCCTGCTGCGCGAGAACCTGGAGCTCAAGGAGCTGGTGCTGCTGCTGGACGAGGAGCGCGCGGCGCTGGCGGGGGGCGCGGGCGGCGCGGGCGGAGGCGGCGGTGGCGGCGCGGGTTCCCGCAGCTCCATCGACAGCCAGGCCAGCCTCAGCGGGCCGCTGGCGGGCGGCGCGGCGGGCACGGGGGCCCGCGACGTGGGCGACGGCAGCAGCACGTCGAGCGCGGGCAGCGGCGGCAGCCCGGACCACCACCACCACGTCCCGCCCCCGCTGCTGCCCCCAGGGCCGCACAAGGTCCCCGACGGCAAAGCCGTAGCCACGCGCAGGTCCCTGGACGACCTGTCGGCGCCACCGCACCATCGAAGCATCCCCAATGGCCTGCACGGTAAGGACAACACCGGCGGGACAGCGCGGGTCACAGCCCCTTCCCCCACTCCAGACCTCTCCTCCAGCTGGCATCCAGACCCTGGACTGGGAGATCCCGCGCCCGCCCGCTGTAGGGCTTTGGGTGGTGTTTTTCAGGCCAAGTGATCGAGGCGGGTCCCTGCCCAGCTTCTTATCCGCAGCCGGGCAGGACCGCCAGACCCAAGGAAAGTTTCTCTCCTGCGGGGTTATCAGTATCAATGTCCGGCGCTGAGCACACGGCTGACTTGGGGGCAACTCCTCTCTGCCTGGAAACCCTTGTCCGCCAGCAGGAAGCTCATGTTAAAAAAATGAATGGCCTTCTTAGCGCTAGTGAATTTTCCTTCTTACTGGGAGCAACAGGCTGCCCCAAACCAGAGCTGCATCCACGCGTGAGCTGGGGGCTGGGGTTATGCCTGGGTCTCCTGGTGCCGCCTGTGGGCTGGGAGGAAGCACAGACAGCAGCCAGGTTTAGGACCCAGAGGCAGCGGGGCCAGAGGACCCAGGCTCAGAGCCTCCCTGGATTCCTCCTGTTAGTCCTGCACTTCTCAGGGAGCAGAGAGACCTTTCTCAACGGAGGTTCTAAGACTTTCCAGAGGGATGCATGGGTCTGGCTTTGTGTTCCCCTTTGTGCCTCAGTTTCCTTATCTGTGGAATGGAGCCGATGATCCCTGCCTTGGGGATTTGAGGTGGAGAGGAAGCTTCTGAAAGGATTTATAAACTGTTGGTCGCCATACAGGAAGTGCCACAGTGGTGGGTGGCCAGGGTGTGGGCGGCAGGACCTTTGAACTCAGGAAAGCTCAGCTTCTGTCTTCCTCACCCAGGGCAGGGAGCCCCCAGCTTGGTCTGTGGAGCTGAGCTGCGCTGCCTCCCTGTTTTTCCACGTTTTTGGTGGCTTGGCTCCCAGTTCTGGTGGCAATTGCTACTACCTGAACAATTTGCCTGAAGGTGGGGATTAAACAGCTCTTTCTGGTTCTGTTAAAGGTTTTCCTGGTTCAGAGAACATGTATTAGGCCTTAAGTGACTGCTCTTCCCCAGAGTGACAGCCTGAGCAGGGGAAGGATGCTCTGTCTTTGGTTTGATGGCCAAGTGGCTTCTGCAGGTGCTTTGGGGTGGGGGCTGGGGTGCAAACTGGACCCAGGAGGTGGGGTGCAAGTTAGTGTAGCACAGTTTTTTCTTTACCTTCCCAGCCTGCAAGTTCAGGGCAGGACTGGGTTGAGAGGGATATTTTGTTACTGATTAGCAATCGAAGTCTGCAACTCAGGTTACTTTTGGTAACTCTGTATCCAACCCCACCTCCCACCACAGGCTCCTTGAGGCCAATGGCAGTAGGGGAGTGTTAGGTGGTTTCATTTGTTGGGGTTTCAGGGTTTGGGGAGTGAGGAGCCCCAGTCCCGGCCTTTCTGGCCTAGCCTTCTTTGGGGGGTAGGGGGTGGTGGCAGGCTTGGGAGGGTCAGATTTCTGGGCTTCAATTTCCCCAACTGCAGCATGAGGGAGGGGACTGCTGCAGTCCTGTGGCTGGGAAATGAAATGTCGCTAGTTTTCAGCTGCATCATTGAGGACACTTGGCGAGAGTGGTTCTCTGCGGGACATGGGAGGGCTTGCATGTCTCAGCATATTTACAGGGAAGTTCTGTCGTGGTTGCCAGGGGTGCAGGAACGGAGGACTGGGCTAGACCTGAGATGTTCTCCCAACAGGGATAGGGATGCCTGGACAGTGGGACGAGGCCCTTTTCTTACAAATGGCCTTTTCTGCCCTCAGACCTGTAGTTTAAGCTGTGTGAAGAGCAAGACTGGAGACGGGACCAATGAGGCCCGGCCTGGGTGGCAGGGAAAGTGGAGTCAGACCCAGGGCTGGTGCCTTGAGGACCTGGTCTCAGCTTATTCTCACAGGAGCCCTGGGAGAGGTCGCATTATCCCCACTTTACAGACAAGCAAGTGGAGGCACAAGGGGTCTGAGTGTGGCCGGGGACAGGGCCACCGGGGTCCTCCCTTGCCCTGGCGGTGGGCTGGCTGGCATCTCTGGCCTCTAGTCCTGTTGGCTCGTCCTGTTAATCAGCAGACAGGGGTGATTCCCTGTTCTTGGTTCCTGATCCAGGCTTGCCCTCCTTCTCCCATCCTGGGAAGTGTCACTTCCTTATCGGTGACCACTGAGCAGATGGTTGATAACCCCTTTCCCCAGAGGGGTCAGGCTGTCTTGGCTTGGAACCAATCCCTGCTCCTTCTCTTCTCTGCAAGTTACTTGACTTGACTGAGCCTCTCTGCCCATTTGTGCGGGTAAGCCCAGAGTGCCCTCTTCATCCGCGGGGGCAAGGGAGGCCAGGGTCTGCACACAGTAGGTCTCAGTGGTTGTCAGAGTCCTTGTCATGAACATTTCTTCCAAGGCTCCTTGTGAAAAACCAATAGGGACCCTTCTGGGGGCTTGCCAAGCAGACTTCAGTGTCCTTTACAACCGTTTGCTGTTGAGACAGCCAGCTCATCTGAATGTGTCTGAGCCCATGTCTGGCCGCACCTGCCAATGAGCCCGGGGAACGGGGGCCCTGTGGTCCTCCCTTGGGAGCTGTGGGGTACCTGCCACTGGCTGGGTGCCCTGGGAGGCCCAGGAGGCTGTGCCGGGAGGTGGCCCATCTGTATTCAGTGCGGTCCTTGGCAGGGCTGCTGACAGGCCTCTGAGTGCAGTGCAAGTAGCCCTCCCCCACTCGGCTTTGACTGCGGGCCGATTAAAGTCTGGACTATAGTGCTCTTCCCTGTGACCCAGTGGGGCGCACGGAGGCAGGTGAACCCCAAACACCAGAAATGGATGCGGTTTTCAAACAAAAGCATTTCCAGCAGTTCCCCCTTGCCCTTCCCCCATCCTTTGTGCCCCACCTACTCGAATCCCCCCCCCCCCACCTTGTCCCTGTGTAAGTCAGTCCTGTTCCCTTCCCCCACCACTGGGGCCACTCCCTTTTAGCTAACTTAGGGACACCAGGACCTCCAGAAAGCCTTTGTATGGCCCTGTTTACTTTTAAAAGTTTGGATTAAAAATTTGAGCTTCTCAAAATAAGATGGGCTTGTTCTCTGGCTTGTGTTTTTTGTTGGTTTAAAGGGAGGGTGGAGCGGGGGTGGTCTGGGCCTTGAAGAAGACAGATCGAGCTGGCCCTGAAAAGGTTTTCGTGATGGGCCACCCAGCTCAGGGCCTCCTGGGCAGGACCGGCTAATACGGAGGCTTTTCCTAAACCCAGTGTCGCCTGGGAGCAAAGGTCAGTGAAGACAATGGGGCCGGTTAGATAAGCCTTTTCACTCCCTCCCCAACCCCATCCTGATCATCCTTCAACAGCCTTGGGGTGCTGGCCTTGCACAAAAGGACTCACAGGCAGGTAACCCAGGGAAGGGCCACTGTGTAGCCAACATGTCACAGTTCGCCACAGAGAGCATCTCAGTCCCAGCTCCATTCTGTTCAGAGCGCCCATATGGTCCCGTGTCACAGATGAACAAACGGAGGCTTGGGGAGGGGTGCTGTGACTTTCTCTAGGTCCCACTGGTCTGGCGCTGGTGGGGTCTGGGATCGGTCTTGGGTGTCCTGTGTCAGAGTTAGCCACCTGCCTGGTGACTGCTGCCCTCTGGGCTGGGACAGTCCAGGGAATGCCCGCCTGCAATGGAAGGCCTCCATGGAGCTTGGTCCTTGGCAGGGCCTAGGACCTATGGGTGGACACAGAGCTGGTGGGGTGGGAGCCTCGGGGTGGGGCACCCCTTCTGCAGCAGTGGGACCTGAGCCTCATCCTGGTCTCCTCCCTTGAGCCTGTACAGGTAAGACTGAGAGGGCAGGTGCGGCGCATGCTCCAAGGCGTGGGGCCCTCCTCACATGGGCTTTCATTCTCTCACTTCACTCTGCCAGGGTGGCTTCCCTTGGCTGGGCCCCACTGGGCCTGTCACCCATGGCCTGGTGGTTTCACATTGGCCCTGGAACAGCATGATTGGCGAGGAAACCTCTGTGGCTCACAGTCTGTGTTTCCCCCCAGGGACTCTCCACGCCACACTTGTCGTCAGCACGGAGCATCAGAAGCCGGGGGTCTTAGGCCAGTTCTGGCACCTCCGTGGGCCTCTGCTTTCTCATCTGCAAAGTGGGAAGCTGTTAGGCGGCCTCGGGGGTCGGGGGACAGAGCGGGGTGAGGTGTGCGAACCTTGAAGTGCAGTTGTCTCCCAGCACGCTGACCCCCCCCTCCTCCCCCCGCCCCGTGGCTGCAGCACTCCATGCTGGGGATGCTGAGGGGCAGTGTCGCCTGCTGGTCGGGGCTCTGGCCCCAGCTTTGGGTTGGAGAGGCCTGCAGGAGTTCCGGCCTTGCCTCCTGCTGCGTGAGTGTGGCAGCCCCCTGAGCTTCTAATCCTCAGTTTCCTCATGTGTGTCCTGAGGGTAGATAATAATACCCTGGTGCTGGAGCTGGGCCTCCGAGGGTAGGTTCAGTGACGTCCACTGCCACCTGGACCTCTGCTGACTTTCCTTCTGGGGTGAGCACAGGACTCTTGTGCCCACCATGTGTCAGAACCAAATGAGTCCTTGTTTGGAGGGGAGGGCAGGTAGAGGGCACTCCAGCGGGGCCAGGCAGCATGAGGTTTGCCAGGGGGCTGAACCACAGGGGCCCAGGGCCAGGGCCTGGGAGGGAGGTGCTCTCGCAGCCTGTTTTGGGCACTGGGAGCCTTGTCATGTGAGCAGAAAGAACTAGAATGATGAGCCAGGAGAAGGAGAGCCTCAGGGCCTGGGAGCTGCTGCCAGGGTATGGGGGTGGTGCTGTCAGCCCCAGGACATGAGTGCTATGTGCACCCCAAGGGCACAGGCCGAGTTCCAGCGGTTCAGACAGCAGCGCCCACAGACAAGTGCGGACCTGGCAGACCGTGTTGCCTCTGGAGTTGGGGAGCTGCCTGTCAGGGGTGGTATGTAAACACTGGCTTGGACACCTGGGAAAGGGCATCGCTGAACGCAGTGTGGGGGGAGCAGAGACCAGTTGTGCAAGCAGAGGCCACTGGTGGCCGTGTTGCTGGGGGATTTTGCCCTTCAAGCAGGAAGGAAGACAATAGCAGGCAGTTAATTGAGTGGTTACTTTGTCCGACTTCCGAGTGTCCCACACACTGATTTGTGGAGCCTGGCTCGGGGAGTGGGGGCACAGGAGCACTCATCTGGTGTGTGTCCTGGTGTAGGCTGGGCAGGGCACACCAAGGGACGCAGTTTGGGGCCTCTCTGGGTGGCCGTAGCAGTGACAGTGGCCATGAGAGAGAACCTCTGCAGGCTCTCAGACCCGGCAAGTCCGCTCCAAAGCCCAGCCCCTGTCTGCCTCCACGTGACGTCTGACCCCTGGGGTCAGGCAGCCCTGAGCTGCCAGGCTCAGGTAGGCCAGCACTGTAGGTGATGCGCTTTCTGCAGCCTAACTCTGGTCACAGAAATGTCATCTCCATGGCCAATTTGCCCACACATGCCGCCTGGGTTCCCAGATTGGTGCTTGGGTTCCATGCAGGTACCACTGTGAGACTTCACAGCTGGGATATGGGTATTTCTCATTTCCCTGGAGCATGATGAGGGGGCTCCAGGGGGCTGCCCAAAGCCTCGGTGACAGAGGAACACGTTTGTCTGCTAAGGGACATGACGGTCCCTTGAAGGTGAAAAGTCAGGAATGGTTCCCCTCCTAGCAAGCACCCAGAGCCGGTCATTGTTGTACATCCCCCTGTCCCCTGCCTCCACGGGTGGCGGGGGCAGGTGGGCAGAGGGTTTGGGGCACTTCTGACGCCGAGTCCCCCAGAGATGGATGCCTGCTCCTGAGTAAGTCTCTGCCAGTCTCTAGCTCTCTGGGGGGCAGGGCAGCAAGATGCGGGGTTTTACGGATTTTCCTGTAAGCCTCCCGGGCTCACCCTGCAGAGAGGTTTAACCGGAGGTGTGGAGCATTGGCCCAGCCTCACAGAAGTAGAGGCTGCAGCCCGGCGAGTAGGGAGGGTGTTCCCCTTCCTCCTTCCTGCTTCCCTGTCCTCCAGAGGCCGTGGTGTGTGTCATTTGTTGTTTCCTGAATCCAAAGACGGGTTTTCCCTTCTCTGTTGCAAGGTGGGTGCGTCTTGGAGTCTGTGTGTGTGTTTCCTGAAGGGTCACCTCACTCACCAAGAGCTGTGGGCAAGAGCATGGAGCGGGCACCTGTGACCGCATGTCTCAGAGTGGAGGAGGTGCTGGGGAGAGCTGGAGACCATGAGGAGCTGCCCAGAGCCCTACAGGCCTTCAGAGGGGACTGGGAGGGAGGAACGCAACCCAGGCCTGGCCACATGGTGCTGGAGCCCTGCCTGGGCCCTCAGTCCCACGTCTTTGTCTGTCTCTGTCTCTGAGCTTGACTACCAGCCTTGGCAGAGGGGAAGCTTCCAAAAATGTCTTTTGTGTGGACCAAATGTGCCTGGCCTGGTATTTCAGGTCACTGGCTGCCCACCACAGGGAAGAGCCCTGCTGGGCCCCACTGATCCCTGCCCCGCCCCCACCCCAACCCCACACCCACCCCCTGGGGCCGAGAAGGCTCAGGGCAGTTAGGCAGGTCCCACCAGGTCAGTGGGGCTGGGACAGGGCCAGGAGCTCCAATCCATGGGACCCTGGAGCCTGCACTGCCTGGGTGACGCTCTCTTGCTTTCCTCCTGGGTGACAATTTGTTATACACCTTTTACTCTCTGAAGTGGGCCCTGGTTTGTCTCTCAACCTCTTCAGGGTGCCTGGAGATCAGTGGAGGGGGTGGCTGGGGGGACCTGACATGGGCCGCAAAGGGGGAGCAGGTTAGTACAAGCAGGAGAGAGCAGGGAGAGTCCGGGCGTGGCAGAAGGAACAGCTGGAGCTCAGGCACACAGCGGGCATGTGACTGGCACAGCTGGCTCAGTGGGGCGACGGGCGACTGGCGACTGGGAACCAGGGCTTGGGGCGTGGGCAGGGCCAGGGCAGGTGGGGTCTGGGCAGCTCCTCCCACCGTACCTGAGTCTCCCCTGAAATCCCTGGTTTGGGCCTTTCCAGCTGTGGGTACTTTGGTTATGGCCTTTTTTTTCTTAGTATAAAACAATGTTTTAAATTATTCTTTTATTTTATTTTGCTTTTTAGAAGATTTATTTATTTACTTTTAGAGAGAGGGGAAGGGAGGGAGAAAGAGAGGGAGAGAAACACCGATCAGTTGCCTCTCACACGCCCCCATCTGGGGACCTGGCCCACAACCCAGGCCTGTGCCCGGACTGGGAATCGAACTAGTGACCTCGTGGTTCTTAGGCCGGTGCTCAATCCACTGAGCCACACCAGCCAGGGCTAAATTATTACTTTAAAATTTATTTTTCAATTATAGCTGGTATACCATATTATGTTAGTTTCAGGTGTACAGAATAATTAGACGTTTATCTGCCTTACAAAGTGATTCTCCCAGTAAGTCTAGGACCCATCTGGCACTGTATGTATTTATTACATTATTGGCTATATTCCCTATGCGGTACTTTACATCCCTGCGACTATTTTTATAGCCTGCAACTTGTACTGCTTAATCCCTTCACCTTTTTGCCCATCTGCTGTGGCCTTTTCTGATGGGCTCTTCCAGGGGAATCCAGGGTTTTCTGTTAGGGCTGCACCTGAAATTGGATCTTCTATACAGCCCGTCCCCTCCTGTTCTCCTGCTCCCCGACTTCATTCATACAGATTCTCTGCTGGTCCTGAGAGTGGCTGCATCAGTCGGCATGTCCCCACAACTGGGGGTTTTGGTGCGCAGCTGGGTCACCCTGACTCTTCTGTGGATTGGTCAGCACAGACCAACCAGCAGCTTCTGTCCACTGGTGACCTGACCTTATGCAAGGCCCCTGCCTCTCCCTGTCCTCGTTTTCCCATCTGTAAAACGGGACATTCCATGGGCTGTGCCGGGGGTCTCAGAGACCCTGGTGTTCTCTAACTCAGCATTCCTACGATGGCAGAGGCACAGCAAAAACAAAGGCCGCCTGCCCTGCCCATCCTGCCTCTTGTCGGTCACATTTGTGGTTGGGTCTCTTGCTGGGTGCCCGTCCTCACATTGGGGCAGGTCTCAGGATTGAGCGTCTGGGGTGGTGGGGGGTAGGGTGGCTGCCGGTGGCATGGGGGCACAGCTCTGCCCCTACCTGGCCAGCCTGCCCTTGTGGAGGGCCACGCTGAGAGCCCTGATGGAATTACCTGCCTCTGCCATGTGATCGCTGTCGGCAGGAGTAGGTGACAGGTTTGGCGCAAGAGGACAGCGCTGAGCTCCAGTTCCCGGGGGTAGGGTTTGCCTGGGGCGAGGCCGCCGGATCTGGACCTGGGTTCTGTGCATTGGCTGTCCTGTCTCTGCCAGCCCCTCACCGTCTTCAGGGCGGCGTCTGTCTCCCTGGCACACGGCAGGTGCTCAGTAAATGTTGGGGTGAGGACTGGGTGGCCGGGAGGCACTGGGCAGGGTACTCTTCCTGTTGGTCAGACCACAGGGGTCACCTGCTTTTCTCGTGTGCTCTGTGTGGCACCAAAGCATGGCCTTTAGCTGCTGATGTGAAAACCGAGCCGACGCCCGAGGGTGGTGGCTTTCACCCCCTCCTCCCCTGTTTCCCTTTAATTACTCAAAAGTACACACTTGCTTTTGTCACTTGACTGCATATTAGATGTCATTCGGGAGCCCTAAACAATGCCAGTGCCTAGTTGGACCCTCAGCGATGGGCTCCACTGGTCCCAGGGGTGTCAGCGGGTGTAGAAGACTCCCCCCCCCCCCCAGGTCCTCCCTGCTGCCAGAGCGGCTGTGGGAATGGAAACTCCAGGAGAAATCCTCAGTGTCAGCCAGGGGCAGAGACACCCGCCACCAGGGCCTGGCGTGGCTGGCCCCAGTGGGGAGGCTGGTGTCTGCAGACATTAGCTGTGAGGGAGAAACGGGCATCTGTGCTGTCCTCTCGCCGACTTTTGGCGGTCGAAGGTGCTCAGAGGGAGGGCTTCCGTGCGCCCAGTGGGGCTGCCTGGCAGAGGTGGGAAGGTGAGTTTGAACCTGGCCTTGAAGTTCCTGAGCACGTGCCCCAGCCTTGAACACAGCCAGCCAGTTCCCCCTTCCCACCCTGGAGCTGTCCTAGACCCAGACACGGCCTGCAGACTGGCCTGCAGGCTACCTTTGCCAGTCCCATTGTGGTGCGCTGGGCCGTCCAGACAGGTGGGGGCCTTTTAAGGCTGCGTCCGAGGGGGCAGATGCAGGCAGGGCCAGTGTCACCGAGATGGCAGCTCTGGAGAAGAGTCGACCCATTTCCAAAAATAGCCCATTGGCGCTGTCAGGGGACGCATCTCTTTGTCTCCCCTAGTCTGTCTCCGGGCTGTAAGGCAAGGAGGCTCGCTCTTGTCTTGGAATCAGAGGCTCCGGAGCACCTGTCCCCACCCCCCACAAGGGCCCGATTGTGAGCTGACCCTGAATGAGCCCGTGTCACGGAGCGCAGCAGCACGGCTCCTGTCCCTAATGAGCCTGCTCTGGGAGTGGCCCTTTGTGGTGGGTTCCGGCCACACCGCCCGCGCGCGAGGCTCTCAGAAGGCTCGATTTCCCAGTTGCTTCCCATCTCCCTCAGCTGGTGGGACAATGGGAAGCTCCTGCCTTGCCCTTTCTCCTTTTTCTGTGTTCTCGTGTGCTCTGGAATGCGCACACACCACTTCCCTACCGGACAGAAACCAAACAGTGGGTTTCTCCCTCTTCCAGCACCTTCTGTCCTGGCTGGTGAGCACTCCCTCTCCCCTCCCTTTCCCCCCAACTCCTCTCCTTGCCCCTCCTATGGGACCTCCCCCACCATTGTCTCCTAACTGTTCCTTCTTCCCCTGCAAACTGGCTCCTGTTTCCCAGTCCAGAGCTACAAACACAATCCTCTCCCTTCTGTCGTCCTGCCCCTCGGGTTCCTTCCCTTCACCACCCAGTGTCCCAGGGAAGCCTTGGAGACTGGCTGCCCGCCCCTTCCTGCCCCCACACACACCGCTTCTTGGTTCTGCGCAGCCCCTGATTCTGGGCAAGGCAGCTCTGGCTCGGTCCCATGGCCCCTTCTCAGTGGTGTTTGACACCCACTCGGCTCGTCTTCTAGAGCAGGACCCCTCAAGGGCGGCTCCCAGCCGCCTCTCCATCAGCCCTGCCTGTGGCCCCATGCTCGGCGTCCAGTCTGTCTCTACCTCTCGCTCCTGACCCTGAGGCCCAGAGTTCCTGTGTCCTGCTGGTCACCATCCTGCTGACCCTGGGACTCTGGGTCGGGGCCCTTGCCTCTCACCTACGCTCTCATACCCCCCCCACCCCCCACACACATCACGGGGCAGCACCCTCTCCAAGTTCTCCTGGCTCTGGCCCTGAGCTGCCCACCAGCTGTCAGTGGCTGCTTTGGTTCAGTGACGTGGAAGGTTTCAGTTTCTGAGTTGTGAGAGCTTCCCACCTTGTTGACAATCAAGAAAAGGAACATTTTCATGATTCCAGAGCCTTCTGTTGGGCAGCACAGTCTAGACCACTCCTGTTGGGCTCTGGGGGGCCTCCCACCTGTCTAAGAAGGAAGCTCTGCTTCCCCCACAGCAGGGTGTCAGGGATTCCCGGCCCCCCACCTGCTTACATCCCGCCCTCTGACAGCTCTTGGAGAGGGACAGGCACTGGATGTGTGACCAGTCACCCTGTCTCCTCAGCGTGGAGCCAGGGTCTTGGTGGTTGCCCCACAGCCACGGAGGGCACCGATGCCACTTCTGCTGGTGGCCTTGTGTGGGTTCACGTGCTTGTACTGGAAGCTAGCTGGGAGAGGCCACGTGGCTGGGGGGTGCCCTGAGCTCTCCTTCCACAGAGCCCAGCCCCCAGCTTCTTATCCTCAAAATGAGGTCCAGAGGTCTGCAGGATCAGCCACCAAAGAAAATAGGTTTTAAAACAATGTGGGGGGAGGCGGGCGGGCAGGGTAGCAGGGAGTGGACACAGGCCAGCTGGCTCCCCTCCCTTCACTCCCCCCATGAGGCCGAAGGCCGGCTGTCCTCCCTGCCCTCTGTGCTCTTGGTTCTCTGAGGCAGTGGAGGGCAGCGGGTGGCACGGCGGGCAGTCTCGCTGCTGCTCATCTCAGGGTGAAATGAGCTGCCTGGGCCAGCTGTGGGCCATTACTCTAGCCCATGAGGCCATTATGCGCCGCACCTGGGGTCTGGCCCTGCTGTCAATCTGCCCCGTGCAGGCTCGTGTGGGCTCGTGCGGGCTCCTGTGTGTTGGGGTGGAGGGGTGGGGGGTCGGGGTGGCATTAGCGAGATTGGGGCAAGATGGCACCCTGCCCCTGGGGAAGGTGCTGGCCGGCAGGGTCAGAGGAGAACCCCTTCTAAACACTCTGCTCTGTAGTGCAAGGACAGTCTGACTTGGTGGGAGCCCTGTGGGTGGGTGGGGGGGGGGTTCCTGCCGTCGACGCCCTGGAGGTCCCAGCACCCCCTGCAATCCTCGGGCCCCAGGCGCCTCCTGCCACCCCTTGGGGCCATTTCCTGGCCAGAGCAGGGCCTGGTTTTCTGTGAGTCTGCCTCTGCTGCCTCCCCCACTGCAACTTTGTTCTCTGTCAGAATTGCTCCTGCTGAGGGACGGGGACAGACAGCAGCTCCCAAGTATGTGGGGAGGTCCCGGGGGTGCTCCTGTCCTCCTGCCAAGGTCCCCACCCCATCTTGCCCTCCCCCTTCATCCTTAATCCCCTTCCACGAGTTAAGACCTTGTTCCCTGTGAGTGTGGCCTGGTTATGGGCAACGTGAGCCGCTCCCCAGTGTGCGGGGCTGAAATGCTGTGGGATGAAAAGACCCCTTGTGTTTGGTGCGACCTGAACTCCCTGAGCAGGAGGGGTAGCGGGGGGCTGTGGCTCAGGCAGGAGCACTGGAACCTCTTGGCCGGGGGCTTCAGATGGCGGTGTGCCAGGAGGGAGAGGGCCAGCTCTGCCCTCTTCTCCACACTGACCCGTGGACCCCTTAATCTTGGGACCCTGACATGACTGTGAACTCATGCATTTTTCCTGGGCCATGACCCTTCGCTTTTATCAGAGGCTAAGAGTGGTCTGGGGCCCAGGAAAGACCAAGAAGCACAAGAGGAGGCTCAGTGAGGCGCCTCCCTGCGGCCTTTAAAAAAAAAATGGATGTGATGGGGATGCACAGTAAGAAACCACGTGGGATGCCGCGGTGTGGGGCAAACCTAAGGGCTCCCTCTGTCTGCTGGCCGGGCGTCTGGAACACCTGGCAGTCTCAGTTTGTGCCTGCCCTCCGTCTTCAGCCACCCCTTGCACCTCTGCCCTGGAGTTGTATTTATGGAGGGTTTGGGGTTGGGTAGGCTTTTTCATGCAGGTCTTTGCTTCCTGGACTTCTCTCTCCTTCATTTCCTTTCTGCCTCAGTTGCTCCCCACCTTCCCTCAGCCTCAGGTGACTCATTTCTGAGATGAGGCAGGTGGACCAGGTCCACGGCTGCTCCTGTCCCGGCTCCTCCCATCCAGCTGGACCAGAGCCTTTCGGGCTTGTGGACACGGCTGCTGCTCCGTGGCCTTCAGGGCCTGCAGTGGCCCAGTTTCCAACCATAGGCCCTCACCTTCCAGGTGCCCCCCTCCCAGGTGCTTGCCCAGGCAGGGGAGTGATCTGACCCAGAATCAGAAGGCTGCAGCCGGGAGGGATCATTTGCCACCCCACCCCACAGCCCCCGAGGCTCTACTTCCCTAGCCTGCCCCTAACCCTAGGCCCCTCCTGCCAACTCCTCCCAGCCGCCAGCAGGAGCAGAATAAAAACAGGAGAGCTTCCTAATTTTCTTTTGAATTGCTCCCTTCTGGTGACTTCTGAATGGGTCTGTGGGCTCCCTTCTAATAGTCATGCCTTGGTGCCAAATGAAGCTGGTCGGCTGTCTGGGCCTGGACTGGTGGGCAGCGCCCAGCCAACGACATTTGACTCTAAAAGGTGCTAATTTACTGGCTTGCTGGCTAGTGGTTTTGTAGTGCTGGGTGCCAGTAGTGGGAAGGGGGAGTCCTGTATCAGCTGAGAGTGCATCATCCCACTCACCCCTCACCCTTCGCTGGTTTGCTGATTGGCAGCTGGAAGAAATGGGAAGGACGTCCCAGTCGAAGACTGTGGTCTCAGAGGCCTGGGTGGGCTGGGGAGTGCAGAGGGGGGCTTTGGGTGAGGGGTGGCCAGGGTGAGCCGGGAGGCCGAGGGCAGATGGAAGGGATGCTGGACTGGGCTCCCGTGTTCTCCACACAGACGGGAGCAGAGGCTCACGGGAGGAACTCAGCTTTGTCTGTCCGAGTAGCAGACGTTGGTGCGGCCACTGGCGGGGTGAGACACCAGGCTGGAGGGACCACCTGCTACCTGTCCTACTTCTGATCTGGGAGGGCCTTCAGGGGAGATGCCTGAGCCCGCTGCAGAGACGCAGGCACAGGTGCGGAGGGGCAGTTCCTGCAGGTGCTCCTGCTCTCCTCTCCGCCTGCGAAAATCTGCCCCTGGGGCCAGGCCCACAGCTGATCCAGATTGACCGGAGCAACCCTCAGGCCAGGGAGCAGTCTGATACTGTTGGGGCCCCCAAGGGGATGTGTCCTCCCTCTTCTCTTCCCTCCCTCTGCTTTGTCACCTGTGAAGCGGACCCTTGGGTTAGGGATCTCTAAGGGCCACTGTGTAGGGGCTTGGAATTTGACTTTGTTTTCCTAATAAGGAAACTAACACAGCCTCCCTCGGAGGCCTTGAATGGGGCAGCTCTGGCCAACGACATCAGGCGGTTCTCAGAGGATGTGGGGAGAAAGTCATGGAAGTGAGAGTGACCTGACGGCAGTGGGGGTGTGGGCCGAGGGAGCCGTGCCCTGCACCCCGGGCACTAGCAACGCCGGCCTCTCCCAAAGCAGGCGGCTGTGTCGGGTGCTCTCCTTGCTGCTCTCCCTCCTCTCCTTAGATTTTACCCTTTTAATTCCTAGCGTGGCTTAGAGGCCCCCCGTGGGCCCAGGAGGGGAATCTGTGGGGAAGGGGAAGATCCCAGAGGGGAGGCTGCCCTGATGGGGGATGGTGGGTAGGCTTACAGGGGCTGGTGGGCCTGGCCAGGATCTTGGTCACCGCTCTGTGTGTTCCTGCCCTGTTGGGCCTGTCTCTGTCAGCCCTGCCCTAGGTCAGAAAGGCAGGGGGCCCTCGTGAGCTCTGGAGGTTCACCTGGGGCTGCAGGGCTTGGCTGTGGTGTGCCAGCCCTGAGGCCACCTGCTATCATTTGGGGTCGCTGGGCACCTGGACCAGAGCGGCAGGGGCAGTGGAGGGAGCGGCTGCTGGGGGCTGGGGGGACCTCGCCAGCCCATGTTCCCTGCAGCTCAGACAGGGAAGTGCTTGTGAGTGAGAGTGATGAGTTGGCGTGTGGGAATGATGCCTTGTTAAAGAGATTGCTTCCTAAAAACACACGCATTTATCATTAAGGGGCTTCAGGAGGAACCCTTGGTGCTGCGGGGGCCAGGGTGTGAGTGGGTGGGTGGGTTGGCATCAGCCCCACGGCACAGGTGAAGAAAGGAAGCCTCCAAGCCCATCCTCCGTCTCAGTCCCTGTCTGCACACTGGGTGGAGAGTGGACGTTTGCGTGGCCCAGAGCCCCTGGCTAGGCCTCCTCAGCTTCGTGCTGTCTGTAGTGGAGTGCCACCAGCTGTGAGGAGTGTCAGTGGCAGATGGAACCTGTGCCCCCAGTGACTGCTGACCCCCGAGTTCCTGCCCCTCCCCTCAGCCTGCACCCTGCTTGTCTCTGCTCAGGAGGCAGATGGGGTTTGGAGCCTCTCTGGGTTGGCTTCTGTGTGTGTATGTTGAGCGGTGACTCAAGCCCTGCCCATCTCTGGGCCTTACAGTCATGTTGGGTGGTCGTTACTGCGCGGGCTGTGTGTTCCCCAAGGCAGGCAGCTGGGGTCCTGCCCTCGGCCTCCCGGGCATCACCCGGGAGGAGTGACGGTGGCCATGAGGACCTTTGAGAGTGGACGAGGTCACACGGTGGGCAGAGTGTGGCAGTGGGGTGGAGGAAGAAGTTGGCACCTGGCTGTGCCCACCCTGCCACTGTGATCTTGGGTGAGTCCTGCCACCTCTGTGAGCCTCAGTTTCCCTTTGGGGAAACCAGACCACTCAGCTGTCTGCCATGCCCGCTGGGAGAAGCGAATGAGGGGTTCTGAAGTGCAGTGACTTGCCATGCCTGAGTTGGTAATGACTGAGACCACTGATGTTAGTTTTTGGACTGAACAGCCTCCCCTCTGACTGGCTCCTGGTGTGTGACCATGCAGCCGGTCACTTTATTTTTAGAAGAGCTACTCCACTCCGGGCCCTCTCTGGAAGGTCACTGGCCCCGCCCCCTCTGTGGCCTTGCCAGGCCAGCCCAGCCCAGGAGCAGCAGGTCCCGCTGACAGGATGTTTGTCTGCCAGCCCATTGAGAAATCCTCTGGAAATCCTCCTTTGGCCCCAGCGGGGCAGGCTGGAGAGCTGCGGACAATGGGCCCACGAGACAAAAGGCGCAATTGTTGGGGCTGCCAGGGCAGCGTCAGTGGGAGCCCCTGGCCAGGGAGGCAGACCCACCCCACCAGACAGGTCACTGGGTATCTACCCCCCGGGGGGGGGGGTGGCCGTGAGCCTGCTGTGAGAAGGGGAGGGACTCCGGAGCCCACACTGAGCGCCATGCCTTCCCTCCTGCCTGGAAGGAAGCCCTCCCAGGACAGAGACCTGGAGTGTGGCTTCAGGGGCAGCATCCTGTGCTGGTGGGGTCCAGACCAGCTTGGTATGGCGTCACCGGTGGCCTGCTCACTGGGCTCTGTGCATCCTGCCTTGCCCAGGTCTTTCCCTGCCGAGCACGGGGTTACAGCGAACGCGTGCCAGGGTAGGTGTGGGCTCACCTGCCGCCTCCGTCGTCTGTGCTGGTGCTGGTGGGGGGCTGTCACCCTCCCTTGCCTACCCTCTGCTTCAGTGTTCTCAGCAGCCTCCCAGCCGGCCTCCCTGTCTCCAGGGCCACCACCTCCAACCCTCACTCTGTTCTTCTGGAATGTTCTTAATACATAGTCTCCCACTTCCCCCCCTGCACCCAACCCTGTAGGGGCTCTGAGCCTCAGCGTCAAGTTCAGGCTCCCGAAACAGAGTTGAAAGTGCTCTGTGACCCGATTCCTCCCATCTCTTCTGGAAGCTTCCATGACCCTGGGCCCATAGCAGTTGGTGAATATCATCCGGGCATTTCCACGCCCCACTGCTCTGCCTTGCTACCTCCTTGCCCTCCAGTGCCCTTCCCCTTCCCGGTCCTCCCCGCATTTGGAAAGCCCTGCTTGTTTCAGGGCTGTGGCTGACATGCCGCCTCCTCTTCCAACCGTTCTCGCCACTCCCTCCTGCCCGTGTCCAAAGTCCCTCTCCCTTCACCCTCGGTGCTGGGAGTGGGTCTCTCGGGGGCGTGTTTCATTCAACGGCAGCCTCTGCCAGATCCGAACTGCTGTTGGTCTGGCACCCCCTCCCACTCAGCCCTGCGAGTGACTGGGGGTGCTGTGGACACCCTCAGCAGGACAGACGAGGCCCTTGGACTCCGTGGCCTCGCCCCAGGGCGGCACTTGAGCTGCTTGGCCCTTGTCCTTTGGGGGCTGGGGGTCAGGTCTGCGGCCTCCTGCCCCAGTGGCTCGAGCTGTCTGGGTGACTGTGTTCCTGGAAGGTGTCTGCTCTCCAGCAGTGGCCCTGGGAATGGGAGGCCGAGATAAAGGGCTGACCCCACCCCAGTGACTCACTGAGGTGCATGCGGTTCAGCACAGTGAGGCTGCTGGGGTTCCCCTGTGCCCTGCCCCCCCCGAGGCTGAGACACCTGTAACCCTGGAACTGAACCAGGTGGGGGAGGGGTGGGGAGTCTGGCCTCAGGCCACCTCAGGTGAACAGCCTGACAACCCTCCGTGCCTCAGTGTCCTTATAGTGGATGAAGATGGTGTGTGAGGGTCAGGAGAGGTGACAGTCAGGAGCTGGTGTGCGCCCTTCCCCCAGATGCCCTGTACTCTCAGCGGGGTCAGGGGTGGGCAGGGGGCCCCGAGAGTCATCAGGCGGCCAACCCCTGCCCCACCCTGGTCTCCTTCAGCCACCCGAAACCTGTGTGTTTGACGTTGGGGGTCACCCCGTCTTGGGTTTCTCATCCGGGGCTTATTAGGGCTGGGTCCCAAGAAGGCTCATGGGAGGGTGGGGTGAATTGATCAGGGGCAGCTGGAGCACCCCGGGCCCTTTGCAGGTGCCCCGTGGGTCCTGCAAGGTGAGTTAGAAGGAGCCTGGGGCTGGGCTTCCCTGGCCTGCTGCTGAGCCCCAGTTCCTGAGTATGGGGTCAGCTACCAGCTTCTCAGGTTAACTGAACTGGAGGGAGAGGATGCGTGGCCTCCAGCCTTGACCCTGACCAGGCTCCCCCAAAACAGGGCTCTGGGGTCTCTCTGACCTGTCCAGGCTCAGTGCCCCGTGTGGACGGGAGTGAGGAGGTCCACGTGGGGAAGGGGCAGTTGGGGCAGGAAGGAAAGTACAAGGAGTACACGCATGTGTTTGTGTCTACGTGAGTGTGTGTGAGTTGTGGGGTCCCCACAGCCCCCCGCGCCTGCTGTTTTTGCTTTACACCTTCCGTTGAGTTCTCACAGCGGCTGGCGAGTTTGTCATGTGCAGTTGGGAGAGGGGACAGTTTCCCTTCTTCTAACAGCGGTGTCCCTCCCCCTGCGCCTCCTAGGGAGGGTGCTGACTTCTCCGAGCTCTTTCCTGGGGAGCATCTAACACTGCAGGTGACAGGTGGGTGCGTCTGTCCCACGCGGGTGTTCACATGCCATGGCGCCCTCCCTCCCTCCGTCCACAACCCCTTGCAGACCGCATGGAGGTGGGCGGTCGCCTTCCCCTGGCAGGAACACAGCCCGTCCTCTCGGTGCTTTGAAGGCCTCATTGCAGGTGACAAAACAGGCGTGGAGCTGGAGGAGCTGCGGGTCCCGAGGCAGAAGCCTGTCAGACCCCAGCTGCCCAGAGCCCCAGGTGCCCTCAGCCCTTGTGCATGTCCCCGGGAGGCGGTGCCCAGGGCGCGGGGTGCCGGGTCCAGGAGATGGAGGAGTGCAGGGTCTGGGTGCTCACTGTGGCAGGCAGCGTCCTCGCCACCATGCCCCCGTGGTGTCCCCATGGCAAATCCCAGCAACCTGCTCAGTCGGTGGCAAAGGAGCCCTGGGGGTGTGCCAGGAGGCCCAGTGTGACTTCTGCACCTGCCACCCTTGTGATGGGCAGATTGTGTCAGCCTTCCACAGCCCGGTCCCCTCTGCTGTTGAGTGGGCTCAGGGACACTCAGGGGCACTGTGCAGGTCGGGGATGCACACTGGGCAGCAGCAGGGCCTTGGTTCAGTGACACTGTGCAGTCAGTGTGTGCATTGGCACCCTGAGCGGGAGTGATGAGCAAGATGCAGACAGGAACCAGGGAGGAGGCAGGCCAGGGGCAGTGTTTCTGGGGGGGGGGGGGCTGGAACCCGCCTGGCTTGGGGAGGTGCAGCCGCTGACCCCACCGATGTATTCTCTGACCTGGATCTGACCTTCGAGGCCTCCTGGTGGCTGATGGGGGGAGGGCAGGGGGAGCAGGTCCCTGGGGCACATGCTCATGGCTTGGCCCCCTGTGCACCCAGCGGCCTGGGGGGCTTGCATTGGAGAGCTCATTGTGGGGGGTGGGGAGGCGCTCTGATGAAGGCACCAGACAGTGGGGTGATGAGGGCGGAGTGGAAATGTTGCTGACTTGCTGTTACCTTGCGCATCTGGCCAACCCTCTCTGATTTCCTGCAGAGTGACTAATTGTCCCTTTCCCCTGAGTCCCCTGGGCATTGTGGGGTAAGAAGATTATAAACCCATGCAAATGTTGGCTGCTCTCCAGGCAGCCCTCAGCAGGAGCCCTGTTGTCCCCAGGTCACGTGGGGGTGGGAAAGGGTGTGGGTGAATGTGGGACTCTGGGGAACTGCAGGTGAGTTCTGTTACTGTGTGAACCTCCATGGCCCCCGGTGTCCCCCTGTGGACGTTGGACTTGGCTGTGGAAGTGAGGCTGCCAGGCCAGAGAGGCAGGTCCCACAGGCCAGGAACATGGGGACAGTGGAACCAGGCGAAGGTGGGGATGCCGTGTGCTGTCTGGACAGCTCACCCTTTGCAGTGACCGCGCTGGCCGTGTCGGGTCCCGGGCCCTGGGTTTGAGGCGTGGTCAGTAGGGAAGGCGAGCATGCACACTCTGATCTTTAACTAAGGCATCTAGGAATCCTCACAAATATCACAGTTTGACTCTGATCTCTCAGGCTCTTGGACATGCCCTTGGCCTCCCCTGTGGGACGGTGACTTCTCTCTGGGGATGGAGGGAGATGGCCCATCAGTCTGGCCGTCCCTAGGACAGGCGCGTGGACAGGGGAGTTGGTGGTGTTGATGGTGGGTGAAGCTGGTTCCCCCTAGGGTTTTCCAGGGTGTTGGCTTTGGTTCTTGGGCACCTGATTTGGCTGGGGTAGTTGACTCAGATTCCTGGTGTCCACCCCTGGCTCTGGGCTGCAGCTGTGAAACACAGGCCATCTGTGAGGGTCAGCTGGTGGGACGGCACGCCGACCTTGGTCCTGGGGGCCCTGGACTAGGCTCCTTGTGCCAGAAGCCTCCTGCCCATTGTTTTATTTTGCCTGTGATGGCCTGTGACTGTCCCGGCCATGCAGGGTAGGACTGGGGAAGCCTGAAGGGGGCAATGTCTTGGCTCGCACTGCCCAGTAGCTGCTGCATGGCTTGGAGCCTCATGTGGGCAGCGTGCATTTTTGCAGGGCTTCGAGCTCCCGTGAGTGAATGCTGGGTGCTGGGGCCTGCCCTGCACGGGCGGACACTTCCGTAACACAGGACCGGCTGTAACGCAGGACGGGCTGGGGCCCCGCAGGGTGAATGGCAGAGAGGGGCCCCGGACCTGTGCCCAAGTCACGGGGCCTCGCCACGTCTGCTGAGGTCTTTGCCATGCCCCTTGCACCGTTATGGCCGACTCATGCCTGCTGAGCTCCCTCATCCCCCAGCGCCAGCCCAGGGTCGGGAAGCGGGCCCCATCCCCCAGCTCTGTGGCAGGGAACTCGGGTTGAACAGGCTGACCCTGCAGGTGACACCCATTCCATAGGAAGGAGGAGGCTGAGGCCAAGCCCCACTCCTACGAGTTCCAAAAGGTCGTCCCTGCTGCAGTCCTGACCTTCTAGGGAGCCTGTCCTCACCGTGGTGAGTTGAAGCCATTTGCTCGGTGACCTTGGCAGGCTCTCACTTCTCGGGGGCTCCGGGCGTAAAAATGGCACAATGCGCAGGATGGCCAGTGTCCCGCCAAGCTGCTTCCACAGCCCGTTCCTGGGCAAGGACCTGGCCCCTGACCCCATTCAGCAGTTTTAGGAACGTGCCCAGGTGACAGGGCTGTGAGTGGTGGGAGCCAGCAGACACAGCCCAGCCTGCCCGGCTGGTGTGCCCTTCAGGGCAGGCACAAGGACCCACCAAGTCATGTCACATTGACAAGCCCCTACTACGTGCTTGGAGCCCAATGGACCTGACATTCCCTCCGTTCCAGGCCAACCCCCCTGAAGCCCCTCATCACATGCTGGGGGGGCCCCCTCCCCACTGTTCTTCATCTCTATCCCCCACTGCCACCCCTGTGGAGCTTTGCAGAGCAGAGTCCCTGTGCCTCAGCCCAGGAGGGGCAGGGCAGGGTGCCTGGCACATGCTGGGCCCCGGTGCGGGCACAGCCAGCATGTCTGCCTCTCTTGACCCAGGGAAGGTTCACGCTGAGGTCTAACTGCTTCTACTGTGGATGGAACTCAGAAAAGCCCCAGGGCCCCTTTCAGGCCTTCCCTGAGCTGCCCGGGAGCAGGGCTGCGCGGGGAGGTGGTTGTGGTGACTCGGGATTGAACTCCTGCAGGAAGCTGGCAGTGAGGGTGTCTGGTCAAGATCTGGGTTCCCAGGGGCAGCTTCTGAGTGCAGCCCCCTCCATTTACTCTTCACACCCCAGGCCGATGAGCAGGAGAATGCCCGCAAGTCCGGAGCCAGAGACCCCTTGGCCAGAGACAGGGTGGCGGGGAGCTTATAGTGACCAGAGGGGTTTAGCAGGTGGGAGGTCGGAGGCTCAGAGGTGCGGAGGGACCTGCTCGGTTGCCCAGCAGGTGCAGTGAGTCCTGCCCAGGCTCCCTGTCTCCATTCCCGCCCTTCCACGGGGAGGTGCAGAGGGTGTGGAAGGTGTTGGTGGGATTGTGGTGAGGGGTGCACTTGGTGGCAGTGGCTGTGAAAACCAAGTCCTGCCGGCAGGCTGCCACTGCCCGCCTCCCACGCGCAGCTGCACACACCTGCCAGGCGGTCGTGGAAGGCAGGCGAGCTTGTGTAATGGGAGCACCAGCCTGCTTGGGGCCGGTCACAGTGGTGAGGTTGGCCTCGGTGGCAGCCGATGCTTCCGTGAGGGCTCCTGCTCAGGAGGGACATTCAGGCTGCCAGCTGTGGCTGCCCTCTCGGGCCAGAGCAGCCAGGCCCCGGGGGCCTCATCACTGCCTGCCTGCTCCTCTCTGGGGAAACTGAGGCCCAGAGTGGGGGAGGAGGGACTGACCTAGAAGGCTGTGGCCGTAGCTGGTGCCTGCCCATCGGTGGCAGTGGGGGGCCGTGTGGTTTTCCATGTGAGACCTTCAGTTGTCCTCAGAGCGACCCCTCTAAGGGGGTGGAACCTGGAGGCCTGGGAGCAGCACCCCTTTCTCAGTCCGCTCGGTCTGCTGTAACAATGCACCTGACCAGGTAGGGCAGGAACCATGGAAGCGTACTGCTCACAGGTCTGGAGGCTGGAAGTGCAAAGTCCAGGTCCTGGCAGGGTCCCCTTTTGGTGAATCACTTTGGGAACTGCTTCCCAAAGGCCTCAGCTCCTGACACCACCACCGTTGGAAGTTAGGAATTCAGTGTATGAATTTGGGGGAAATGCAAACAGTCAGACTATAGCACCCCCTAACCCCCATACTGGGCAGAACCAGCTCCCTGGGGGCTCTACCCCTGCAGGGAACACCCAGGGCCTCACCACTGCTGTTCACCCTGGGTGGATGGCCAGCTGTGGGCCCTGTACTTGTCCCCTTCAGCACCAGGCTCCGTCCTGGGCCTTTCCGTGATGCCCCAGCTGTGGGGTCACTATCATCCCATCTTATGCATGGGAAGATGGGGCTCAAGGCCCAGTCACCTGGTCAGGGCAGTCCTGAGGCTACAAGAGAAGGGGGATTGGAACCCAGGCCTCCTGCCCTCCCCCTCCGCAGCACTGGGCTGTGCGCTCTGCTCCGTAGTCAGCTGTCGATGGAGCACCTGCTTCAGGATTGTTGCTTGTCTGTTTCCACGCCCCTGGGACACTTCCAGAAGCAAGACAGACCCCGGTCTTGTTAAGGAGACAAACTAGCAAGCAGACCAGGGGACAGGATGGTTTTGATGCTGGGGAGTGCCGGGGAGACCTTACACAGGTGGCCACAGGGGTGGCAGCTGGAAGAAGGGCCACCTGGGCAGGGGCTTGGGTGGTCAGGAGCTGTTCCTGGGGGCTGTGCAGCTGTGGAGGGTGTGGAGGCTGGTGGGGACGTGTCCGGGGTGGAGGCCACTGCTGCTGGTCTGGTGGCCTGGTGGGGGATCAGGTGCCTAGATTGGAGGCCCTGCAGTGTCTGGTGACCAAGGCCACACACACAGCTTTTGTAGCCTCCCTGTGACACATTGGGGGAGGGGGCGGCTGTGGCCTTCCAACTCATCTTGGGAAAACAGTTCATTTTTGAAGGAGGCCCGGCTCTGTCCTGACCTCACCACCTCCCAGCGGCCTCCCGCACGACACCATCACCATTGGGGGTGAGGATTTCAGTGTGTGAATTTTAGGGGGACACAAACACTCAGACTGTAGCCACCCCGAAACCGGGGAGGGAGGGATTCCCAGAGGACCGCTGCGCGGCCACCCGCAGACTGTGACTGTGAGGGAGGGTCACAGGAGCCTGTGCTTTGGTTCCTCCCGCGTCCTGTGCACGAGAACGGTAGGCTTGGGAGAATATGGGGGGCGTCTAGCCCTAGCAGCTGATTCCCAGGGTCTTCCAGTATGACAACACGTGGGGGGCCTCTGCATCTCCTGCTTCTGGCCCGTGTGGGCCAGGGATGCCCACACTGAGCAGCGTCCTGCTGCATGATCTGCACCGTTCACCCGTCCCTCAGCCCCTCTTCCTGCGGCTCTGGGCTAGGATGAAGGGACAGGAAGCCGGGCCCGAGTGATGTCCACGTCATGCGTGTGTCAGAAAGCAGGAGGAAGGGGTGAGGGGATTCGTTGTTCTAAGCAGCCTGGTGGATCTGGGCTCCTGAAAACAGCCACAGGAACCTGGAGTATTTACATCCGTAGGCCGTGGACAGGCCGCAAATCACCCTGTGCCTGTGATTCAATTTCCCGTCCACCTTGCTCTCCCAGGAGTTCCTGGCACCATAAATCTGGTTGCACACGGCGAAGCGGGGAAGAAACGAGTCCAAGGTGCTACAGGCAGGGCACACGAATAGTCGTGGGCCCAGGCCGGTCTTCCGGGTGGTGGAGGCCCCCGCCTGCTCCCTCCTGAGCATCCCGCCCAGGGACCCCGGCCTCCACTGCTCGCCTGTCAGACGGGGGCTCTGTGCCAATCCAGCACCACACGTGTGTGAAAGGCCCTCGGTCACTATAGCTGTGGGAGCTGGGTGTTTTTCCACATTGGTACATTATTGTTGCTGCTGCAGTAGCCTCAGCAGGCAGACCTTAGGGAGACACCCTGGGCTGGGGTGGGGTGTGGGGGTTGGATTTCACATGGTAGCTCTGGAAAGATCCTCCTAGCCCCTCCCCCATGGCTGCATCTCTGGCTGACCCTGCCTGTGTGGCAGGAAAGCCTGTGGTCCCTTAGGCCGGGCTGCCCTTGTCTTCATTGCTCCTTCCTGAGCCTCCCCGTGGGTATGCTGCTGGAGGAGGTGTGTCCCTGGCAGGTGGGGGCTGCCTGGGCGAAGGCGGAGAAGGCAGGGCTAGGTGGACTGTGGGTGGGCAGACCTTGCCGCATGGAGTCCAGGAGAAGCGGGGGCGGCCCCTTCCCATCTCCTGGGGCTGCACAGTCTGCTGGCCAGTGCAGGCTGGGCTGCTGCCACCCAGCCTTTGTTGCTGTAGGCCCTCTATTTGCATTGAGGGCCTGGGTCTTTCTGCTGCTTCTCCAAAGCTGCCTGTCCATGATGTCTGTTTTCTGTGGTCAGTGGCCCGGCAGATTAACTTATAGATACTGTGCATCCGGCTCTGGGGGGAGCCTCGTTCCCAGGGCCCTGCAGGATGGATCTCAGGGCCCTGGAATGCATTTCCCTTTCTCTTGCCTGGCCTGGTGGTTGTAACCCCACCCCTTCCCCTGACCTTCCCCTGCCGGTCTTGGGGGAGGTCTTGCTGGCCTGTTACCACCTTAGAAGGCTCAGCCAGGTATAACTGTCCCAAACCCAACCCCCTCCATCCCCAACAAAAGGGATCATAAAAGACCCAGCCACTGGTCCTTCTGCCCTGGGGTCTGCCTGGTTGACTTCTGGTCCCTGCGGTGGCTCCTCATTTATAAAGTGGAATTGAGAAGGGACCTACATCATAGAGTCTGTGTACAATAAAGGGCCAGGCACACAAGTGTCACTGTCCCGAGCCTGGTGGGAGGAAGCTGTGTCTAGAGCCCCCACCTGGGCTCCCACCTGTTTGCTGCTGTGTGGCCTTGGGTTGGCTGGTCAACCTCTCTGCCCCCCTTTCCTTGTGGGTCAGGTTGGGGAATGCTAGAACCTTCCTTCCTGCAGTGTCGTGGGGAGGCTGGGTGGGATGAGGCGGTTACAGTGCTCGGGTGTGTAAGGAGCAAGTCCGCACGTGGCTGTCACTCCCTGTGGGGGTGTTTTGATCTCAGGAAGGCACAATCCCAGCCCCATGTCAGAACTTCCCCCTCTGGAGCCTTCCTTGCCCCTGCACCCTACCCACACTGTGAGTGGCCGGTACAGCGGGCCCTCAGCTCTGGTCCTGCTGACCAGCTCCAGCATCAGCCTGTGTCCTCGACGAGCACACGCCTGGCCTCGGAGCCCTGCCCTGGGGCAGCCACCACAGCTGTCCAGTCATCACATCTGAGTGGGCACCTCGGAGGTGTGGAACTGACTGGATGCCGCAGGCTCTAACGAGGTCGCCTGGGGTGGTCATGCAAGGTCAGAGGTATCCGGGTTTGGGAGTTGGCTCTCGAGTGTTCCTGGCTCTGTGGCCTTGGGCAGCTGGGTCTCTGTCTCTTCTCCTTGGAGCCTCTCTGGGTAGGGGGCATTGATTTCGCGGCCGTGGGCTGTCCTAGCCCCAGAGGCCAGCCTGTCACTGCTGGGGTCCCCAGGCTGTGGTGGTGTGCAGCCGTGGGGCAGGGCTGTCCTGACAACCTTGGAGCACGTGGGACACCTGCCGCCTGGTGCAGCTGAACAAACACCACACTGGCCCAGCAACATCAGTGCTTCGGAAACCAGGGCCGTGGGCTCCTGGGCCTGGTTTTAGGCTCCTTGCAATCGGGGCATCCTGGGAATTAGATGAACTTGGATCTTCCTTCATGGATAAGGCCGTGGGGCTTTTGTTACCGAAGTGCGTGGCATGACTAGGTTTGGGGACAGGCCGGACGTTCAGGCCGAGAGCTGGGATCTGACCTTCCCTCTGCCTCGCCTCCCTGCAGCAGCCTCTCTCTGCAGCACCCCCTCCTGGGACCCCCGGGGCCCTCGTCTGCCCACCCTCGTTATGAGGCCCGTGTTCCCGCTGTGCCTGGCACCAGCCACCCCAGAACTCCAGTGGAGGCCCCTCACCCTCCCCTCTGGCTCCAGTTCTGTCTGTGACACGGAAACCCTCTCCTTTGTTGACAGCCTGACTGAAGTCACGTTTCATCCGCCTTTTTCTGGGGGCCCGTGCCTGGCCATTGGCCAGACCACTAATAGTGCTGCAGCTGGCAGTGTGTGGGGTATGTGCCCGCCTGTCCTGTTCCCCTGCCCCAGGAGAGCCCAGCCTCGTGCTCCCCGAGGGCCCCAGCCCCGCACCCTCGTCTGCTGGTCTGCATCCCCCTCGGCGTGGGCACTCGGTCCTGCGGCTGTGTCTCTTCTGAGCACCGTCTGCATGTCCTTGTCTGGCTGCCTGCCCGCACCCATCAGGAAGAAGCTGCCTTCTGAGTGTTTGTCTGTGTGCAGGGGTCCTGGCATGGCTGTGGGAGGGCAGAGGGGTCCAGGGTGCCCAGGCCTCCTGGTGTCCATGGCGTGGTGGACGGCACAGCCCCTGACCTCCTCAGCAAGCTATGGGGCTGGTGGATCCTGCTCTGGTTCCAGCTCATCTTCTGCCTCTAGCACTTCAGGGTTGGGGATCAGAGCCATCTGGGCCCCTTCTTTTCAGTGCAGAGTGAGGGACGGTCAAGTGACCGAGGAGGCCCTGAGAGCTCACTGCTGCCTGCAGGAAGCAGGCACCCCAGCTGGGGCGACAACGTGACGTGGCATTCAGGTTGGCCTCCAGCCTAGGTGGCCGTTGGGCACAGGGTGCGGTTTGCTCAGTGCCTTTTCGGGTAGTAGATGCCCTGCAGGAGGTGGGCTCCCGTGCTGTAAGTGGGTGAGGAGTTCACTGGGCTGGGTGGGGGGACCTCTGCACCTTGCTCGCTCTCCAGAAGGGTGTGACCAGGAGACCGTTAGTGAGGGGCTCAGTGGTGAGGTGGCTCTGAGCGCGTCAGCCCTGGGTTCCAAGTCTGAGACCCACCTGGCACCACTCCGGACACGTGGATAGGTGGCATGTGATGTAGGTAGTTGACACCACCACCCAGACCTCAGTTTCCCCATCTGCAGCACGGGGCGCCGGTAGTGCCTGCCTCGTGGGTCTGAGAGAATTCCTGTGACGTACCGGGTAGGACGTGTGGCACCTAGTGAGTGCCAAGTCGACTTTGGCAGAGTGGTGACGAGGATGAGCAAGCCTCCTGCGCACAGCGCTCAGGAAAGGCGAGTTTCCTTTGACACAAGAATCATTTAGTGTGAATGCGGTGGGGAGAGCAAGGGACCCCTCAAGGCTTCCTTCCCTGACCTCCTGGGACTTCCTGTGAAGTGGCCCGGGAGTTTCTCCAGCAGTCCCTCATGTATCATTATGCCTTTGCTCCACCCCGCCCCACCCCGCTGTCCTGCTGGGTGTCTGTGTTTGCGGCTGTCCTTTCTGCTGGGGTTGGGCTGCACACAGCACGGCCAGGCAGTGGTTGTTAAGCAGCAGGGGCTGACTGGCTGGTGGGTACTGGTGTCCTGCTGGGCTGCCGTGTCCATGGGGGGGTGGGGAGAGAGGAGGCAGGCCTGGCATGCATGCCCCTCTGTCTCCATGGTTACATAAATCGCAGGGACACCCCTGACCCAGTGCCAATGCATGTGGAGTGTTCACGGTGTGATATGTAGGCCTCAGTTACCCTAGAGCTTGCGTTTGTCCCAGGTGAGCACTGCTAGGCTGTGGATTATCTCTTGGGGAGGGTCCTAGGTTGTCCGACTTCTATGGGAAATGGAGGCCCTTCTCCATGTTCCTCCTTCAGTCCCGTGCAGGGTGCTGTGTGCCAGAGAGGGCTGTGCCTGGCGACCCCGAACTGGGGGCTGGAGTGCCTCCCTGCCTGTCCCTGCTTCCTGACCTGGGAGATCTCAGAGCCTGAGTCCCGGGCTGTGGGGGCAGAGGAGAGGGCCACGGTGGGGAAGGGGACAGCACGTCAAAGCACACCAGGCGGGCAATGAGAACATTGCAATGCTGGTCTGTTGGTTTGGGAATGACTGGTTGTTGCTTACGCCTCTTCCCAGGGCGGCCGGAGGCCCCTGGTGCCTGGCACGGCCCTTCCCGGCTGACATTTCCAGACCATCCACCGCCTGCTCACCGGCAGGCCTGGGGAATGCAAAGGGAGCCCAGCCCAGCCCTGCAGCCTGGCTCAGCACTTTCAGCCCCGCAGTTTCCTCCTTCCCACTGTGCCCTCTGCCCCCACGTGCCTGGGACCCCAGCCCTGAAGCCTACCTCTGGGGCAGGGGTTTTCCTGGGACCACCCTGGGTTTTTAACTCTGGGGCCTTCCATAGGAACAGGGGGCTGTGCTGAAGCCATTCTCTGCTGTGCTGGCTTGTCATGTTAGCGCCCCTCCCCCCACCCCCGCCCCCACTTTGCTGCCACGTGGCCGGCTCTGGCAGGGAGGTGTCTGTGCCAGGGCATCCAGTGCTTTTGGTGGGGCCTGGGGCTCTGCGCCTGGTGCCCTCATTTGCTGAGTAAACCTGATCAGCCACGGGCTCTTTCTGAACCTAAGTGTCTGCAATTGGAAAGTGGGAGAGCTTCATATAAGCTGGGAGAAATGCAAATTAGGACCACAAATGAGCTATCTGCTCACACCTGTCAGAATGGCTGTCATGAGTAAATCAGCAAACAAATGCTGGCGAGGACGAGGAGAAAAGGGAACCTTTGTGCACTGTTGGTGGGCATGCGGGCTGGGGCAGCCACAGTGGAAAGCAGTGTGGAAGGACCTCCAAAAATTAAAAATAGAACTATCATGTGACCCAGCAATTCCACCTCTGGGTGTTTATCCGGAGGAATTCAAAGCACTGATTCGAAAAGAGAGACGTACCTCTGTGTTCATTGTGGTATTATTTACAGTAGCCAAGCTCTGGACGCAGCCCAAGTGCCCGTCCGCAGATGAGTGGATAAGAAAGCTGTAGCGCACACATACCATGGAGTATTACTCAGCCATGAAAAAGAAGGAAAGCTTAGCTTTCGCGACAGCATGGATGGACCTCGAGGGCATTGTGCCCAGGGAAGTAAGTCAGAGAATTACCGTGTGATTCCACTTACAGCTGTAATCTAAAGACCCCTACACAGAGAACAGTCGATGGTTGTCAGGTGGGAGGGGGTTGGGGGCGGGGTGAAAAAGGTGGTGGGAGGGAGAGGTATGAACTGCCAGTTAAGGAGACGCGCGCATGCGAAGTGCAGCACAGAGAAGGGAGTCGACAGCTGTAACGGTGCGTGATGCCAGGTGGGTGCCGTACTCCCGGGGGTCACTCTGTGAGGTGTGTACGTGGTAAGTGCCCAGTCATGGTGCTGCCCACCTGAAACTCATATGATATGTTGCAGTCAAACTGTAATAAATGGAAAATGGAAAAGAGGTAAGCTCCGAACTGAGGGAGGTCTATGACAGCAGGTCGACGGGGTCGTTGAGGTTCCGATGAAGGGCCGGGGTGAGTGAGCCTTGTGTCCGTAAATCTTCCAGGACCACAGGGCTGTTCTCATGTCTGGGCACCAACCCTGCCCCCTCCCCAACACGGCGAGCTCTGGGGACATGGATGCTTCTTCCTCTAGTGAGGCTTCCGGAAGGTGGGCGGCACACCCGTGTTTCAGAGCCCGGCTTCCCTGTACCGCCCCCTCCTCCCTGTCTGCCCAGGTGCACCCCGGCCCCTTGGCTTCTGAATTGAGGGTTTTGGGTTGCAGGGAGGACCCCCATGCAGGGAGGCCGAGTGTCATGGGTCACCTCTCCCTCGGTGACATTGGACTTGCACATTCTAATTCTTGGTGACCTAGTTTGGTCTTGCAGTGCCACCACTGAGCGGTGTGACCCTGGGAGCCAGCTTCTTGCCTTGTCCCCACAGTCCTGCCACCAGCTTGGATGCAGCTTCTGAGTCCGGGAGGCTGTGACAGGACTGAGGTGGGCAGGCTGTGGGAGGGGGTAGGAGTGACGGGAGTTCATGCAGCATGTGGGGGCCAGGGACCCGGAACAGAGTCCCCAAGCGGTTGAGGTTTCGTTTGACCTGGCTCTCTTTGGCAAACCAGCTGGGGGACAGTGTGGTCAGTGGCCCGTGACTAACGCCGAGCGCCGCCGCTTGGCCGAGTGCTCAGAGGCCTGAGGCCACCCTGGGGGAGCGTCCGTTTCCCCCACTTCTTTGGAGCTGGTCCCAGGTTGTTGCGGCCGCTGCCGCCTAGATTCCCGGCAGTTCCCAAGCATGCCACAGACAAGGACACATTCCTCACTGACTGTTTTCTCCTGCCTCTGTCCCCCCACCCCCGTCCATTCTCCCCCTAAGCTGACTGTCCAGAACAACTCAGGTTGGCTGGATGCCCATCTTTCTGTAAGGATGATTTAATTTGGAGGGTCACTGAGGGAACTGAACAGGCTGGGCATTGTTCCCCGTGTCATGAGATGGACCTGGACGGACCAGCAGCCAGCTGCTGCCTCACGTTCCTGGTGGTCTTAACCGGACACTCTCCACCATTGGCCCGAGCCAGGCACCATGCAGGGGTCACCGTGCACAGCAGGTGAGTCCCTGCCCTCAGAGAGCGCAGAGCCAGGTGATGGAGGCTGATTGGGAAGAGGTGACATGCTGAGACAAGAATCAAAAAGGGCTCGAGGCGCTGCTGCAAAGGGGCAGGTAGTTGGAGAACATGTTGCCTCTGTGGGGGCAATCCTAGAAGGCTCCCTGGAAGAGGGGACCTCAGAAAGTGCTGACTTTCCTGCTGAACCCCATCCTGGGATGCACCTGTCTAGCTACAGAGTGGGCCCAGGCAGGTTGGGTGAGTCCCGGAGTGGTGGTGGGGGACACGGGGCAGAGGAGGTGCTTCCCAGGTAAGGGTAGGCAGCGTGCAGAGCTAAAAGGCCTCCAACTGGCAAACTCCTTCATTTCAAAGAAAAAGAACAAAACAGAAAACTTCTGGTGCTTGCTGATGGAAGACAGAAGACAGAGGCTCTTGTGCCCACTGAGGGAGCGCGAGTGGGTCCAGCCCCCAGGGAGGGTGATCTGGTGATTTTCAGAGAATTGCAGAGTCATGCCCTCTTTAGCTCAGCGGTCCCCCTGCTGAGGACTTGTCCCCCCCAGGTACAGGTGGTGGACACTCAGGCCTCTCACTGCAGCAGCGCTTCTGACGGCCACATTTGCAGACAGCCCTGGATCCTCTGCCAAAGGCAGATGCCTGCCACCCCCAGTCTCTCTGGGGGCCGTCCTCAGAGGGAGGGTGCAGCTCCAACAGCTCGTCTGGCTGTGCCCAGGAGCGGCACGGCCTGCCTGCTCCTGCGTGGACCCCTGCAGGACCCTGTGCCCACGGGAATCAGGCTGGGGATGCTGGCACGTGGGGGCCGGGGGGGCCCATGGGAAGGGGTGATGGCTGTCTGCTGGCTGGCAGCACTGAACTATGCCTTCTGCCAGCATGGGGGTGGGGGACGTCTCCCTGCCGGGCCTCTCACCCTCATTTCATCCCAGTGCCTCGCAGATGCAGAGGGATCACTGAATTCCCTGGTGGCTCTGCCTGCTCCCCTGGGTGGGGGGGGCGCACCTGCCCTAGGTACAATGATGGGCCATGCCCTGAGCTGCCTGTGCCCAAGGGCTGGGGACTGGGGCAGTCAGGACAGGGGCAAATGGTCCCTGGTGTCCTGCCCATAGCCCTGCTGGGGCCTGACAGAATGAATGATTGGCTTGAAGAGGCCGCTGGCCATGCCACGCCATCTGGCGGGGCTATTGTGGACCACACAAAGGATGGAACCTGGGGGGCAGGGGCCGCCAAGGAGCGGACGGACAAGCGGCAGAGGACGCTGGCCTCCCGGCACGCACCGCGCTGGCACATTTGCTCCGCTGCGGCCTGGCTTCAGAGCCGAGGTCTGGTTTATCGCTTCTGGACAGGAACAAGGGGTGACTCCCTCCCCCTGAGTCTTTGGCTAGAATGCTTTAAACAGCTCTGGCTCTGAGCTGATTTATGGCCCTGCTCAGATGCAAAGGCAGTTTTATGTAGTGGGTAATTAAGTGGCATTATGGACGGCCGAGAATAAGTGGCTGCTGTTTTAATAATTAAAATAAATGACCCCTTGACTGCTCCCCAGCTTGATGCTGGTTTCCTTCAGTGTCAGGATCCCGGAGAGAGGCAAGACATAGGTGTGTGAGTGTGTGCCTGCCTGTGCACATGTGTGGGTGTGCATGTGGCTGTGCACACCCGTGTGCATAAGGTGCATGTGTGCGTGGGGGTGGGGGTGGGGACGAGGTCCTGATCTCTGGTTCCCCGGACCATTCTCGGGCACACACATCCCCCTGGGGCCAGCAGCGCCCCGTCCTGGATAAACTGTCTTTCCTCCCTTGAGTCTGGCCAACCCAGGTGGGTTTTGGACGTCGTCCTCCATGGCGGGCAGCCCTGCTTCTCAGCCCAGCTCAGGGCCTCAGGGCCTCGGCTCAGCCCGTCCAATGACATGGCTTACCCATCTCACGCGCTGTGTGCCAGCCCTTGCGGGCATGTCGCTCCCCATCGATGGCTGAGAGGCGTTACGCCCCAGCACTTAGTGGGCACTGGGAGAGGCTCGTGCAGGCGGAGGTGGAGCCGGTTGGCCCCTGCCCTCGAGTCAGAGTGACAGTAGGGATGCCAGAGCGGGGACAGAGTCAAGGGCAGCAGAGATGAATGGCGAGCAGGACCTGAGGCCTGGGGAGGGACCTGGCCCCCGGCCGGTCGGAGCATCTCTGGCTCTGTACATCTGCCTGTGCATGGCTGCCCAGGCCTGGGGGCAGTGGGCCAGCCTGCTGGGGAGTGTCATTTTCTTCTGCCCAAACCGTGCCATTGTCTTTTGGAAGGGTGGCCTTCCCCAGAGCCGTGGACCGTGGCATAACCTGTCCTCACCTTCGTGGGGCCAGCACTGGGCAGGGTGCCGGCTGGGCATTTCTGGGGAATGATGGGGATGAAGGAAGCAAGAGGCTGGGCCAGGGGCTCTATGTCGAGGTCCTTGCATGGGTGGCTGGGCAGGGGGAGTGGAAACGTCGCCAGGCTCAGGCTCCGCACTAGGCGGCCTTCGAAGTGAGTTTCATGCAATCTCGCCGACCCTGCGGCAAAATGATTCTTTCAAGGTTGGGAAAGTGCCAACTCAGGGATGGTCGGGTTCCAAAGTCCCAAGGCAGGGACAGGTGCAAATTCCCCTCTGTCCTGCCCTCCATTCTCACCCCGTCTGTACATCCTTCCCTCCTCCCCATCGATGTTCTGCAGCCTCAGTGTGTGCTGGAGCTTGTGGGTCTCCAGGCTGGGCAGACTGCCCACCCCCTCTCAGTCCCTGCCCAGCTGAGATTCCCATTGTGGAACCTGCAGCCTGGGGGTGCCAGTCCCCAAGTGTGCCTGTGTGACCAGCCACGCACCTCCCTCATCCGGGCCTCGGTAGTCCTTTCTGAAACATGGGAGTGTCCAAGGCAGCTTCTCGACTCTGCAGGGCCCAGTGGCCATGCTGAGATGTGGGGGTGGGGTGAGGTGGGGTAGCAGGAGTCTGTGGGATGGGGAACGCAACAGGGCCTGAAAGTGGGGCCTGCCTGCCCTGGCACAGCCCAGTCCTCGGAGGGCGTGTGTGGCCCCCAACTGTTGGCGCCACCTCACCTGTCTGTGGGCGCCACCCCAGTCTGTGAGCACCCCCACCGGCCCCCTCCCCTTTGCTGCGGGAGCTCCAGGGCAGGCCCTTGTCGCTGGAACCTGTGAGTCCAGGGCCCCCCACGGAGGCAGTGCCCACGGATCTGTGCCTGGGTGTGCCCTGGAGGGACAGCTGTGGGCCCTGGGGCTCTGGGGTTGGAAGCCCCTCCTCTCTCCCACCGGCCCTGCTGTCAGGAGGCCTGGCGGGCCCGGGCCTCTTCCCCGCCGACCGCCTTTTCAAGCCCAGTGAATGGAGTGCTGCCAGGGCGCTTTGGTTGCCAGAGTAACTCGCCCAAGCTCGTGCCGTCCCAAGCTCAGATCCAGACACGCCAGGGCGTAATTCTGCCCATCACAGCAGAGGCAGCGTGGGAAGGTTATCCTCGGCTGCTGCTGCTTCCCCAGGGAACCCGGGAACTCAGGGGACCTTGGTGGGCATGGCCTCGTGATGCCACCTGTGAGCCCCAGGCCTGAGTCCCGCCTCCTGACAGGGAATGGCATTGCTTGCATACCCAGTTGCTTGCACACCCAGGAGCGAGGTCAGGGTGGGCCAGGACCTGCTGACCCTGTCGTGCCACCTGTCCCCCACCCTCCCCATCTGTGATCCCTGAATTTGGAGGCTGGGTGGAGGTGGGCTGTGGGGGCGGGGGCCCTGAGGGTGGTCCTAACAGGAGAGTGCCCAGAGCCAGGAGGCGTGAAATAAGCCTTCCTTCTTCCCTTTGCTCCTCTTGTGCTTGGGGGCTCAGGCCCAGGCTCCTGGGTCTCTCTGTTCCAACTTTGGGTCTGGGGTGGGCTCCTTTCACACCTGTCTCTCCAGAGGCTCTTCTGGCCTGGGGCCCAGGGAGACCACAGCCATCTTGGGCTGTCAGCCTGTCGGGAGGCCTGGACGTGAGCGCCGTGGTAACTGCTCGTCTGTTGGAGGTCAGCCCTGCCGTGTCTGCGTGCAGCAGACCCTCGATGCCCTGTGGGGAGCTTGGTGCTCAGTGCACTGAGGCTCTATGGAAAGAGCAGCGTCTCCCCACCCCGCCCCACCTTGAACAGCCACTTTCCCTGGGAGACGGGTAAGGTGGGCAGGGGAGTCTGTCTCGGTGTCTGGCCCAGGTGCGGCCGGCTCTTCCAGGGTCAGGCTGTGTGAGCCTCAGAGTAGGAGGGCCTTGCCTGGAGCTGAGAACCAGGGCAGAGGGCCTCTGGCTCAGCTCACTGTGCAGGCCGGGGCCACACAGCCAGGGGTGGGGCAGGGGCGGGCCTGCCCACGATGGTGCGTCCATGTGAGTGAGTTGTCCTGGCTGGACAGAGGGCTCTGGCCTGTGGCTACAGCAGGGCGTGGCCAGTGGAGGTGGCTCTGGGGAACAGTTGGCCCTTCCACTGCAGCCAGAATCCCCCTGGGGTCGGTGGTCGGTGGACAGGCCCTGGGCTGGCCAGGGGTTGGGCGTCTCACCCTGGCTCTGCGACTCCCTGGGGGATTGATGGGGTTCGACCCCTCACTGGACCTTGGCTCCCTCCTGCAGACAGGGTCTCAGGCTCCGTGGGCTCCAGCATCAGGCAGAGCTGGGCTATGGCTGTTGATTAACCAGACTGTGCCCTGGTGGGGGTATGGGACCAGCACAGTGGCCACTTTCCTGCGAGTGCAGCCTTTCTCCAGGCCGAGGGGCGGCGTGGCAGGCGGGGCCTGCTTTGAGCATGCCTCTCCTTTGAACCCTCATTCAGCGCTTTGAACGTCCCTGTGGGAAGGGCCTGGCCAGGACCCGCTGGATGTTCTGAGCCGCTGCTCCGCAGTAAGCCTGGCACCCCCTGCCTTGGGAAGGTGCTCTGAGAGCCAGAATTAGGAGTGCCGAGTGCCTGCCAGCATCTGGCATGGGTGGGGAGCGGCTCTAGGGTCGCTACGCGAGGTGTTTGTCATGTCCCCGCCTGCCCCGTGGTTGTATTCAGGTGATTGATTCTGGCTGCAGTGGCGTCTCTGAGTGTGTGACCACCTCCATTTCACAGGTGGGAAAACTGACCCTCAGAGCCTTCATGGGCCTTCCTGGGGTCTCCCAGCCCAGGCCCAGCTGCCCCTTCTGAGCTCAGACATATGGGCAGGTATGAGGGCTGTGTGTGGTCCGAAGACCTCTCTTGTTGCTGGAACAGGGGACAGCCCTTGGTGGCCTCCACTCAGAGGCATTTCTGGGCTGGGAGCCCCTGGGTCCCTGTCCCTGGCATCCACCTGGGTGAGGGGGCAGCTGGTGTGGGCCGGGACCTGTGAGGAGAGGAAGGGATACCATGCCCAGGGCAGTGGGGCAGCGAGGCCCAGGTTCAGGTCCGATGATTTATTTTAGTATTTCTAAGGGGGTACATGTTCATGAGAGAAGCAGGAAGCTTTGCGAAAGTAGAAAGGAAACCAAAACGTGCATTTAGCTCAGTCCCCCCGACCCGGCTCTGAAGGCTTTTTCCCTGAGATAGAACCGTCCGTTTTCTCCCTGGACACGCGTGTTTGGGCTGCTGGCCATCTCCTTGGGCGTTTAGCGTGGACTCTGCTGTTTTTCACTCAGCGTGGCCTCCGACGCCCTTTTCCTCTTGGTCCTCCTAAACCTCGTCAGCGCAGCAATCCTGTAACAGCCACACTCCTCTTGGTCGGGTGGTCTCCGGGGCAACAGGCAGCTCCCTGTCGTCCATGGCAGTGTTTTTGGTCAGTGGGGACCTATGCCTGGGTGGAGGTGGGGGCTCCAAGGTACCTCTGTGGAAGTCACTCTGGGGAACACAGCAAAATGCTGCTCAGGGTGGCCCCTGTTGGTGGTGAGACAGGGCGACCAGACTCGGCTCCACACCTTCCCATTTTGACCCTTAAAAATCTGTAAGAAGGTGCATTTGTGTCTCAGCACTGCTGTAACCAATGACCACGGGGCAGGGCCCGGGGGCTTAAAACAACAGAAACTTGTTCTCTCCAAGGTCTGGAGGCTGGAAGTCCGAAACAAAGTGGTGGCTGGGTGGGCTCCTCAGCAGCTCTGAGGGGGAGGCAGGAGCCCACCTTGTGTCTTCCAGCTTTGGGGGGCTGCTGGCCGCCCTTTGCGCTCCTTGGCTTGCAGCTGTACCACCCAGTCTCTGTCTCCATTGCCACTGGGTGTTCCTGTGTGTGTCTCTGTGTCCTTTTCTGTCTCATATAGGGACACTTGCAGGGGCTCAGGGCCCTTCCAAGCCCAGAATGACCACAGTGGGATCCTGGCCTGAATCATGCCTGCTGGACCCTAACCTGAAGAAGGTCACATTCTGCGTTCCCAGGCGGACGTGGCTCAACCAGCTGCAGAGCAACCCGCTGTGTGTGACCCTCTCTTCCTGGGGAGCGAAGGGCGAGGGAGAGAAGCTCAGAAAGGTAGGGTGACGGTCCAGTCACCGGTTAAGGTTGGAGCCGAGTCTGGAGCCGTCTCCCCGCTGTCTGCCGAGTGACCTGCCATCGGCCGCTGTGGAGGCCTATTGGCGCAGGGCAACCCCGAAACACCTCGGAGGCTGCCCGCGCTGTTCTGGTGTGCACAGCTGCCTCATGTCGGCTCAGAGGCTGATGTTTTGTTGTTCCCTAAGACTGAACGAAAAAGGCATTTCTCCTGTGATGTTTTTCCTTCCTGATGTGTTACACTCAGAAGGATGGGGACCAAGACGCCGTCACACTTACATGTCTGTGGGTTCGAGGAGACAAGGACACACCTACTTGCTTGTTTCGGCTCATCTTTGCCTCGGGCATCTGGTGCGGGAGGCAGATTAGGTTCATCTGATGGGGCCACTGGAGACATCTCCACAACACGCCATCGGGGTGGGCGGGACGCAGCCCTGGTGGCCCTGGGAGCCCTGTTCTGGACCAGTGTCTCTGTCTGGCCCTGAGCGCAACCCAGCCTTGCTTGTGGCTGATTTCATGTTCTTTGGGCTGATAGTTAAAGAAGGACCCAGAAGACCCTTGCATTGCACCTGGGGAAACTCGGCACAGGTGGGAAGAGCCACTAGCCCACCTGTCCAGGGTCACAGAGCGAGCCAGGTGGCGGCTCAGGGTCCAGCGCCTCACAGGCAGCTGGAGTGGCTGGGTTGCAGCAGGCGGGCATCCCGAGGCCGTGTGCTCTGCTGGGCAAGAGCATGTGTGGGCCTTGGGCTGCCCTCCCAGCTGCACCACATCCTGCTTCCTGATCTTTGGTGAGTCCCCGGTCTACCCGGGCCTCAGTTTCCCCACTTGCAAGTGGACATAGTGGCATCTCTCTCAGGGTTATGTGAGCATCAGGTGACAGGCCCGTGGCCTCCCACCAGTTTCTGGCAACGGTGGGGAAGGTGTTTTTCATCTTTTATTTTTTACTTTTTGGAGTGAGTTTAAAGTGGCAGACACGTGGCCAGAACAGCACAAGGGCTCCGGCAGCTTTGTTCTCGCTTTGCCAGTGGTACCTGCCTTGCTGCTTCTTGCTCTTTCTCCGTGTGTGGACCGTGTGGTGGTTCCTGATGTGTTTGAGAGAAGGTGGAGCAAGTGCACCCTTTCACCTTCAATACCTTGTTCCTTTTTTTAAAAAACATTTTATTCATTTATTTCTAGAGAGCAGGGAAGGGAGGGACAGAGAAAGGGAGAAAAACTTCAATGTGTGGTTGCCTCTCATGCACTCCCTACTGGGGATCTGGCCCGCAACCCAGGCCTGTGCCCTGACTGGGAATCAAACTGGCGACCCTTTGGTTCACAGGCCTGCACTCAATCCACTGAGCCACACCAGCCAGGGCCAATACCTTGTTCTTAAGAACAAGGACTGTCGCGTGGTGACAGTACAGTGGGCAACATCAGGAAGTTGGGCACCGACACTGGGCTTGTCCTGTCACTGTGCTTTAGAGATGACTTTCGGGCCCAGGATTTAACCTGTGGAGCCTTCTCACTCGGAGCCACCGGCCCCCTTTCCTTCGTCCTTGCGTCGACACTGGAAGAGTGCAGAGCAGCCACAAGCGGGCCCTGTCTGGCGTGGCTCCGTGGTGGCGGGAACAGCCTGAAGGGGAGGCGGTGTTGGTGACACGTCCTATCACGAGGCACCTGGTGTCCGCTGGTCTTGGCAGCAGACTTGGATTGCCTGGTTTAGGAGTTTGCCACAGGTGTCCCTACTGAGAGGTGGCACCGCCCTGTCGTTAATCAGTAACCTGGGGTGGGCACTTGGAGACTGTGCAGGTGTGCTCAGGACACCTTTCGGGACACTCCTGGCTGGGTCAGCACCCGCTGCTGATGGGGACTGTCTGTTGTCCTCCGGCCCCTGACGCCTGGCACTTGGCATTGTGCTCAGAGGGTGAGGGGCTCCCCCCGCCCTCACTGGCCCATGTGCACGTGGCTTTTTTCTTTATTGGTGTGGACGTAAGGTTTCTTATTTTATCCGCGGGGTGTAGTCCCTGGCTGTCGTTATCACGGATGTTGTCTCTTTGCCTGGGGCAAACAGCTGGCTGTGCTCTGGGGAGGAAAAGGCATTGAGGGTTTGAGTGAACCCTTATCGGGCCATGTAGGCCCTGGGGGCAGGGCTCCTGCTCTCTTTCCAGCCAAGCCTCCGACCTTGGATGGAGTTGGTGAACACCTTGGGGTCCCTGGTTCACCCCGATGTTAGAAGGAAAGGTTGGGACAGGCCAACCTTTAAGGCCCTGTTTCCCAACCCCTGCAGTCCCCATGGGGTCCTTCCCAGGCCTTGCGCTGTCCTCCGGTGAGGCCAGGAGTTGGCTGTGGGGCAGTTCCGGGTGGCTGGCCACCGCCTGTCGCCTGTGGGGGTGATGAGACAGAGCCGCTCCCTGTCACCCACCCTGCCCAGCTCACATCCCTGTGGGTGCTCCTCCAGCAGGCTGCTCCTCGGCAGGACCCAGACCTGTTTGTTCTCGTTAGGAACCAAACAGTGACCTCATCCTGGCACCGGCTCTGCTGACCTTCGGATCTGTTCTCGCTCATATTTTCCTTAAAGAAACACAGCTGCATTGGGCGGGTGTGGTGGTGTGCTTCAGTGATGGACATGTGCCTGCTGTGCCCCCCACTCCCACCGGCGCCCACCTTGGAGGCTCTCAACTGTACCTCATTGTACCGAGGACTGTTCTGGGCCCCAGTGAGGGCAGGGGACCTGCTCAGAGTCACATGGCGGGTGTTGGTGGGGTGACTTTGAGACCAGGCCCCTGATACCCCAACGCCACACCCTCTCCACAGGTGCCCGTGTGCCCTTTACAAGGACCAGTTCGCTGGCCACCTATCAGAACCTGAGGTGGGGTTTGATGCTGGGGACAGGGCTCACAGTCCCTGTTCTGTCCCAGCGCTGCGCTCCAAGGTTCGAGGGCGGGGAGCAGGGTTGTGAGGGGGCCGACCTTCTCCAGGCACCAGCCCTGCAGGGACGCAGAGGGGGCACGCAGACCCAGCAAAGAAGTGTTTGCGGCTCTGGGCCCAGCTCGCTCAGGTGTGGGACTCCCTGCTTGGGGGTGGGGCTGGGTGTCCCCCAGCAGTGGAGGCTTGGCCAGAGGCACCACGGGGAGCTCTGTGTGTGGGGACAGCCTTTGGCACCTTCAGATGACAGGTGGGGGGTAGGGGCACCGAGTGGAGGGGGGAGGGAGGCTGCCCCTGGGGAGTTTGGGCAGGAGAGCAGCAGGGACAGCAGGTGGAGCAGGACTCCTCCGGCAGGGGTGACAGGGAGGCAGGGTCTGCCTGTGGGCTGCTGCCTGGAGCAGCTGAGGGCCTGGGGAGGCACCCTGCTCAAGTGCTTGGGCTTGTGAAGGTTCTGGAAGGACCTGTGAGAGAATTGCTAATGCTCTCCCCCACCCAAGTTCCTGAGCTGCCAGGGCCTGGCCTGGGTGTTCCCAGACCCTCCCTCAGCTCAGTGAGGCTCAGGGATGTTCAGTCACTGGTGCGAAGTCACACAGCGGTGGCGACAGAGGGGCCCAGTGGACCCCAGACCCCCCTGCTGACCTCCTACTCTGGCTCTTGGTCCTTCTGCCATGAGAATCACACCCTCTGGCCTATCCTCAGTGGCTGGGAGTGACCAAGTTCCTGTCCAGCAGGGTAGCAGGCTCCTGGACTGTTAGTCTTGTTTTGGGCCACCCAGTATGTCACATCAGGAAGTGAAGGGTTCCTAAGCCCTGTCTGAATGAGTAGGTGATCTTTGAGCCCCAGAAAGGGGCTCAAGGATCCATGGGTCCAAAGGGCAGTTTCAGCAGGATTTAGTGGGTGAAAGGTCACCCTGGCCTGAGGGGCATTCAGCTGAGCCCGGGAGGGACGACAGGACAGGAATGCAGTCGGGCAAGCCAGCAGCGCCCCCCTGCATCCCAGACACCTGGCCCCAACAGTGCTGATGTCTGACACCCTGTAGTGCTCTTCTGCAAGGGCCTGGTGCATCCTCACTGGGCTGAGGGGACACTGAGGCTCTGGTGGGGACACTCCCACCTGGCACATGTGGCTGGACCTGCTGACTCCACACCCAGTCGCTCTCTGTAGGTGGGGACGGGCTCTGCCTGCCTCCTCCCTGCTAGCTCGGGGGGACCTGACTCACCGAAGCCAGCCTCTCAGGCCCCGCAGTGACCTCAGGTGGACACACAGGTGTCAGCTTTCTCAGTGGTTGGGCCGGAGGGCAAGATGACAGCACACCTAGGTGACAGCCCGGGTTCTGCCCACCCACTCTCCCTTCTCCCAGCTGCACGGGGTCTCAGCCTGATGGGCTGGGGGTGGGCTATTGGGGGCAGACTCATGTGTCCTGGGAGGAGCTTTGCCCTTCCCTGAGCCTCTCACCTGGCCCCCCAGCTCCGGGTGTTGCTACCACCCTTGCAGGGTTCAGATCAGACCCCCAGGTGACCTATGACCAAGGACACCCTCCCTCTGGGCCTGGACCTGGGTGTGGCCTGGGTGTGTGAGGCTGGAGTCATTTCTCCCTCCTTCCCCTCCTTCCTTCCTGGACCCACCTTTCTGCCTGGGTTTGGCGTGGGGTGTCTCTTGAGCCCTGTTTACTGGGGGCTTCCAACAGGGGGCCAATTTGCTGGGAAGAGGGAGGCTGGGCCTGGACTTGGCCTCTGCCTGTCGTCACCTACTCCCTCCCTCTGTCCCCATAGGCTACCTGCTCTGTGCCAATGGACACAGGTTGGATAGTCACTAGGGTCCTCCCAGCCTCGTGCTGCTTGCGTGCCGTGGCCTTTGCCATCCCAGGGACTCGGCATGGTTGGCAGGGCTTCTCCTCAGCCCTGCATGGAACCAGCCTCCGTTTGTTCCCTCGTCACACGGCTCAGGGGCCCGGTGCTACCAACCTCTCGACTTAAAACAGAAGGGGCGTCTGCTCTACAAACACCCACTACCACGTTGCCTTCTCACGTGTGACATTCCTGAGTCAAGTTCAGACCCCACTTTTTAAAGTTTATGGCAAGGCCCCTGCCTCGGCTGGGTCTTGGGGGAACGAGGCCCAGGTAGCAGGCAGCAGAGGGGGTCAGAGTCACTGTGTCCACAGTGAGCTGGGAGGCGGGCGGGCCCTGGGTGGTCAGCCCGGAAGCCTAGGCTCCCAGTTCCTTCCCACCAAGGCCATGCCGGCAGCGGGTGGGTGTGCAGAGTATGGGGTAGTTTTTATTGAGCACCTACTGAGTGCCAGGCCCTGTGCCAGGGGCTTTCACGGCTGCGGCCTTTCTTCAGCCTGATGGCATTCTTCCAAGGCTGGCTTTTTATCGCATCTTTAAATGAAGCCGAGGCTCAGAGTGTCCAGACAAACCACTCCAAGTCATGCAGCCACAACGTTTAGTTCCTGTGTTAGCTTCCTCTGGCTGTGGTCACAAGTGACCACAGCCTTGGTGGCTGAAACAACACACATTTATCATCACACAGTTCTGGACGTCAGAAGGGCTGGAATCAGACTGTCAGCAGGGCTGCGCTCTGTCCGGAGGCCCCCAGGGGAGACTGGGTCCTCCTCCAGCCTTTTCCAGCGTCCAGAGGCCACCTGCTCCCTGGCGACTGGCCCCGCCCCATCAGCAGAGCCGGCCACAGCGAGCGGGCGTGGCACGCTGCTCTGGCCCTTCCCCCCCAGGCATGTCTCCCACTGACCCCAGCTCCGGAAGGCTCCGAGGTGGGATCCACCTGGGTGGCTAGGCTAACCTCTCACCTTAATCACAGGGCTGGCCCTTGCCGAGTAAGGTCATGTTGTCACAGGTCCTGGGGGTTAAGGTGTGGGCATCTTTGGGGGGGTGGCAGTCTGCTGAGGATTGTTTGTAAGCACAGGCTGAGAACAGGACCCTTGTGTCATGGGTGAAACTAAGGCCTGGGCTTGCGTGGGGGGTGCCGCTGGAGTTGGGACCCTTGACCGGGACGTTCCCCAGCCACACAGCCTCTTCCTAACAAGCCTCGGTGCTGGGCACAGGGCTTCTGTTCATGTGGGTGACACTGGTTTTCTCCTCTTGCCACATGCCCTGGGCATGAGGGAGTTGGTCCTTCCCGGGGCTGGCAAAGGGTGCTCCTCAGGACTGTGGGGGCAGGGGCAGGGACAGCACCCTAGAGCCAGCTCTGTTGGTGACTCTTTGGTCAACAGTTACCCCACTGAGTGTTTTAAGTGAAAAAGGAAGTGCAGTTTGCTGTCCCCACGCTGAGTCTGTGTGTGTCATTTCTAACTAGGCGGGTCCTCGATGCCTTACTAATTGCAGGGACGCTGCCTTGCAGGGGCTCTGAGCCGCCTCCCTGTCCTGCTCCACCTGCCACCTGCTCCATGCTTCTGCACCTGGCTGGAATGTCCCCCAGTGTCCTGCCCCTCCCTTGCCTCCCTGCTGTTCCTCTCTCCCCTGCTGGACAGGTGGCCCCATCCTGGCCCCACCAGCTCCTAGGGCCTGCTCGACACCCAGTACAGACTTGGTTAACATCTAAGGATGAAAGCCAACCCCCTTTCTCCCGAAACCAGCAGAGCTCTCCTGTTTTTGCTGCTCAGGGGCTTGGCGCATCCATCCTGGGGCTCGGTGAGTGTTAACTCCCCACTCCTCCAGACTTCAGTCCCACTCATCCTCGCCTCCTTGTAAGCCTTGAGGTTCAGCTGTGTTTGCGGGAGGTCAGCCCACCAAGCACAGTTGGGGCCAGGCGGGGGTGGGTCCCGTGGGGAAGGAGTCAACGAGGTGGATGCTCTGAGCAGCCGCCGCTTGGTGTAGATTGGGTGTTTGCAGCCCTGCATCTAAAGTGTGGCTGGGCGTCCAGGCCCCTCCCCTCGCGTACAATTCTGTCAATTTTGGGAAAAGAAACCAGATGTTAAAAGGTCCCCAGGGAGCCAGGTGCTGCAGTGCTGAGAGCCAGAGGCTGGGGGTGACTTGGCCACCGTGTGCCTAGGTGTCATGGCCTCTATAAATAAACGCCGTTGGGAGTGAGAGTGGGGCTAGAGGGGGAGGGGACCTGAGCCGTGCCACCACCTGCTGTCACACTGCTACATTTTCTGGGTGTGAACACCCTAGGCCCAGGCCAGGAGCTTTTTCTCTCCTCTGCCCGGTTTGAAGCCTCGACACAGTTTCCGTGGGGCTCATGGGACTTCCCTGGGAGCAGACGGAGAAATGGATTGGAGTGTTCGGTGTGGGCGCACCGGAGGCTGTGAGGCAGACGGATCCCACCCAGGTTCCTTCTAAATGAGCTGAGTGGAGCCCAGCCTCCCATTTGGCTGCTCCCTGGAGGTTTCAGTGTGGACCCGGGAACCTTGTAGCTTTTCCTGGAATTAATTGCCAGGTGGCCCCAAGCCTTGGATGGGCAGGGCGCTGATTCGTGGGTGTCCCTGGAGGGGCACGCACAGCACACACAGGGGCAGATGGCAGCCAGGGGACAGCCATGGGCCTTACTAGGAGAGGCTGAGCGGCCAGTGTGGAGAGATCCCAGTTTCATTCATGCAGCTGTTCATTTTGCTCTGTGCCCGTCCATTTTCTTTCCGCCGTGGGCTCGGGTTGGAGAGGGTGGGGCTCCAGTCACGGCTGTTCCGTTTCATTATTTGGGGGCGTTTGAGGATTCCCTGATCCTGAGTGTCAGGGCCTGGGGGTGGGGTCATGGGTGGGGCTGGGTGGCGGCCAGTCTGATATCAGTGACAGGGCAGTGCTTTCACTCTGTGACGCTGGCCTTGCTGCTTGACCTCTCTGAGACTCAGGCTCCTCTTCCATAACCAGGGACAGACAGTAACAGACTTACTCATCGGCTCGGTGTGAAGGGTACATGCGGTGAAGGGAGGGTAGGGGGCACATGTCAGTGCCCAGTGAACTTTGCGTGCGGATGGGAAAGAAGGCTCCCTTCTCAGTGCCCTACAGGGATGTGAGAACTCCCCTCGACCAGGGCTCTGAAGTTTGCAGCCGGCTGCCTCGGCCTGTACCACCGTGCAGACCCTCGCAGGTGGCCCAGGTGGGCAGGCCAGGCCAGAGGAGGGAGCGACAGGGGCCAGGGTGCCTGGACCTCCCAGCCTGCCTGGCCCAGGGCGGCCACGCTGAGAGGCGTCCTCACAGGAACCTGATGCTCCCCTAATATGCCTCCCTCAGCCCTCTCGCCTCCATCCATAAATAATACGTGTCTCACATTCAGCCTGCACCTCCTGGAGCTGCGATGTGTGCCAGGAGGCAGGTGCTTGTGGCTCAGGTGTTCCTGAACCTACCTGTCACAGTCCCACCTCTATGCTTTTGCTCACATTGTGCCCTTGGACTTGCCTTTCAAACCCACCTCACCTATCTGCCTGTCAAGAGTCTTGCTTGCTCTTCAGGGCTCAGTTCAAATGCCGCCTCCTTCAGGAAGGAGTCCCTGATTTCTCCCCATCAGCACATCCTTGTTCTCTGACCCTTTCCCCCTAGGCTGTACCTCTTTACTGCACTCTTTCCCTTCAGCAAACACGGTTATTCCTACAGCTCTTTTGTTAGGTTGAGACACCCTTAAAGGAAGGGACCATGGCCTTGGACAAGCATGTGTAGCACTGGTGCTGCTGGCACCAGGCTCTGTGGCCTTGGGCAGACCTATTCACTATTCTGAGGTCTGATATTCAGACCTATTCTGAGCATCCTTTTTCTCTGCTCACCTGGCAGGGTGCCCAGGAGGACGAGAGGGTATCCGAGTGAGTACTTCTGCGCTGAGGTTGGTGAGCAGCTCAGAGCTACATTCAGAACCCTCAGTGTTCCTGGGGCTTCTGTCCATCAGAAGATGCCCAAGCCAAAGCTTCTCCGTCCTTGCTTGCTTTCCCCTAATGATGGAGTGCTCATATCTCACTGGTAGCCTGTGCTGTCCTGAGGATGATTAATTCTCCTTTTTATTCTCGGACTCTGCTCTGTAAGAATTCAATCCATGGTGACCTTTTAGGACTGCCCAGGGTCCTGGGAGTTGGTGGGCCTTGATTTCAAACATCCCCCAAGTCCTTTAAGAAGACAGGACCAGTGGTGGGAGGAAATGGAGACAACTGTACTTGAACAACAATAAAAAAAATAAAAAAGAAGATAGGACCCTTTGCAGGCTCTGCGGCTTGGTGTCCCAGGCCTTGCTGGGGAGACCTGGACATGCTCCTGTGTCACAGGAACGTTCAGCTCCAAGACCTGCCGAACCTGGCCTGTGGGCAGTGGCCACTCGGGGGCTGAGCACTGGCCAGGGACTGGGTACTTCCCAGCAGGACAGGGCGCTGCAGGGAGTGTGGCCTTCCCTGCCATCTCTGGTCCTGGCTGCACTGAGCCAGAGGGGTGGAAGGCTGCCTGGGAGGAGGTGGGGCTGCACCGCTGCCTGGTCCGCAGCATCGCCTCACCCCCTCGAGCCCCCACTTCTTCATCTGTGAACTGAAGGCCAGTCGTCTGCTCGCAGTGAGAAACGATGAGGAAGAAAGTGTGCAAGGCACACCGTTGGTGCTAAGTGTGCATGGTTGTCAATGGTTCGTGGACTGTGTCCATTTGTTCTGGCTGCTTACGAGCAACAGGCATTTATTGCTCGAGTTCTGGAGGGTGGATGTCTGAGATCAGCACGCCGGCAGATTCAGTGTCCGGCGAAGGTTCGATTCCTGGTTCAGAGCTGGCGTCTCCCCTCTGGGTCCTCCCTTGGTGGAAGGGACAGGAGCTCTCCAAGGTCTCTTACAACAACACTAATCTCACTCGTGGGGGCTCAGCCCTCGGGACCCAGTCTCCTCCCAAAGGCCTCACCTCCTACACCTTTACAGTGGCTGTGAGGTGTCAACACACGGATTTTGGGGGGACACAGAATTCCGATCACAGCAGTGTCCCTGGGGCTGGTCAGAGCTCCCTGTGGTTGGTTCCCCAGGTGGCCCAGCCTGTGAGACTCGGGGCATCGCTGCACTGCACCTCGTTTCTGTGCTGGTGACAGGATGGCTGTGCCTCCCCACGGTGGGGGTGAAGGTCTGAGGTTGCCTGTGGGAAGAGCGGCTTGCTTGTGGCAGGGATGACAGTCCCACCACCAGGAGGCAGGACAGAGTGGGGACACCTCTGCCTGCTTGATTTTGAGTTCCTGATCCGCAGGTACATGGGGGTGCTGGCCTGAGCCTCGTGGGTGAGTCCTGGGCGGGGGAGGGGGCGGAGGAGCCAAGAAGGCAGGTGCTCTCAGAGCGGTTTCATCCTCTGAGGCAGAAAGGGCAGGAGCCTTGGGAAGATGGAGCGCTTCTGTTTGATGAGGCCCTTCAGCCCCCAGGGAGCTGTCGGCCCGGCCACTGCTGTTGACCCGTCTTCAGAAAGTGGAAGGAGAAGGGCAGTCATCAGCTAGGCATCCTCATGGGTGGACAGCTGTCTCCTGCGGGGCCCCCGCAGAGGATGCCCAAGGCGTGCTGTGGCTGGCTCTCCTGCTAATGACCTGCCACAGAGCCCTCCTGTCCCCAAGACCTGGGACCTCGAGGGGCCTCTGCTCTGTGGGAAGGGACTGGAAGGGAGGCAGGGCTGTTGGGGCAGCAGCTGGAGAGTCAGGTCCCGGGTGTCACTGTATGTCACTGTGACAGCGCCCAGACACTGCTGGCACCCTGCCCACATGTCAGAGGCGCTGGCCACTTCCATGCCCGTCACTCATTCCACCTGGTGGCGCCTGTGGCTCTGCCCCAGGGCTTTTTCTGCCCACTCTCCAGATGGGCAGGGCTGCAACATCACCGCCCCCCCCACCCCCAGGAGCTGCCTCCGCCAGCGAGCCCTTGAGTAACCCTGAGATCCCAGAGCTCCCCTTTCATCCTTGCACTCTGTCCCACTTCCCCACCCTGACCTGGGCTGCGGGGCTCCCTCCTGCTTGCCCTTGAGTCCTGTCTCACCCGGACTAAGACGTGGGCTCTCGGTGGGGCCGCCCGAGACGCAGTGCACTGAGCTGGGGGGTGTGGTCCAAGGACCTTCGGTGCCACCTCAGGCAGCTGCGCACCTTCCTCTCGTGGCCGCTGCTGGTGGGAGCATGGAGGACCTGGCCCACCTGGCAGGGTGCATTCCTGCCAGGTCCTCAGTCTTTTTCTGAGGTCCTGCTGTGTGCAGGGAGCTGAGCTAGGGGAGGAAGAGGCTACAGGGGTGGTCAGATGTGGCCTCCAGATTCTTAGCATTTGGAGTAAAGGGGTGGTGGGGGACACTGCCTAGCCAGGGAGAGAACCAGGCCAGGAGGGGAGATGGGACCTGGCCCTGGCCTCACGGCCCCGGAGTCAGGGTGTCCTGACAGTCAGCACCAGGACTCAGTGCCTGCTCACAGACCCTGCAGACAGGGGGCTCCCACCTGCCAGGGGCTGCACAGAGGGTCTGCGAGGAGGGCGGAGCAAGGGCTGATACTCCGGCTCCTGGAAATGAGAATGTTGCAGGTGGCTTTCACTCAGATGGGAACTGCATCATGAACCCCCCGAAGTTAGCCCAGTGGGCCCAGGTCAGGGATCAGCACGCCGCAGGGGAAGGTGGAGAGGATGCCTTGGCCAGCCCAGCTTGGAGCCCCCTCTGCAGTCACCTCCCCTCATTTTCCCTACAAGCAGCAAGGCCAGGAAATGACGCTTCCCTCCCTCAAGGCTCCTCTCCTCATTAATGCAAACCCTGGGATTAATTTAATTACACACTCACTCATCTCAGAGAGGCTGGGCCTCAGAGGCGCCCCGTGGGATCACGAGTTGCCCGAGGCTGCTGGGAAGGCTTGTCCTCCCTGAGTGCCAGTCCCTTCCCGGGGTCCCTGTGCTCCTGGTCCTCCAACCCACCCCCCAACCCCCACAGGTTCCATCTCCCTCTCATTCTTCCTCATTATAGGGCACCTTCTCTGGGTGACCAGGTGCCCTGCTCCCTGGCTCCTGGCCACGTGCAGCAGAGTGTGAGGACCGGGTCCAGTGTGGCGAGGGAGGCTAATCCGGGACTTGCAGGAGGCAGCCTAGGATCCTGTGAAGCTCCTCGGCAATGAGCAAGCTTGGGGCTGGGCCTCAGGAAGGGCCCCCAGCCCCAATCTGGGAGCAGTGGGCAGAGGGTGGCTGGTTGGGCCCGCTGTCCAGGTCTCCTTCCCGTCGATCCTTCTGCCTCCCTTGGATTAAAAACGTAAGCGACCTCAACAGCTGGCGGTGCTGTGTGAAAGGTGCCACAAGTTAATCGATTCTTTTTGTAAAAAAAAAAAAAGAAAGATTTCTCCCTCTTCTTGAAGGAGATTATTTGCCTACGGACAAGAAAGAGCGCGAATAAACGGAAGATCACTTGTTCCTCCGAGTACGCAGTGGCACTGGGGGTAGTTCCGGCGCTCCCCGCTGGCCTGCCCGCTGCGTAGGTGTGCCAGGCGCAGCGGCACTCACCCGTGCAACTCTGCGTCCTGGTGCAGCGTCTCCCACGCTGTGCAGGGGTGGAGCTCTTGCCGAAGGCCACTCGAGTGCTGGCAGGGTGCGGCTCGCTCTGCTGGGCACGCAGTTGTTTGTGGCCTTGGCCACTGGGCCACCGGGCCACGTCCGCATTCTTCCCAGCATTAATTCTTTAGGGTAAATGCCACTGGGATTACCGGATGATTCAAAAGAGCTTAAGACTCTCACGCCGTCCTTTTGAAATTCAAACGCAACCCCTCACACCCCGGTCTGAAGTGTGCTTTGTTCCCTGCAGCCTCTTGGGGCTTGGGGGCAAAGCCACAAAGATGGTGGCCGTGGCTTTGGGCCAGTGCCCATGTGTGGCGGTTAGGGAAGACAGCTGGCCTGCAGCTGTGGCCTAGGGACCGTGTGGTCTGCTGCTGGCAGTATGCAGCGGTGGCGGGGGGAGGGAGGGTATTGTTGGGTCATTTGACCTGTGTCCCTCTTCTGGGGCTGGCTCTGTCCCCACACTTTTATTCTCCCTGCTGTCCTGGGAACGGGGTGTGGGGCTGGCTGTGGGCTGAGGGGATGGCCAGCTCAGACAGGAGCCGTGGCGTGATCCACCCACCTGCCCGCCCGTCTGCCCGCTGCCCAGCAAGGACGCTGAGGTTCTCGGGCAGGTCTGCTGACTCTGTGCCTGGCCATGACTCCAACCGTGTCTGAGGAGAGGGAACTGCTGGCTGCTCCTGACTGCCACCACCCCGCCCCCAAATAGCAGAAAGAGGCAAAACTGTCCCTGTAGCCCAGAGACTGTGGGTAGGCAGTGCACCTGTCATCTGGAAGGATCTGTGGCTGTCCAGGGATGTATGTGACTTAGTGATCTGATGGGGCCGCTGTCCCCTCTTCTGAGTTCAGGGTTGTACCCGGTGGCGGGGGCTTTAGGGAACGAGGGGCTGGCTTGTGGCCGTGCCTGAAGTCTGGGTAGTAATGGAGTGTCCCGGGCGAGGCTTGACCCGGAACCGTGTGTCCTTTTGGGGAGTGTCTGCCAGCTTCCGTCAGCGGTGCTCTGAGCAGCCAGGCTTGACTTCTGGAGCAGCGACCTTCGGGGCAGCCTGAGCCCCTCTGCTCACCTGCCAGCCAGTGGGGACACTGTGTTCCTTGTGGCCTCCTCATCTGGAAAGTGGGGACAATGCCTGCTTGACCCTTTCCCGATGCAGAGGCTGCCGTGTGTCGCCTTGGGTAGGCGGTGGGTCCCCCCTCCCCCACCAACCCCTCCTAGAGGGAGACCGTACTGGGCTTCCTTGTCTTAACCTGTGCGGACGAGAGAGCTGGGAGCACTTTTGTGGTTTACCTTGTCCATTGTTTCCCAGCTGGTGTTCCGGGGAACCCTCCTGCTACCAGCATGCAGGACGCACAAGGGTTTGGGGAGCCTGGGCCCCAGTTCTTTACCTGTGCCCAGCACGCCCTGAATACTCGGGCCTTTCCCATAAGGCCTGTTTGTGTTGGTGGGATGTGGGAAGGGACGTGGGGACTGCTCGTCAATTTTGGATGGCTGATGAGTGAACTGAGGCTGGGGACAGGCATGGGGCATGGACTGCAGTGACCCTGGGCCAGAGAAGGCTGAGAGGAAGGCTTGTCATGGCTGCGGCCGCCCAGGCTGGCCAGGGCCACTGCCCAGGCAGGAGGGATCTGCCAGAGCTGGGCCTGAGCACAGCGTCCTGGCGGGGCAGCCTTTGGGGTCACGGCCTGGGATCCGGTCCCACCTCCACGCTGCCCTGCGCTGTGCTGGGGCCCGGCCTCTTCACCTCTCTGAACCCACATTCCTCGGCAGTTAGGGGGAGCTATCCAGGGGGTGAGGGGAAGCTAGTGTGGGGAGCGCCCAGCCCCCACAGGCCTCCCGAGCAGAGTTGCCTGTGGTCACCCAGTGTCATCCCTGGAGCTGTGTGGGCCGGCCTGGCAGGGAGCCACCCTTTTCTGTCTCTAGGAGGCTCTGAATTCCTGAGAGGTGACTGGGTGGGAGGAGTCGGTTCTGATCCCCAGAAGTGAGTGGGTGGGGATGGCTCCTTCCATTCCTGGCCAGGGCTGGGCCCAATGCTTAAAAAATTGCCTGTCCTAGGGCTGGCTGGGCGGGGCTCCCGAGGGTCCTTCCTTGTGCTTAGGGAGCAAAGTGGGGTGGGTCCGGGGCAAACAGGCACCTCTGCAGGCAGCTGCCTCTCGTACCTGGGGGTGGCCTTGCTGGTGGGCAGGGACTCTTGGGGCCTGGACCAAGCCCTGGTTCAGGGAGGTCACAGCATTCTGGGGTGAGGGCTGTCGTTGCCTCAATCCTGCAGGGTGCCAGTGGGGGACATTCATGTCACCCGTGAAGGTGCCAAGGGGCCAGGCTTGCTGGGTGGTGGCAGCCATGGGCTGGGGGTGGACAGCCATGCGCTTCTTCATTTCCACGGGTGTGCGAGGGTCCAGCTTGTCCTCCGGCAGCACCCAAGCCCCCTGGCCCCCTCAGGAATGTGAAAAGCCAGGTGGGTCTGTTCCCTGTGTCCCCGAGGTGGTCGTGTAGGGGGTTATGGAGCTGGCTTTGATTCTGAGATAAAGCATTAGCAGTGTCATCTGGGGAGACCCTATGTCCTGTTGGGGAGCAGTGACTGGCCTGAGGGTGAGCTCTGTTGGGTGCTCCTGAGGACAGGAGGCTCACAGACCATCCCTTAGCGGGTGGCCACTGGCCATCCCTCCCCTCCCCTCTGCGCCCGTACCACCCCTGCCGAGGTGGTTGGTGCCCTTGGCTGCCTGCCCTCTCCTTTGGCCTCACCTTTTCTGTGAGGGGGTGGGGGGAGGGCGACTCTCCCCATGGTGACTGAAGCTGATGTGCCCCTCGTGTTGTTGCAGATCCCTCGTCCACCTACGTCAGACAGCTGGAGACCAAGGTGAAGCTGCTGGAGGGTGACAAGCTCCTGGCGCAGGTAGGCCAGCGGTGGGCGGATGGCAGGTCCAGGCCCACTGCACCCCGCATCCCCACTTACCTGGGCTCCCTTCTCCCGTTATGCCCATAGCCTCCCACTGGCCTGCCTCTCCCGCTCCAGGTCACCTCCTGGAATGCTGGTATCCAGCCCTTGCTCCACAGTCCCTGGGGTCCTTCCATCACGTCCTTTCACTCTCTGCTCCCCAGTGGTCTTCAAGCTACCTGGGCGCCACACTGGGTCTGTCCCAGAGATTGTGTGGACTCACAGTTGCTGAGGAAATGGGCTGCTTTGCCCTGTGGCAGACCGGTGAACCAAGGCCCCAGAGCTGTGCTGGCACGCCTTGCTCAGATCCATGTGGAAACCCCCCCGCTCCCCTGCTCCCAGTCCTTTCGGGGCTGGGGTCCATCCTCCTCTCCTGGGCCTGGCAGGTGCCCACGGACAGATGAAGTCGCGTCTCATCCCCAGCATGGCCCTAGCACAGGGACGGTGGGTCAGAGACTCGGCGGTGAGGGCAGAGTAGGGCGGTATGGCTGGACCATGGCAGGCCTGCCTGTCAGCACGAGGGTCCTGTCCTGTTGGGGCAGGGGTTATGATGGCAGGCTGTGGTCAGCCCTGGCTGGGGTCCTGGGGGCCAGCTGGTTTGGCCCACCCCTCTAGCCTCTCTGTCCCTGGTACCCATCCCTGGCTCAGTCTAACCCTCTTCCCCCTACCCACAGCACCCCTAATCCATAGTGGCCAGCCAGCTGGGGTGTCCAGAGCATTTCTCTGGGAACCATCCCGGGCTGGGGGCGGGGTGGGGGGCTCAGCTGCCTGGTCCTGTTGCTAGGTGACCAGCAGGCGTGGTGCCACTGCCCCATTCAGGAAGCCCTTGGTACCCTCTCTGCTGGCTGGGAGGCCGGGGGCTCACAGACCAAGCTTGGTGCACAGTCCCCAGGCCTCACCCCACACTGGCCTCGTGGATGTTTCCTGCAGCCCAGCGGGACTCGGTGGGGTTAGGGCCCCCTTCACCCCGCCACCCTCAGCTCAGGTGCAGAGCCAGGTATTGAACTGCAAGGCTGGCTTTGTAACTATATGTGGTACTTCAAGGTTCTGCGCTGTGCCGGCTCGCGGGGCTGACGAGGGCAGGGAGGGGCTGGGGTCTTAACCTGGCTGTGGGCTGGGGCTCCTAAGACCTGATGTTCCGCGTGGACTTGTCCTGGGCCGGCTGTGGTTGCTGAGGAGGGGTGTGGGGTGGGCTGTGGGCACTGTGGCAGAAGTGATGGAGGGGACTCCAGGGAGTTGGGCTCAGGGCTCTACCTGTGAGCAGGCGCCCGGCCAGGGCAGGAGGAGGGAGCTGCCCCAGCTGCCGTGCAGCTGAAAGAAGGCTGAGACTGCATCTGGTGGCCGTGTGAGTTTGCCCCAGTCTACCCATTCTCTGTCCCATCGGCCCCTGGAGAAGCTGGGGCGGAGCTTGAGCTCCAAGTTTGGGATGGTGATCTGCAGTCCAGCTGAGGCATTGCTTGGTCGCTTCCACAAGGACGGGGGTGTCCCTGACCCCCTGCTCACTGCTGTCTTAGGCCACATTGCCCACTGGGAAAACACACCCCAGTCCCAGGTGTTGGACTTGGCCATGAACCTGTGGAAAACGTGCATGTGCTCAGGCCGTGAAGTGGCAGCCCTTCGTCTTCCTCCCTGCGGGTACCTCCTGGTTTCACAAGGGAGCCCCCATATCTCTGTCCCCTGGTTCTATGCCCACATGTGCAGAGGTGGAGGGGCCCTGTGTCTGGGGCATGGAGGGGGGATGACAGCCACTCCCCCTCCCAAGCCAACTCTGCCCTCTCCCAGGGGCCAGCCTGGGGTCCGTGGCCTGGAGGCAGCAGCATGGGGTTCGGCCCCCATCTGTTCCCACACCTGGGCCAGGCTCACTTCAGACATTGTCAGAAGGAGGGCCATGGCCCCTCGGCCCACACCCACACCTGCTGGCTGCAGGCAGTTAGATTGGGGTTTGCGGGTATTTCTGTGGAACTTTTGTTGCTTCCTGAATGAAGCCTTGTGAAGCTGAGCTGCTCTGGTGGCAGCTGTGTGGGCTCGTGTATGTCATGGGGGGTGGCTGGTCAGGTCCCTCCCCTCGTCTCTTCCTCAGCAGGGACTCCACTGGTGGGCCTGGGTCTAGCCCAGGATCCCTTAGTGAGTGGTAACGGGAAGAGGGCGGCAGCATGGTGCTGGGGCCTCAGCCCTACTGGCACATTGTGGGTCCTCTTGCCCACGTCTGGCCCTTGATCTCCAATCAGCATGATCAACCGGAGCCAGTGGCATTGGCAGAGTGTCTCCGGGATCATGGATGAGGCTCCTGCTGTCCCTGTCACCTGCTATCACCAGAACTTGGGCTTGAGGGTGGGTGGGTGTTGCTGGCCACGGAGGACAGCACTGGTGTTCTAAGTTATGCGGGAGAAATGAGAGACGGAGAGACAGGGAGAGGAGGCCCCCAGTCTGCTCAGGGCTTCCTGGTGGCAGTTTACAGCTTGTTCGCCTTTGGATTCCTGGGGGGCTAGGGGGCACCAGCCTCATAAGGATCCTCAAGCCATTCCTATCCCCTAGGCTGTTTGCTCACCTGTAAACGGGACATTTACTCCGTGTGTAAGTGATCACCCGTTGAGCATGTGGCACTGGGGGTGCAGGGCTGCCCAGGTGGAGGTGTGCCCTCAGGGGGCTCGCTGTCCAGCCTCTCGGTTGTCCCCGCCTGATCACCTCCCTGTCCCACCCAGCAGGACTTCCGTGCACAAGGCGCTGCTGGAGGACAGCAAAGGTGGGGGGAGCCCCATGGTGAGGACTTGGCCCACGGTGAGAGTCCTGGCCTTATTCTACCAGGGTCCAGGGAGGGTGGGGTTGACTGAGCCTTCGTCCCCCAGCCTCCTGCAGGTCGTGGTTCCCGGCTGCAGCGTGGCTCCTGCCAGCAGCCTTCCCAGGCACCCCAAGTTGCATGGCGCTTATTCTGGGCTCTCTGCTCCGTGGCTGCCCACTCTTGCTGATGAGGGTTGGGACCCTCCAGTGGGGATCCTGGCTCTACCCCTGCTGGACTGCCACTTCCTCCAGGACTGGGCTGCAGGGTCTGAGTGGTCACTTCTGTGTCTCCAGTGCCCAGCACAGCTGGACTGAGTGCTTGTTTCTTGGGGCCCCTCTGGCTGCCCCCCTACCCAGAGTCCTAGGCCAAGAGGGAGTGTGGCTCTTGCCCAGAATAGGGAATGTCTTCTTAACCAAGGGAGAACTGCTTTAAAAGGTAGTGAGCATATCATTCTTTGGAAGTAATCAAGCGGCGGATGGATGACTATATTTGGGAACCTTGAAGACACTGCTGCTGTGGGTGGGCTTGGCCTAGGCCACGTGAGCTGTGGCCTGTGAGACTTCATGACTCTGGCCCTGAAGTCTTGTCACTGAGGTCGTGGCACAGAAATCTCCAGCTCGGCACAGCGAGGAGTCTGCCTGCTGGCAGAGAGCCGGGACAGCAAAGCTATTCTTTGAATCTCTTAAGGGGACATGGCTTTGGGGTTTGGGTGGGAGGGCAGGGAGCTGCTATGGGATCCCACTTCCCGATGCCCCCCCCCCCGCCCCACTGCCATGGCCTCTATTTAACTCCAAAATAGCTTTAATTAAAAATGTGCCTGAGCGCTCACAGCCTAAATTACTGCACTGCAGTTCGTGTTTTCTTTCTCTTGTCGGCTTTAAGGTTTCATCAGCACAGCTGCTTCCTTGGCGCTGGTGCTCCATGAGCCCCTGCACGCGTCTCTGTTGCTCCTGTGGGTTCTCTGGGCCTGGCGCGCCGGGCACGGGCGCTGTGATTGGTGCCAAGGCCCGGGCTCTGCTTTCCCTCAGTCAAGGCCCTGCTGGGCTGGTAAATGAAGCTTCCGTGTGCACCCAGCCACCAGCGCGAGGGAAGTGCGAGGAGCCCAGGATGTCGCCTCACACCGGGCGAGCAGGCGGTGGTCCAGGCCCTGGCTGAGCCGCCCTGAGCCTGCCTGCACCCCTCCTTAGCACAGCACCCCCACCCTGCCAGGCCACACAGGGTGGAAGTGACCCCAGGATTCACACCAAGCACAAATGGGGGACCTGAGGCCTAGTCGGGGCAGGTTGCCTGGCATGGGTGATTTCATCAGCCTCCTGAGGCTGCCAAAACCACACACCGGGTGGTTTAAACCAATGAGGTGTATTGTCTCATAGTTCTGGGGGCTGGAAGTCCAAGGTCAAGGCAGGGACGGTTCCTTCTGAGGGTGGGGACAGGAGGATCTGGCCCAGGCCTCTGTCATTGGCTGGAGACTTTCCTCTGTGGGTGTTTGTGTTCCAATTTCTCCTTTATAGGAGGACATTGGTCACTTTGGATTAGGGCCCACCCTAATGACCTCATTTTGACCTGATCACTGCTGGGAGGGCCCATTTTCAAATCGGCCCCATCGTGAGGTCCTGGGGGTCAGGACATCGACACATGAACAGGAGGCCCCGGTTCAGCTTGCAGCCGTGCTGTGTCAGCCTGATGCGTGAGAAGGTGGCTTTGGGTCCTGGAAGAATCCCTGAGCCAGCTCTCAGCTCCCGTGTGGCTCAGGCAGAATTCTGTGTGTCCTGGTGTCTCAGTCTCCTCACCTGTAAGACAGATGATGGGGAGGCCACTGCGTCGCCTGTGGCACTGAACTGGATGCTGGCCCCTGGGGACACCTTGGGCAGTGGCTCTTTTCTCACCTTCCCCTGGTCCTAGATCCTGGGATACTTCAAGGTCTGGCAGACTGAGCCACCTGGCCTGAATGAACCACTCCTCTGTCCCTTGTCTGAGTTTTGAACCGTTCAGGCTGGGGGAGAGGGGACAGGTCTGCCACCATCTAAGCCCATTTCCCTAGGCCCTGAGGAGGACTGGCCCTCTGATCTGTGGGTCCCCTTGCCCAAGGCCTATGGAGATTTCTGCAGTGGGGTTTCTGCAGTGGCGGCTCTGCTCTTGGGGGTCTTCTGTGACAACAGGCTCTGGGCCATTCCTGCTCCCCTCACCTGTTTGGTGTTAGGGGTGGGCCGTCGCATCCCCACCCCCTGTGTTGTGGGCATGTGGTCTCTTTAAATGCCTCATTAGCGAACCTCAGAGCCGGTGCAGCTTCTTCCTCAGCAGGGGAGGAAGCCCCTTTCCAGCATCTGAGCAGATGGTCAGTCTAGCAACGGGCAGGAAGACAGTAGGAATTTCACCTCTGTCCCCTTGCCCAAGGCAGAACCGGTATCCACTGTGAGCCACGCACCAGGAGAGAGTCAGCATGGCAAGAGGCGGAGCCCAGGACTGTAAGCCAGAGTTGGGCTCCTACCCCCAAAGAGCCACTTACCAGCCGGGTGTCCTCAGGCCAGTGGCTTAGCTGCTCTGTGCCTCTGTTTTCTCATCTGCAAAATGGGGACAGTTGAGGTGCCTGCCCCGGGATTAAAGGGCAGGTTGTGGGAAACACGAGGGCTGTGGCTACTGAGTGTCCTTCCGGACCCCAATTCAGGGGGAAGCAGAGACCCTGCAAGTTGGTGGTTTGCTCAGGTCCAACCTAACACAATGGGGGTTGGGGATCTGGGCCCTTCCCAAGAGGCCGCCCCCTTCCTTGGAGGCCCTGTGGGCTGCCCAGGGGCCCCATGAGGCCGCGTGTGGTGGTGGGGGAGACCTTGTCCGCATGCTCCTGTCTGTCCCAGGCAGCGTGCGCCCTGACATTGCGAGGTGTCGTGCCAGCTGAGAGTAGCCACGCTGCAGCCACACTCGGGGACACCTTGTTAGGCCTGGCGATGTTCTTAATGGCCTGCAGATGAGTTCTCTTACAAGTAAAGGAAAAAAAATGTGAATCAGGTGGGACCCGTCAGCTCCTGTGAAGGGCCTGAGGAAGAGTGGGGGGTGCGTCCCAACCCGGCTGGCTTTAGTGGACTGGGACCTGGGGTGCACCCCACCTGGCCTCTCACAGGGGCAGCTGCATTCTGGCGGGAGCCTCAGGGAGGGCTGTAATGGGTGGGGGGCGTTCTGGTGGCAGTGGGTAGCAGATGCTGCCAGTCCTTGTTAAATCTGGAGCTTTAAATACGTGGAGCTCCTGTGAGGTGCCTGGGGGACCCCTCGCTCCTGCCCTTGGTGTGGGAAACCTGCTCCGGCCAAACTGAGGTCCTGGTGGCTTTGGGATGATGGGTCTCCGGGGCAGGGGGCCGAGGTGAGGGATGTGGCCAGGGGGTGGGGGGGTGCTGGCTGATACCACCCCTCTTCCCTTCCAGCTGCCCTGCCCCCACGTCCTGCCGAGGACCTGGCTTCAGGTAGAGCTGCCTGGCAAACCTTGTGTGCCCAGTGTTTGGGGTGGGGGTGGGGGTAGGGGCTGTTTTGAGTGCTGTGTGGTGGCCTATCTGCTCTGGGTCCCCTCACTTGGGTCTCCTCCTGGAAGCTGCTGCACGGGGGCCCTTCTAACCCACTCTCAGTGGGCCTGCCCACCTGTCAGCATCTTCCCTACTCTGCAGGGGCAGCCCCCAGGTGCAAGGCGGGAGGAGGGGCTGGCTAAGGCTGCATGAGTTAGTGGTGGCTCCCAGCAGGCCCAGGTCCCTGTGCAAAGTCCCTGGGGCCCAGTGCTGGGCTTCCTCCCCCACCCCCCAGGAGTTTGGTGTTCCTAGCAGTCCCCGGTGAGCAGGCTGCTAGGTGGGGACAGGCTCCCCCTCTCCCATGCCCATGCTCACCCTGGAGCCCCCACCCACAGTTGGGTGCTACCACCTGCTGGGGAGCACACAGTAGGTGCTCACTGAACATAAAACTGCTGCAGCAGAGGGTCCCACTCCAGGGCCAAAGCCCTTTGGGGCAGGAAGGAGAGGTCAAGAAGCTGCCCCTGAGCAAACCCTGAAAGGTGGCCCGCCCACAGCTGCTGGCCCCCCAAACAAGGAGCTCCACGTGGCCAGGGAGGTGGGGGCTGCCCCACCATGGCCCCTTCTGTCCAGCACCCCTCTGACAGTGTTCCCAGGTGTTGAGAGGGTGAGGACAAGGGAGTCCCTGCAGCTTTGCCAGCAGAAGCCCTGGTGGGAAGCTGGTGGCTGAGGCCCAGGCAGGCTGGGGTGGCCTGAGCCCACACAGTGGGCAGCATTGTAGTGACAGCCCTGGACAGAGCCCAGGTGTCCGTAAGTGTGCTCTCAGGGGCTCTGCAGCCTCCTGGTCTCCCTCCCGGTCCAGAGGGCTCCTGTTGCTCTTGGGGGGGCACTAGACAGGGTGGGTGGGTAGTGCCGTGTTTGTGGCCCTGAACTGTTTCCTTCCCTTTTAAGGGTTCGGGAAATCCTGTTCCGCCCCTGCTGTGTGTGTGTGAGCTGTCCCCTGCCCTGCCCCCACGTCAGGGGACTGCAGGCCTGGCAGGCGTTCTGCCCCGGGGAGCAGCCATGCCCCCACCACCGGAGGTGCAGGACCAGTCCCCCACCCCAAGACCGTCTCAGCTTCCTTCCCTCATCGAGGAAACCTAGGGATTTCTTTCTTCCAGGGCACTAACAGGCAAATGCCAGGATTTTAATTTGGATTTAAGTGCAATTATGGTTCCTCATTTCGATGCGTCATTAGTCACGTTGCCCCTAATGAGAGATTGTGCATTTTCCCACCAGCTTTGAGGCTTGCTAATAAAGTTCTGCGGATGTGCAAATATTTATAGATGGTCACTGAAGGCGGGGTAGGAATTGCATGCTGCCTAATGAAAAAACTCCCCACCCTGATGCCCGCACCGCCTCCCAAGGAAACTGTCTGGGGGAGGGGAGAGACAGCCCAGTGTTCTGAGTGACAATGTGGGGGCTGCCTCAGGACCCATTTGGTCCAGGGCCAGAGAGGCTGGGGTGGGGGGGGGTGGGACTCGGCCCAGGGCAGAATCTAGACCACTTGTGAGGAAGGACAGAGCAGCTCCAATGCCTCAGGTTGATGGGACGTGGCCATACTCCGGTGCATGGCTGTCCCATTTTATATAAGATCAACGGTCGTCCCAAAGGTCTCCCTGGTGAGACTGTATCGCACTTTGAGGGCCACCGTGAAGGGGTGATGAGCGGGAGGAGGCGCCCCCAGCTGGGGCCCCTGCCCCTGCCCTGGCTGGCCTCCTCCCCTCCAGGGTTTGTTTGAGTAACTCAGCAGCCTGCTGATGGATGGGACATTCCCCTGCATGTTATCTGCCCAGCAGCATTCCCTCAGTGCCTTTGAAGTCCAGAAATGCCATGAAAGGCCCAGAGGCCTGGATTCTGCTCAGCTGGACCCGGGGCAGTGGGATTGAGCACAGCCCCTCCCTGGTTCTCTCCCTGTCCTGCCTGGGTCCCAGCCCCCAGCACCAGCCTCTGCCGGGAGGGTTGGGGGAAGGGCCAGCTTTACCCTGAAGGAAAGGCCAAATAGGTGTGTTCATTCCTTCATCTGTTCCTTCACTCGTTCCTCTCACACTCATTCAACCTCCCCTCCCTCCCAAGCCCGCGCTGGGCTGGCTGTCAGTCAGGAGTGCACTGGTTCCTGCGGGTGCTGAGGGTGAGGCCCAGGGTCTGCGTTTGGGAGCTCCTGTCCGATGGTGGAGGCTAAGGGGAGCCCTAAGCAGAGAGCCCTGTGAGGGGCTCACCCTGCAGCGAGCCCCAGCACTCATGGGAGGCAGGAGGACTTTCCTGTGGAAGAGGGGGTTCCGGAGGGTGCGGGGAGCCCTGGTGTGGGAAGCTGGAGCCGAGGAACAAAGGTCAAGGGGTGGGAGAACATGCCCTGTTCACTTACCTGCTACCCACGTTTGTGCAGCAAGGGGTAGGGGGAGCAGGAGGAAGCGCCTGCCTGGATGGGGCCTGAAGGGCTGCAACAGGGGGGTGGGAGTCGAGCGGGTGGGCAGGGCCTCCCAGCAGGTGTCCAGAGTGGACCACAGCCCTGAGGAGGAGCTGCTCCAAGGGCCCGGCTACTACCGGTGGGGCACAGTCCTCAGCCACCTGCGCCCGGCTCCCCATGTCAAACCTCTCTGCCCCTCTCTCCCGTGCAGCAGGCAGGTTCTGGAGAGTACCGGACGCTGCGGAAAGGCTTCTCCCCATACCACTCGGAGTCCCAGCTTGCCAGCCTGCCCCCCTCCTACCAGGACGCCCTGCAGAATGTGAGTGCCCGTTCCCCAAGCGCCCCACTGTTTCCCTGTGAACCTGCCACCTCCAGAACCCTTGGTCCCCATTCCAGTGGAGGGGTGGGGCTCAGACCCTTTGGTGACCTGCCGGTGCCTGAAGGCAGTCTGTGACCGAGCTGGGTCCGGGGAGGGTAGTGGGTCAAGGCCTAGCCTTCCTCATTCTCCCACCTTCTAGAGCTTTGTAAGGGCCCAGTGTGGCAGGGTGAGGTGGAGGCCCAGCTTGGGGTGATGGTGTGGCACACTGGGCAGTGTCCAGAGGCCACAAGAGCAGCTGCCCAGCTGCCATCCCACTGTGCACCTTGGTGGCCTGTGTCACCCTTGGGCATGGTGGGGAGAGGGTATGGGCAGGCTCTGGTGCTCGGGGTGGGGCCGGTGTGTGTGGGAGGGTCGCTCCCCCAGGCTCTGAGACAAGGGTGGGTATGGGGATGGTGTCCTGCAGTTAATCCATAGGGACCTCCAAGGTGATCCTGGGCTGTGACTGGCCCTGAAGGGACAGGCAGGGGCGGCATGGGGCCTACTCTCTGGGATGCAGACAGCAGCCCTGGGGGCAGATGTGTCTGTCAGACTTGGGTGGGACCAGCATACCTGGATCTCTAGGGGCAGAGAGTCCATGTATGGTGGCCAGGGGCTGGGAGGAGGCTGAACTGGGGAGGGGTATGGGGTTGCTTTTTGGGGTGATGGAAATTTTCTCTTGTGATTGCACCCATCTGTGAATTCGCTAAAAACCACTGCCCAAGAAGCACTACCCTCCCAAGCTTGGAAGAGAATCGGAACAAGAACAACCGCCCAGGGGGCTTACCTCACACATAAACTGCAGAGAGGCAGGGGCCTGGCCTGTCTGGGCCAGGCCAATGTCACTCTGTGGGTCCTGGCCCCACTTCCCCCCTCCACCTCGGCCAGCAGGGACCATCAGGGCGCCCCTGCAGAGTTGCACCGGCCTCGGTACTGGTGGACATATGCGACCACCGGTGGAGCCGCTGTTTCTCCCGGAGGCCCTCGCCTCTTGTCCAGGCATGTAGCTGCCCACGCTGTGCGGACAGCAAGGCTCCCAGCAGCAGATACTCTTGGTGTTTAGGCGGGGCCTGTGGCCGAGCGAGGGTCCAGTCACTTCCTGAGTAAGGGCCCTGAGGAGCCTGTGACACCCACGCAGGTGGCTCCTCCACCCCATCTCCCCACCCCCTCCGTCCATTCTGACGGCTAACAACGGTGGAGTGCTGTGTCCTGACATCCTCTTGGCGATCTGCAAATTGGCCAGTGTTCTGCAGCCTGGCTGGCTGCTGTGCTTGTCAGGCCCATGGGTGTGAGCCGACGGAGCCGGGCCCACGGGGGTGGGGTGGGTTGCCAGCTCCCTGTCCCACCGTCTGCCCGCCCGTGGCAGAACCCAGTGTCTGAGCAGGGCCTCCCCAGCTTCTCCCCCACAAGGGTCACTGGCCTGGGTGGCCATGGGGCAGGGGGCAGGGCTTCTGCTTCAGGCTGCAGGCTGCAGGGGGTAACTCTTGCCTCTTGGAAGGAGCTGTCCTCAGAGGGGGTGGTTTGCACCCATCAGCCTCCCGAGAGGGGAATTAAGGCTTCTGACTGCCGCTCAGGGAAGCTGGTCTCCTCACGTGGTTTTGTCAGTGGACTTTATTTTTAAGCATACAATTTGGTGGTTTTTAGTGTATTCACAGATTTGCGTGATCATTAAAAGAGAACATTTTTATCACTGCTCCCTGCTCCCCCCCCCATAAAATTATACTCCTTAGCATTCTCCCTCCCCTCCCCCCTCCTTCATCATCCCTGGGTAACCACTCGTGGACTCTGCCCCTATAGATTTGCCTGCTCTGGACCCTTCATAGAAGTGGAGTCTCCCGATACACGGTCGATTCTTTCTGACTGGTCTTTCACCAAGCACCACATTTTGAGGGCCATCCATGCATGTATCAGTACTTAATCCCTTTTATTGGTGAAGGGTAGTGCATTGTGTGGGGATGCATTTTGTTTACGCCTTCACCAATTGCTACATATTTATGCACTTCCCATTTTTTTTTTTTTGCCTATTGTGAATAGTGTGGCTGTGAGCATTCCTGGCCAGGTATTTGTGGGCACGGAGGTTTTCAGGTCTCTTGGGTAGACACTGGTCTCCGCTGTTGGGGGCCCAGTTCTCTAGTCCCACAGACCCGGGTTTTGAGGCCCAGCCCCCTTGTTTACTAGCTGTGTGGCCTTGACAGGCTATTCAGCCTCACCCTCCTCAGCTGGACGATGGGGATGTGAAAAGCTGGTGGCTGGCTGGAGGGCTGGAGTAAGAACTGAGTGGGCGAAGGCCATGGGAGGCCTTCCAGGGGAGCTGTGCTTGGGAGTCCTGTGTGGGGGGAACAGCCCTAGCTGCATATTATTGGTGCATATTGTTTGTCCAGTGGTGGCTTCATTTCCCGCTCCCATGGCCATGCTCTGGCCGGGGATGCCAGCCAGGAAAAGGCTGCATTGCACAGCCTTCCCAGGCGCCTCCTGGCTTTCCTCCTGCCTTTGCTCCAAGAATCAGCCCCCTTACAGAGCAGGTTGTTCAGGGAGCCCCAGGTACAGACAGGACAGGAGGCCAGAGACGCCAAGAGCCGGGTGCCTGACTGTACCTGTGTGGCTGTTGCCCCCTCCTGGCCAATGGGGGTAGTGCAGCCTTCTACCTCAGGTCACTCACCTGTGTGGCCTGCCTTCCACCTGCCTCCAGACGCCCAGAGGTTCCAGATCTTTTTGGCTCCCTCACGTGACAGATGTGGCCTGGGCACCAGAGGCCAGGCACCTGGGCTGGAGTCAGGCGGCGTGCCAGGGCTCTGCGCACACCCTGGGACCCAGGGAACCTTTTTGTTGTCCAGATGAGGAAACTGAGGCAGAGTGGGTCAGGCCCTGCCTCGAGTCACAGCGAGCAGAGCCTCACCCAAACCCAGCTTTTTTGGACTCCAAGGCTGGAGGTCCCTGCCTCCCTGCTGCTGGCTACAGGGTGAGCCTGTGAGACCCTAGGGGCAGGCAGGTGGGGAGAACGGAGGGGTTGATGGCTGCTGGGCAGAAGGTTCTGAGCCCTGAGGGTCTTGGCACAGCATGGCTGGGTGGGCAGGACCCCAGGGCGGTGGCCCTCAGCCAACTCACACAGTCTGCTGGGGCCCTGGAGGAGCCATTGGCCCATGGATGGGAAGGAAGCCAAGACTCAAAGGAGGGCGGGGTCTGGGGAACCCAGCATAGAGGCCCCCTCCCTGCTCCTGGGCTCACATGCTGGCTGGGGCTCCGGCTCTGGGTGTTCTCTGTCCCAATCCCCTCAGGCCCACTCCCAGCATCTTCTGAACCCCTGGTTCCTGTGGGCCCTGGAGGCTTCATCCTTGAGGCCTCTGTGAGTTTCTTCCATGGGGCCCTGAATCCAGGATCCTCCTTGCAGCCCAAGGCCAAAGCCTAGCACTCGGGTCCCTGGCTCCCTGGGCCAGTGACCCTTGTGGGGAGAAGCTGGAGGGCCCTGGGCAGACACTCAACCTCTGCCACAGGCAGGCAGGGTACTGAGAGTCTGGGCCCCCTCCTCTCCTGGCTCATCTGGTCCCTGAATCTGGTATGGGATTTTGCTACCTAATTGCCAGTTAGAGTGTGTGCTGAATCAGGTGGCTAGGAGGCAGGGCTCAGGGCTGGAAGGGACTTATAACCCCGGGGCTTGGGGGGTGGAGTAAGGTGGAGCAGCCACTAGGCAGTGGGGGAGGGGAGGGGACTCTGGAGTTAGGACACCTGGGGTTTGCCAGGGGATCTCTGTGAGTCTCCGCATGCTGCCTTCGCTTGGCAGGTAGTAGACCTTGCACATGCTCCGTGTGGAGGAGCCCGAGTGGCGTGGTGGGCTCCAGGTGCTGCCCCTCAGCCCTGGCCTGCTCTGCACACCTGCTCTCCCCTCCCCATCAGCTGCCCTGTTTCCTCCTGCCTGGCCCTGGGCCGCACAGAATCGGGCCTCGCTCAGTGCTGGTCACACCTGTGGCCACCACCTGGGCCTCTTCAGGGCGAGCTAAGCCACGTGATTCCCTCCCACAGGGCCCGGGCTGCCCTGTGCCCGAGCTGTCCTCGCCCCCCTCAGCTGGCTACAGCCCTGCAGGACAGAAGCCGGAGGCCGTGGTACACGCAATGAAGGTGAGGGCCAGGCCCCGCCCACCCTCCCCCAGGACCCACTCCCTGCAGAGCCTGATCTTGGGTGCCCTGCGGGCCATGTGCCCCCTCGGGGGTGTCTGAGTGGGGAACACTGTCCGGGAGACTATGGGAGGCCAGGTGCCCGTGGCAAGTGTGGCACCTATCTGCTCTCCCTACACCTGGGGAAACTGAGGCCTGGGGGTGTAGGGAAAAAGCAGGCACTGACTCAAGGTCAGAGTCACGGGCAGGACTGGGGCCCAGGTCTCCACGGCCCAGCCGCTCCTCAACGCTGGTGCAGCTGCCTCCTCCAAAGGTGTCTGCGGTCCTGAAGAAGTGCTCCTGTCTCCCGGGCACATCTCCTCCTGCGCCCACCACTCTCCCCACCCTCTGAGCTGCCACAGCCTCCCCAAGCTCGCCCCCCCGCCCCCTGCCACGTGCACAAGTGGGCGCTGTCCCCCCAGATGCCGGGGCCCTGGGTTGGAGTGCGTCCACCTGTCCGAGGTGGCCCGCCATCAGCTGCCTGACATGGGGGTACTGCTTCCCTTGTGTGGTGTCTACAGTGTCCCTGGGGTGAGGGGAGAGGACTCAGAATGAGGAGGGATGACCTCCTTGCCCCCTCGCCCATGGGCCCTGTCCCCTGCAGGTCCTAGAGGTGCACGAGAACCTGGACCGGCAGCTCCAGGACAGCTGTGAGGAGGACCTGAGCGAGAAGGAGAAGGCCATCGTCCGGGAGATGTGCAACGTGAGTGTCCCCAGGGCAGGAGCGGGCCCTCACAGCTGGGCGGGGCATCCAGGCCTGACGCTGGGAGCCTGGTCGCAGCTGTCCCTGCCAGGAAGGATGGTGACCTGGGGGACGGGGGGACGTGCTGGAGCCTGGGAGCCCCGGTCTGTCCTCACTGCCCCTGTACCCTCGAGGATGGAGGTCCCTGATCTCAGCAGGTCTATCTGTCCCAGAAACGTGCCCCTGGCCCCCAGGAATGGTCTTGTTTACCCATGTGTTCCGACCTCAGTCCTGGTCCCAGGCAACTGGCTGCTGGCCTCCCAGCTGGGTGGGGCCCCTGGTGTCTGCCTGTCACACAGGTGGCGCTCAGACCGGAGGAGCAGGCGGCCCCCCGACTCTGGGGCCTGCAGGGCTGGGGCTGCCTGAGAGGGACAGACTCACCCCCGACCTGCCTCCCTGACACGGTTCTGTCTGGGCCCCTGCAGAAGCCAGCAGGACGGGGTGGTTTGCAGGGGCTGATCCAGGGCCTCTTGGGGGTGGAGCGTTCCGAACCCCCCTCTGACACTGCTTTCTGAGTCTCTGGGTCCCCTGGACAGCTGCAAGGCCAAGCCTGCACCCTAGTGGTGACCTGCTCAGGTGGCTGTGAAGATGGATGTGCAAGGACTGGGTCTCAGCGTCTTTGGGCCTCACGTGGCCTCTGTTTCCCCTCCTGGCCCCATGGCTCTGGGGATGTGTGGGTAGGCTTGGGGTGGGCCCTGCACTCACTGCTGGCCTCTCCGCACAGGTGGTCTGGAGAAAACTGGGGGACGCCGCCAGCTCCAAGCCCTCCATCCGGCAGCACCTGTCTGGGAACCAGTTCAAGGGGCCTTTGTAGGGCCTCTCCTCTGTGGACTCGGACTGTTCCTGCCCGGGGTCCCCAGGGGAAGTGGTGGGCCTTCTGGCTGAGCCACTCTCAACATCTGTGATGAATTGTACATAGGATGCTGCCTGCTGTGGGTCCGACCCACTGCTGGCCGGGCCCCCATCACCCACATCTCACACACCAGCAAACCGGGAAGCCGAGAAGCCACCTCCCCGAGGTTCCCTGCAGCCCAGCGGCCTGGGTGGCCACTCCCACTCCGGGCCCAGGCCTCAAGCTCCCTGGGCAAGAACGGAAGGATGCTCTCAGGCTCCGGCCCCGGGGACTGTGTGGGCTGGGCCCACACTTCCTCAAGCCCTCGGTTCCTCTGTCCCCTGGCTGCCGCCACACTGGGCCACGGCCACTGGCAGCTGGACCTGGTGTGGGCAGTGCTTTTCATCCACCTGCTGTCACCTGGACGCTGGCTCCCTAAGCACTGGGTTCCCTGAGTCACGGATGGGGTGCTCCTGAGGCCCCTCCCCTGGCCTGTGCCCTGCCCCTGCTGCCAGCTGCTGTTTGGTTTTAGATTTCATACCCCCCAACCCCCAGTGTCACCTGCCCTGTGCCAGGGGTGCCCTCTCTTTTTGGTTGCTCCCTGCCCAGGCATCTCCATTTTCATGGTTCTCATGGGCCAGGAACACGGGGAAGCCCAGCAGAGTGCCTGGCCTGAGCCACACGTGCCCCTTTCTCTGGATGGGTAGCACTGCGTCACGCCTTGGCCTCCGGTCCGCCGTGGTGTCCCCTGGAGCCTGGCCCTGTCCTTGCTCACTGTGGACAGAGCTGCACGGCCACAGCGACAAGACTTCTGCCCTCCTGGGAAGGAGCCTGGCCTGGCTGTGGCCAGAATGTGCTGAGTGACCTTCACTCAGCCTCTCTCTGCCCCTGGTGCCAAGTGCGGTCTCGGCCGCGCTCTCGGCGGTGCGTGTGGTGGACGCCATTGGCTGCCACCCGCCTGTGCCCTCAGCACACGAGCCGGTGGTGTCACCTGCAGGGGCTGCTGGGGTCTGGGGCACTGGGCCCACGCTGCGTGCTGCTGCCTTGTTGCCTCATCCGGTGGACTGTTCCCCCTACCCCGAGCCCCATGTCCTTCGAGGTGGGTGAGGGTATGAGGAGCTCCTTGCGGGCTCTGAGGGTCGGCCGAGACTGTCGGTGTAAATGACCAAGGGTACGCTGTAAAGTGCGGTATGTTTCCAAGTTTATGTTTGAGGAAAAGGAGGCCCAGAGGGTAGGTGATTCGTGGCTCCCTGCCTGTGAGCCCCAGGGCCTGGGGGCAGACAGGGCCCGTCGATGCTGTTGGGGGGCCCTGGCGTTCACTCGCTTCTTGCCCATCGGACTCCCCTGTTCCGGGGGCACTGAGGGCTGCAGCAGCCTCACGAGGCCCTGGGGGCTTGTCTTTGCATCAGGCAACTTCATCCAGGCCTGTGTGAGGGATGGGGGACAGGACCCAGCTGTTCCCACCGTCCATTTGCTGTTGGGGCGACACTCTCAGGGGAAAGGCGCACGCCCTCCTTGTGCCCAGGGAGCTGAGGGGGCCTGCTGATGGCCACAGGCATGTCCCTCCTGATGGCCACAGGCATGTCCCTCCTGCCCTGGGCATGACAGGGAGCCATGGGCTCTTTCTGAAAGGAACTTGCCATCAGGTCAGGTGGTGAGCTCCTTGTCATGGGGGCCATGCGCTTGGAGCAGGGTGAGCATCCCTGCTCATGGCACTGCATGGTCGCTGTCCAGGTGGGCAGTGAGCTGGGGGACAGAGGCCCCAATCTGGTCTTGGAGTCCAAAGAGCCACAGCAGCTGAGGGCCCTGGGCCCATTTCGATGGGAGCCATGTCTGGGAGCCCCTTCGCCATGTTTGGATCAGGTTGGCTTTGCCATGACTGACAATAAGCAATAAGGAAGGTCTGTTGGTACCTGCAGACCCTGCAGCTGACCCCGGGGAGGGCAGCCTCGGGGACCCTTCCCCTTTGGAGGGAAGTGACCCTGCCCTGGGCTGAGGTGGTGCTCAGGGCAGCATTCCTGCCAGAGTCCTCCTGCCTGCCACGTAGGCGCGGGGAGCCGGTGCAGAGACCCTCCTGCCGCTGCCCGTGTCCCCAGGCCACTGTAGTGTGGGGTGGCTTTCTAGGGCAGAACTGTGCCTGTGACGGTCACCTCGCTAATGTAATCAGCTGTTGAAAAGCTGCAGCAGTAGCTCTCTGCCTGACCCCACACTGGGTCCATTCACAGTAGTGGGGTGGGGTGTGGTGGGGTTGGGTGGGGAACCCACAGGCTGGGGAGCTCTAAGGGGCCTCAGCACAGGGGTGGCCAGGGGCCAGCTCAGGGGAGACCCAGCTCTGCCACTAACAGGGGTTGTGATGTGAGGGGTGGCACTGGATGACCCTCCTCCCCTCTGGAGCCTTAGCTCTAAAAGCTCACAGTGGGTGGGGATGTTGGTGAGCTTGGCGTCCTTTCGTAAAGGTCCCTTTCCTCTCCAAACCCCCTGCTTCTAGATCCTGAAGCCATGGGGCCACCTGCCCTGGGCTCCAGTTCCCACTGTGACAGAGGCCACCCTTCTAGCCTCACCCCCGGGCGCCACGCCTGCCTGGGATCGCAATCCGCCGAGCACATTTTCTAGGGTGGCGTGTTTTTATCCAGAAGTGGTTAGCTCCACACATCAGTGTTTAAAAAGTGACCTTTCACTTTTTTTTCTTGAAAACTTGAGAGGAAACAAAATACTACTGATTTTTTTTTTTAAACAACGCATGACTGCAGAGCGGGAGAGGTGTCTATTTTTCATGAAGCGGGGAAGGGTCTGCTGCTTTCTGGAACTGGCGGGAACGTCTGGTTCCTGTCCCCGCGCCGCAGCCACGCTGTATTTTCTGTAGGACGTGACCCCTGGGCACTGGGGCCAGCCCCTCCCGGCTCCAGCCCGTTTCTACCTTCTATCGAACCCCTTTGATTTAGGGGAGAGCGAGCGAAAGAAATAGGACTTTTTGATAGTGTGGTAAAAACATTGAGCTATTTTAGTACAAGGTAACAGAAGAGTGTGACAGTGTATACTTTGCGCTAGATAAATAAAGGCTCTTTGCCAGCCTCCATGGTGGATGCCCAGTGCCTGTTTGTCTCGCATGGGGTGTGTGGGTGGGGGGACAGGGCTGCTGGGCAGAGGGCTGCAGCCCCAGATGCATCTCAGGAGGGTGGCAGCAGGGTATGCAGCGGTGCCCCGGACCACTAACTGCTACTCCAGGGGCCTCTGCGTAGCCACAGGCCAGAAACAGGATTTCGAACTCAAACCCTCACCTAACCTAGGAATCCACGTCTATGCAGGCTTTCCCACAGCTCCAAGCTGGGTCAGAACCCCTGGCTCCCCTCCAGAGCCTGGGAGACGGCCGCCAGTCTAGAGGGGGATCCTGCCCATGGGCTGCAGCAGGCTTGAGCCCGACCTTCTGTCAGGAAAGAGACAAAGGTTTCAGAACTGCTTTTATTTGGGTAACTGACTGAAGGAGTCTCGTTTGTAACCGAGATGGAATTCAGAGTATGTTGTTACATTCACACTTAAAAAATATATCTCTATGTACAGGAATTTGCAGATCGCTGTAAACATACATTACTTTCCAAGTACTTTCCTCCCCTTATTCCTGGAGGACAAAAAAAAAAACCAGGTAACCCCTTCAAAATAACTTTAATACAAAGGATGTATCTCTAAATCAAAACAGTGGCCCTGACTGACTGGGTGTCATGGGAGAGAACAACACAGAAAGACAGCGATGACAACAGTTTGACTTCAGATGGAACTGGACTATTTAAAACTGAGTATCCAGGAAAATTAGGCACTGATTTCTAGAAGGAAATTCACTCCTTACGGATGCTATTTCTTGAGCCAATATGGCTAGTTACATTTTCACTAGTATAAAGTCACCCAGTGCAGAACTCAGCCCTCAGTGGACACCAGCGTGCGGCTGGTGGGTCTTGGTGCTGCCTGGGCTACACTGGCAGCCACTGTCTCCACTCCCCAGGTGGGGAGGACCACCATGTCTTCCCATACTGCACCTGTCTAGCATTATACAAGGTACCCTGCTGCTCACTCACTCCAACTACCCTTCAAGTTGATTAGAAAAACTTGTTTAAAAAAAAAAAGCAGGGGTGGGGGGGTGGGGGCGAGCGTCAGGTTATCTCATCCAGGCTGCGCGCCCCAGTCCCCCAACTGGGGGCATGCCAGGTGGGGGGATGGGCGGGGGCACGGGTGGCTGTCCTCCAGGGGGGACAGATGGAGGCGGGTAGCTGGCCGGGGGCAGGCCCAGGCCTGGCGGAGGGTGAGGTGGAACAGCATGGGTGGG
>VMDR010000136.1:0-152808 GCA_007922815.1 Macrotus californicus
AATAAAATATATTTAAATTAAAAAAAAGAAAAACAGCAAGCACAGTCTATGTCCCAGAAAAATCTCAATAACTAACAAATATTTTTAAGTGTTATTTATCAGCCCACTATGATAAAACACCAGAGACTGGTTCAGTAAGAACTTTATTGAAATGTGTATTTTAATTAAGTAGTGAGCAGCAGAAGACATCCAGGATAAAACAATAAAACCAAGTCTGTTTTATTGCACAAGAAAACAACAGAAAATCTGTTTTGTTGCATAGAAAAATTTAAGCTTCTCAACATATGAAATGAAACATACTTGGTACTTTAAGTATGTTTATTATTTGACATTAACAATTAAAGGAATATAATTAAAGGTATATTTATGAAATTCAAAAGTTAGGAGGAGGCCAAAAAGGCAATCACATGGAAAGAGGAAGTTACAAGAATTAAAGCAAACAGTGAAATATTAGAATATAGAATGTTAGTGAGTTGATAAATAGATCAGTTGGTTGAAGAAATTAAAAAAATTAAAAAAAAAGATCTGGGATGTAAATTGGGTGTGTGTACAAGAAATTAAATATAAACAAGAAGATATAAAATGATTACAGAGGAGTTTTCTTTCTCCCAAATCGTAGGTCAACAACATTCAGGCTGCGTGCCAAGAAACCGCAAACATCTCAATGAAAGTCGTGCTTTAACTCTATAAATATTTTAAGCTGAGATGGGCGATGTAGTTAGAACAGTAATTATGAAAGTAAATGAAAATACTTCCAACAAATATTTCAAAGGTATTGTTTTAGACTGTCAAAGATTAGAGAGGCTAGTATGGAAATGCATTGTGTAAAGTTAACATTATTTTTGTACTTAAAAACGATAGCACAAAAGATAACCAAACAGTTAATGCCCTTCTTTATAGTCATAAAATCCCTAAAGAAAACACTAGGAGATAAATGAACATAAAGATAAATTGAACTTTTCAGTGTCTTCTCACGAACGGTTAACTCTAACCATGGTGCCGTGCTGTTTTCTTTGATGTATTTTAATACCTACGGGGGAAGTTCTAATGTGGACAACTAGGCATTCTTCCAGATAAATATTAAGACAATTTTGGAACATAGCTTAGGACCCCATCATATTTATAAATTAAAACTGGGAGGAATTGCGATCATCTCTGTATGCCACCTTCTCGTGTCATAAAACAGACGGTGTCACTCCATTCGTTCCAGTGTCTTTCCGTACGGCTTTCACCCACACGGCCCCAAGTCACACACGTTCCGGGTTGACTCTGTTGCTCTCTCTGACACGAGAGTTGCACGTGGAACAAGCTATTGTTCGGTTACACTTTCCGAGAGGCTCTGGCCGTGTGTGCAGAGGGTCTTTAAGTCTGTGATGTTTATTTTATTACGACCCGTCTAAGAGCAGTCTTTGCCACTCTCCCCAGTAGCTGATTTGATGTTTTTGTGTCTCCAGGTGTGACCAGGTAATCGATCCTCCAGTGGGATTCACCCTCCGAGGTGCCGCCTCCCGCCTGCCCTCCGTTCCAGGTGCGCCGACCTTCTCCGAGGGAAGACGGTCTGTAACGGGGCGAATTGTGGAATCTGGAATCACCTCATTTCAGCGCTCATTTGCAAAGTCTGTGTGTGGCTTTTACACTGACACTAACATTTAACAGTGAACTCAAATTGAAGCAGCCATTTTGGAACGGTTCACTTTCCACAGCTAAGTGTTCATAGAGTCACTTAATAAGAAAATTATGTCTTTATCTTTTAAATGTATCCCCACCATTGGGATTGTCAAGAAAATGATCTAGAGATTTTGTATCAGATATTTAAAAAAAATCTCTACCCATAAGAAATTGTGTTTTGTCTCTAGTAATTTCATTTCATCAAGACTCTCTGATCCTTTCCTGGGTAAATAGAACTTTCTCACCATATTTCTACGTCACTCTTTACACCGTTATCATACTTTATAACATCAGCAATACACGGACGGAGGTGGAAATATTTCATTAACAGAAACAGAGCCATAATGGGTATTGTGAATGGCCGTGAAGAAACAAGATGCGAGACTGGACCAAGCAGCTCAGGCTGTCTTGCCAGGTGGGACTGCGAACGTGGCGTGGCTCCTTATTTTGCACATTTCCGGCTGCTAATCTGGCACTGAAAACATTGCGGATCCTCCACACGGGAGTGTCATGGATGCTTCGCACGATCTTCCCAGTATTGGATAAATGTTTCTTGCTGTGTCTTTACTGAACCTTGGGTGTTACTAGGAAATACTGAGGAAATCAGTTACAGAGAGTATGAGAAAGGATAGGTGTATCTTAGATATTAGTGTACAGAATGTACCTCTCAATATACACAATTACTCTACAGGTGTTACATTTAAAGACACATAAATGTCTCACACACACACACACACACACACACACAAATTATATATGTACCTACTTCCACTGGCAAACAGCTTTCAGATCTTTCGTGCTTACGAAATGTGGGTGCCCATAAACCCGGCAGCACACAGCCACATGAAAACACCCGGAGCAGAACGAACGCAGCGCCGTGAATCAGTCTGAAAACATGGCTGCCCATTAAACACCCAAACCAGTGCTGCCAAAGACTAGAACGAGACAAAAGGCAGCATTTATCTGGACATTGGGCGCCTCTCCCAAAACAAAAAACAGGGCCCCACGGCCGACAAACACCAACAGCCCTGCGCACCCACCGGAGGCAGCCTGGGGACTTGGGGGTCTGTGTCCCACGTGGGCCGACGGACAGGGCCCTATTTCACAGCAAGGTCAAGTAGTGACTGTGGCTTCCGAGGACGCAAAGGCAGGAAGCTCGGCTGCAGAGCTCAAGTATGGTAGTAAATTTGGTTTTATTACTCAAGGTCTCTGTCCCCCTTAAAGAATTCAGAGGCAGCAATAAAGAATTCTGGAATGAGTGGGTGTGAGGGCCTCTTCTCCAGATGACCACGGGGTCAATGACGCAGTTTTCCTACAAATTAGTTGTCCCACACAAGCAGGGCTGCCTATTGGCCACACCCACCGCCCAGGGAGTATAAAAGGCCCCGCGGCGGCCAGAAGGCCCATTCTGCGCACAGCCTCTCCTTCTCCTCCAAACCCTCTCCTCCTGGCACCATGAGCTACTACGGCAACTACTACGGGGGCCTGGGCGGCGGCTACCGAGGACTGGGCTACGGCTATGGCGGCTGGGGCTGCGGCCTCGGGGGCCTGGGCTGGGGCTACGGCGGCTGCAGGTACAGCTGCTACCGGCCCTGCTGCTATGGGAGATTCTGGTCCTCCGGCTACTACTGAGCGGCCTTGCCCATGACCTGGGTCCCCTTGCTGACCCTCCCCGGACACACCCTTCCGTCGGCGCCTGGCTGGGATGCTGAAGTGATGGGCCAGCCCCAGGTCGCTGTGACCACCTGAGATTTCAGTGAACGGACAGTCACCTGAACTTGCAACTCCAGTGGTGCGGGGCAGGGTGGGGTTCGGGTAATGATGCTCCTTGCGGATTCACATTTGGACAGAACCCTCATTCCAGATTGTCCACGTGAGACGTGGAAATTCGCGTTGCATTAAACTCATTCCCTCAGCACTTGCAATGTGTTCTCGTGTTGTGTCTCTGCCTCGCAGCTGGGCTTCCTGTTCCTGCGAGTGGCATGGGTTTCCGTGTGTCTCTCCAAAGTGCATTTGCGTGCTTGAGCTCGGGCCGCGCCTGGTGATGGTGGCACGGCTGTCACCCGGTGTCAGCCTGCGAGGGGAAGGGGAGGGCCTGTGCAGTTCTCTGAGCACTTCCTTAGCAGTGTGTCTGCCCAGCCGCACCTGCTCTGGTCCGGTCTCCCATCCTCAGAGGGATCTCTGTCCGAAGCCCTGCGCCATTGGCGTTCACTGCGCATGCTGTTGCGTGGCCATCCAGGCTCTGGGGCTCCCGGCAGGACGTGTTCCGGTGTTGTCGGAAGCTCTGCTGTGAACTGGTCTCTCCTACTGCGGCCGCTTCTCTGTACTCAACGACACTGAAGGTGCTCAAACGGCCTTAACCATCGGTAGCGATGGGTTGGCTAGGTTGGTGGCCGCGTTTTATAGGGACCTGGAGCTTTGCGCTGCATTTCAGTGTGCAGCTCAGTAAGTCCTGCCCTCGGGTGTCCACACAGACACTCGCCACACGGCAGATGTTGGCTCCTCAGGGAGTCCCAGCCTTGGTCAGTGCTTCCCCCGCGACAGTCCGACTGCATGTCTGTGGCTCCATGTGTGACTCTATTTAAGGGGCCCCAGTCCAGCCTGGGGCACATGTGTGAGCATGATTCCGTGTCCTGGCTTCACCAAGTGCATTGTCCCCCGCTGTTCTGTTCGCCCATCCGCTGTGCCTCCAGTCACTTCTCCGCCACATACTGAGATAAAATCAAAACAAGACAAAATTAGCGTCACTGGTGACAACATCCTACAAAATGGAGCTCTATTATCTCTCCGAGGAGCTTCTCTGTTTTTCAGTTGTCAGGACAGAAGTTCTCATGAAATGTCTCAGGGTGAATGGCAGCTTCCAGACGACAACTGCATGCAGCCCATAACCACAGAACAGGGCGCCCTCGGACCTCCGTACCTGCCAATCATGTCACATCCTTAGCTCTGGGTTCTAGAGACCTAACTGATCAAAGGCAGGAGTACATACAATTTGGAAAAAGGGGGTAAACCTCTGCAAGACACATGTGATTCCAGAACATAAGATCACCATGAGAATAAAGTAGAAGGGTGTCTGCTGTGTCACTGCGCACACCGATGGTGGGTATCTTCGCTGTCCACTCCTGAAACAGTGGGGGCAGCTTTCGGTGACAATGGTAGACGTGACACAGAGCAGGTTGTGTGCAGCACTAGTTCAAGGAACCAAGACCAGAAGTCCACGCATGTATGAAGTAAGTGTATACCAGTCCACATTGCAGAGCAACCCATGTTACTAGATAACCGGGGCTTGGCACCTGGGAAGAATCGCGGTGTGAACTGTGTCAGCCGGAGCCTGAGCTTGCTCAGCGTGGCTGTGCGTGGTGACACCCTGGTGATGGTGCCTCCCAGGACAGATGCCATCACTCACTTATCCCACCAGCTCCCTGAGAGTAACGTGTCATCACATGGGGCCCGGCGTGTACTAAATACCAGAGGCACAAAGACATAAAAAGTTCCCTGTGATCCAGATGAGCTCACAGCTCTGACGGAAGGAAGTGCAGCTACAATTCCCTGGGTTAACGTGTGAGGAAGGGTTAGGTATTGGGTGCGGTGGGTCTCCCAGGAGGGCATCTAACCAAGCCTCGTGTAGCCAGAGAACGTTCCCTGCCTGAACTTAGCATTAAAGAGAAGTATGAAAGGAGAGGATTCCACCCTGGCCAGGCGGCTCTGTTGGCTGGAGCGTTCCCCCCGTACACCAAAAGGCTGGGGGTTCGATTCCAGGTCAGGGCACAAACCTGGGTTGTGGGTTCAATCCTCGGTTAGACCGCATATGGGAGATAACCAATTGATGTCTCTCACTCCCTTTCTCTCTCTCAAAAATCAATAAACATATCTTTATTAAGGTATATTTTTATTGTTGTTCAGTTACAGTTGTCCCTCTTTTTCCCCATTGCTCACCCTACCCTGCCCCCCACTCCCACAGTCAATCCCCCCCATTGTCCATGCCCATGAGTCCTCTATTCATGTTCCTTTGCTTGTCCCTTCCCCTTTTCCCCGTTATCTCCTCCCATCTCCCCTCTAGTCACAGTCAGTTCGTTCTTAATTTCAATGTCTCTGCTTATATTTTGTTTGCTTGTTTGTTTTGTTGATTAGGTTCCACTTATAGGTGAGATCATATGGTGTTTATCTTTCACCACCTGGCTTATTTCACTTAGTGTAATGCTCTCTAGGTCCATCCATGCTGTTGCAAAGAGTAGGAGCTCCTTCTTCCTCTCTGCTGCGTAGTATTCCACAATGGTGGCCAACGGTGGTGGCCGCCAGGTGGGAATTGCTACGAGTGCAGATATAAAATTGACGGGAGATGACTTTGAAGAATCGGTGCCCTGTTTTGTAACCATTATTAGCCTAAAGAAGATCAAAGTTGCAGAACTGATTGCACAAGAAAGACGTTATTTTAATGGCCATGCGTTCTGATCAGAAATATATTGCTGAAGGCTTTCATTCAATTCTCCTTAAGTAAGACATTAGTGGAGGGTATTTTTACTTAGTGAAGAATATCACACCCTTTTCAAAGCACTCTATGTTTTCCTTTAACATTTACAAAGCTGTTCTTGAGTCACAGTCATTTTCATTCCAGTTTTCTCAAGGAATTATTGGGTGAATGTCTGGGGGATGGATTAAGCACTAGAAAGTCATGCAGGCTAATGAGTCCCCTGGAAATTTCTAGGTGACAGCATTACATCAGCTGATGCCCATGATGGCGTTCTGACAGCATGGACACAGGTGACATCATGAGCACTGTGCTTTGCTTTGTTAAGCCAACCAGAGTAGACTTAAAAAGAAAAGTTTAAGGCATTAATTTTAATTTCTCTTTAAAAAGAATTGTGTTTTTCATAGTTTGAGTTTCTCGTGTGAACTTTAAGGATTTTTCTCTGAAGCCACACTCCCTCCGAAGGCCTTGACGGGGACGGTGTTCACTGTGCGCCACGTGCTGCGCTCGAAAGCGCAGATTCTTGAGCCATAAAGACTGGTTTTCAGCTCATCTCAGCCACCAGTCAGCTGCCTGACCTCGAGCCAGTAATTAAGCAGGATTGTAATAGAACTACAGGGAATATTTACACTGATGAGCAGAAAGTCTTTTGATACAATCTTCAATGGCATCTACCCAACAGGCTACTCGTACGTGACACATGGTGTTTGGGAAATTGCTTTGACCTCAGTCTGCGGCACTCTAAAAAGTTAAATGTCGCCAAGTGTGGCTCTCGGCCAAGATGAAGAGCACCTTGCGTTACGAGGTGTATCACAGCTGACTGCGATTTCGCACAGGACCGGTATTTCGGGGAACAATTGCGCTCCGACATGTGTGAATTCTTGCGGGAAGAACGATGGCACCCTTGACTTGGAAAAGAGTCAACGGCCACAGGCTGTCAAAGGGAGGGCACAATTACAGGGCAGACGCAGCCTCACGTGATGCATCTAGAAGACTCTCTGAAGCTCTGGAGATTAACTATTTATGGAGTTTGACACTCAGAAACACAAACCAGTGTGTAGATCATAAAAACACAATAGCATCTTACTGACAGTAAGTCTCTTTCTAGGAATTCACATAAAGCAGACAAACGTGTCACGTGCCTCTTCAGTAACTAGTTACACAAACCAGTGCAAGGCATGGTCCACTGTTAGGAAATAAGGTGGCTGACACGATTTTCAAGGAATTTGTCCTCTTGGATGACACTCCCAGGTGGGACTTTCCACACCCACTCATGTATTGAAATGCCTCTGTGCTGTCACACTCACAAAACTGACATATGACACTGGGCCTCAGTCATCCGCCTGACACCATGAGCTACTGGGCAATCCATGTGTATCATCTCATTGTTCTCCGGTCAGACTCCCAGCACAGACCGGGACGGGCCGCGTTCCCGGCTGCAGCCTCTGGGGAGAACCTATTTCCTTGCCTGTCCAGCTTCCAGAAGCTGTCCCTGTCGTGTGCTCCCTGCTCTTTCCTCGGTCTCCAACTCAGCGGCGGCAGATGAAATCCTCGTCCTGCGCCCGTCTCTCTGGTTCTCTGTAGTGGCGAAGGTGCTCTGCTGTTCAGGACCCCGGTGATTGGATTGGGCCCAGCTGCGTAGCCAGGACAACTCCCCCCCACCCCCGCCCTATCTCAAGTCCATCATCACAGTCAGATGGCCAAAGTCTCTTTGGCCATGTACAGTTAACAGACTTATGGGTGATGGGGACGCAGATCCAGACATTGTAGGGGCATCATTCTCCCGACTACATGCTCCATCTGGATCTTACCGATGTGCCCACCAGCGACGTGCGGGAGGGTCTGCTCCCCCCAGCCTCACCAGCAGAGTTTCTGTCTGCCTCCTACTTCACCCGCTTTGCCTCTTTTTGTTTCTGTTAGCCACGTCTTCACCGGTTTTATTTTCTCTCCGCTTCTCCTCGATGCCATCTTCTGTTTTCATTTTTATCGATGCTTTTGTAGGCGCTTTGGAACTTGGTCTTCATTTGGTATGATTTTATCTTTTTCTCTTATTTCTTATCAGTTTTTCATCTCATATTATGTCTTCCTGTTTCTTGAACATTTGATTTTTTAATATTTAATTCAAAATGAAGTGCTTTGTTGGAGTTTTCTCCTGCTTCTTTGGGTAGTTGGTTTGTGTGTGGGGAGGGCGGGGGGGGTGGGGGATGGTCAGTTGAATGCTTTGGTGTTTTTCTCTTCTTTTTATTGTTACTTTGCATGGACTGAAGACTGCTTGTGCCTCTGAATTTGTGGCTAGGGCGGCTTGAGGTTCATTACAACGTTCCCTGCACCCCCTCTCCTTGTGTTTTAATTTCCTGCTCTTATGTTTTAAATTCACCCAAAGAGTGTGAGCCCAAGTAACCCTTGACCTTTACACTTGACCCTGGCAAAAGCAGACCCTCAGGCCCCTGCTCTCTCTCCACCACCACCACCCACCCCCTCAACCTCTGCCTAGGTGTTCTGTGTAATTTCCAGGTGTCGGAAATAATAAAGCTGCATCTTCTCAAAGTTACCTGATTTATTGCCGAGGGCATCTTGCAATCCTAAGACCCACTGGGGCCAGCCTGGCAATGACGTTGGTTACTGATAGGCTGAGACACGCACAAAACAGCATATTTTGTGGTTTAAAGGCAAATATGATTCTCGTTGACCATCAGCAATGAAACTGCTGTTTTGTGTTATTTTTATAGTGCTAATGATTAATAGCCACTAAATAATTCAGGTCCTTGTTTTGTCGATACTTGTGTTATAAAATGAGTCTTGTAGATGGGGTGCCATCTGTAAACAATTGGCAGAGGAAACCCGACTGTTCGCGCTGACACCCGACCCGCTTCACTGATTTCCGTTTTCTCCGACACACACACACCGCGCAGGCCGCAGACAGCGGCGAGTGGGCGGCACTGCAGCTCCATCCCCGACGCTGTGTTGCTGCGGCTGTTGGGCTGTCGGTGTTTACGAGAGGATGTGAATTAAACCCACCGGCCCTCCGACGGTCAGTTATAACCGATCCTGTAATTGCCAGTTCAAACACAGTCCATCTAAAGCAAAGTCATCGTTTTCTCTCCTCAAACGTCTTTCAGTCACAGGAAGAGGCTCCTAGAATTGTGGAGAGAATTCGAAGACCAGTGAAGTCTGAAGTTGAATCAGCTGTTTCTGTTCTATCCTCTATTAATTACACGATCTAAATAAAGTAGTATTAAGCACAAAATATTCCTCACCCACCCAAAAGACATATTGGAGACCTAACGTGACCCCGCACACTTGTGGATGTGACTCTGTTTGGAAACCGGGTCTTTGCAGGTTTAATCTCGTGGAGAGGAGGTCACAATGAAGTCTTCAGGTTGGGCCTCACTAATATGATACTCAGGAGGCCTGGGGTTCACGTACCGGGAGGAGATTTGGACTCACAGACAGACACTCCCAGAGGGGAGGGGATGTGGAGGTGCAGAGGGATATGCCCTGTGACGGTGAAAGCCAGGAGCTCCCAGGATCACCAGCAGAACCAGCAGAAGGTCGGGGGGGGGGGGGCAGGAGAGCCTGCTCCTGCCTCTGCGGAGGAATGCTGTCTTGGGAGCACTGTGATGCTGGGACTTCAGCCTCTGGAACGGTGGGGCCGCAACTGCCCTTGTTTTGAGACCCGCCGCTAGTTGTCCTTTGGTGCGGCAGCCCCGGGAACGGGAACGGGAACGCAATCCATCACCCACTATGCTGCTCAGAGGCCGCCAGCTTTTCGGGGAGATGCCCCGCGGTTCTTTGCTGTTTGCCCCTGTGTTTTTTCTGGACTTACTCTTGAATAAACTTTCTTGGTGAACATTGAAGATCCATCTTTATTTCTTTTGACCATTCCAAGCAATAGATGTTTATGTCTTCCACTGTTCGTTAGTGTGTTTGCAGTGAAAAGTATTTCCCTGTGAAACATTTTACTTTTTACTCATATTTCCTTAGAAAGGACTCACAGCCAATTGAAGGACACAGCCCATTCAGGTGACTATTTACTTATTTATATTTTGCCAAATTGATGCCTCTTTATTTATATGGCACCCCACAGGACCAAACAAGTTCAGATACTTCTGCCATGCATGAAAATTAGGCCCTCCATCCATGCTGGGCGAAGTCTGCTCAGACATCCATTCTCTTCGCCCCTGAGAAGTGAGCAAGACTCGGTCCCGGCGAGGGAGAGAGCCCTCAGGGGCCGTTTGCTGCCGAGACGGGGCCGTTTGCCGAGCTCATTGCGAAAGCGGTGTCACTCCTCGGACTGGTTTTGTATCGTTCACACGTGGGGGAGCTTGCCTGCTAGAGACTTCTTCCGCTCCACGAGAGAGAGACCCGGAGAAGCCACCGCACTTGGCACTCGGGTCGCCTCATTCCTGCAGCTGTACAGCTCAGCTTCTGAGACCAGACTGTTTTAACTTCACACGCACCTGAAACTGAGACACTGAGTCTAGATTAGCTTTCTCTTTGTCAAATCTGATCCTGCGTTGGTTCTGTTCTTCATTTATGCGTCAGTCACGGCTTCATTGCAGAGATGCGGTGTGGACTTCTGTCCAGGCCGGGCTGCCTGGGTCCCAGCCTCACCTGGGGTTTACCGAACCCTCCAGTCTCCCGCTCGCTCAGTGACAGAGGGTATGTTTCCTTCTTTCCTCCCTCACTCCTTTGGGAAGATCTGCTGCACGCGTGGTCACGTTCACCGGAGCGCGGCCAGCTCGACCCTCTGGATGAGAATTACTCCTGCGCGACCCGGGAGCCCCCCGGGTTCCTCCCAGCGCTTGCTACGCTCACGGCCTGAGCTGGCGCCGGCCTGGGAGAGCAGGACAGCTGGGGACCCTCGCTGTGCCTACTGTCATGTCACCGAAATATTTCCATATGGCACCGCAAAATGCATGATTCTACCACAACCGTGATAATATTGGGTCATCACACATACTCCTTATTTCCTATTTATTTTCCTTAAGAGTAAATTCTTTAACAGTAAGAACTGGGTATTATTTATCTTTTATTGTCCAAAAATACAATGTAGCTCCTGAAAATTCAGCATGTATGCATCACATAGTGTATTATATTACATAATATTTTAAATATATATGGCATCAGAGTGAAGTTAAGAGCAACAATGGGAAGAACACAGGGAGGAGAAAAGTGAGGAGTATCTCTATAAATGAAATATAATTTTTGCTTTAATAATCAAATAAGACTTATTACAAAATTATAAAATTGTTTTGGCCTTACACAAAAGATTTTAGTAGAAAGGCTTTGATTATTTGTAACTACTTCTTGATAGAAGAAGTTGAAGTAGAGTTGACGGAAGAATATAAATACGCTATTTCTACCTGAATATAACTACAGACCCTCCACCACCTGGTCTCATCTTGTTGCTGCCTGCCAAACTGCTCGCCCAAAACCCTGCCTTTAAGACCCCGCAGTGTCACTGAAAGACCACGACAGGGCCCAGGGAATAGATGCCAAATGCAACATGAGATAGTTTGCAAAATTTGAACGACAAAATTTTTTAAAAATGCTTTTGTCACTAAACGATGATCCTGTCATCGTGTCCCGCCGAGTGGAATTTCTCATGGTGACATCATGGCTTCAGGGACAGGAGCTGGAGAGGCGTCTGGACCGCTGAGCTGGCAGAAATGACGCGCTCGCTGGACCTGGTGGAAACGGTGGCTGTGGGAATGGGCTGGGCTGGGGGACACCATCTCCGGGGATGGCCCGAGGGCTGGAGCCACCAGCCCAGAGCAGGGGGACTTGGAGAGCTGCTCCATGGCTGGTCACAGGCCCACTGTGCCCTCTCACTGCGGGCACACGGGGTCCAGCGGGGAGCAAGCTCAGCCCGATGAAAAATCTAAGCTTCCTTAACTGGGTGACTTCTAATGAAGGAAAGAATGGCTAAATTGGACTTCCACAGCAGGACGGCCTTGGTTTGGACACACCTGGAGTCAGGTGCGTGGCAGCCACCTCCTCTGTGGGGGCCGCCTGGCCTTCTCCGCAGGATATGTGCACGCAGCTTGCCTCCAGCAGACCCGTGCCTGGCCCTGCGGCTGCTGGGCACGCTGGTGTGGACAAGACAGGCCTGGCCACCGGCTCTGACCACCTGTCTGTGGCTTTGGCTCTTGCTGTGGGGTCTAGGTCTGGTCTCCGGCCTCGGAGATGCGGATGTGACCCATCCTGAAATCCAGCGAAGTTCCTGGGCCTTAGAAACAGAGAGCCCACCATCTAGATTCTTGCTCCAAAGGGTTTCCTGTCCTGCTCCTCGGGGATGCTGTGAAAGGCTGCCATTGGCCTGCTGGGCTGGGGTGCAGCGACCAGGGGCAGCCGGGAACAGGAACAGCGGATTCCCGGGCTGACCCTGTGGCCAGGCTCTGCTCTGTCGCTCACTCCTGCACTGTCGCTGCTTCCGTGGCTGCAAAGACTTTTCAAGGGGGTTTGGGGCTCCACAGAGGAGCCGCCCACAGACGGTTAGGAATAAAGGGCATTTCCAATCTGGACAAGGAACTGTCCTACCGGAGCAGGGTTCCCATCACGGTCACTTTCTGGGTCACCACTGCTCTGTGCCTGAGCTGAGCATTCCAAGGAACACGCAGACTCTGCTTGTGGTGGTAGCTATTTTTAAAAAGAATAGAAATTCGGAGTGTTAAAAATGTCACTTCTTTGTGATCAAAGGGATGATGAAATTGAGTCTTTCTTACAGATGAGACCTTAGGTCTCAAATAATTTTTTTATTCCCAGTGTGAAATAGGAATAAATGGCAAAACTGTTGCTCTCAAAGAATTCCATTTTTAGGGCCTTCTTAGCAGATTAAGGGAATGGGTTGAGGGCGGGTGAAAGAGGTGAAGGAAATAAGGGAAGGAAAACAACCGGCCATCGACCCAAGAACAGGCGGATGGCGGGAGGGAAAGGGGGTGGGGGGAGCCGAGGGTGAAGGGGGCAAATGGTGAGGGGTGGTGAGCACTCAGTACAATGCACAGAGGCTGCTACGGAACTGTACCCTGACACCTACGCAATTTTATTAACCAACATCACCCCAATAAATTCGATAAACGTAACTTAAAAAGGGAAACATTTCTTCAGCCGTTTAACAGTCGAGCAACTCAGTTCGAGACTGAAAGGCCAGGGCCGAGGTGAACAGCTCTGGGGCTTGGATGAGGACATTCTTCTGGGAATAGCGGTGTGACCCCTCCAGCCTGGGCCCTCAGGGACTCGAGGACGAAAAGCAGAAGCTCCCGGGCTCTGGAGTGGAGCTCGCTGCCCCGCGCACGGAGGTGGGGCGTGCCATCAAGTCCAATGAGGCCTCCGTGAGATCACCGGGCTCGACCTCGTGTGCTGGGTGGCAGCGGGGTAAAGAGATAAATCCCATGATGTCTCTGACCAATCCCATCTGGTGCTTTCAAGTCACTAGGAGAGGCCAGCCTGTCCTCAAATGTCCACAACAAAACCTAATGTGGCCGGCAGGAGAGGAGCAGCAGAGACAGCTTGAAATGGGAGTTTCAATGAAAAATAGCTTTTTTCTTCAGGCAAAATGATACCATTCATGGGGTGAGCACAAATTCCCCCCCGATGACACACACCCAGCACTACTAGCAGCCTGGGGTTTTGCTGTCTGTCACTTTCTGAGACCTGCGGACGATCCAGCAGAAAAAGTCCACAACAATACATAAACACATGTCGTCACGAGCCCTCGAACACTAAGGTGTGAAGGCTGCACTACAGGTGAACACGCAGGGACAGTGTCCGCACCTGACAGCGCTCATCGGGGACAATGGATGAAGCCACCAGAACAAGCCTGGTTTGAACGGATCTGAGGCCCCTTCTTACCTAAGAGAACACAGGTTGCTGAGGGCTCATCGTGCATGTTATTGGTGTGAGTGTTACACCAGAGTGACTAACACTTGTCCCATCACGGAGGACGTTAAACACCTTCAACGTCAATCCTCAGGTCTTACACGATAGGCTAATGGATGGGGCTGTGGCTTAGGTGGCCGGGCTCTGTCTGTGTGTGGACATGGTGGCTTTGGGGCACAGGGATGGATGTGACTGTAGTCACAGTGGCTGTAGACATGAACGCTGCCGTCCAATTTGATGTGTGAGATGCTGGACCTCTGGTTTCTACGAGCACCAGAATCCCACTTTTCAAGTGTTTCAATCCTGTCAAGTCCACTGCCAGCTGGTGACGGTCAGAGACAAACCACCGGCTTACAGACACGTGGGCGTGAGACTGAGCAGCGGTGTGTGGGCGCCACCTGTTCGCCAGCGGTTGGGGTGAATTCCGTCAGTAGTGGCTGTTTTACCACGATGGCCACTTTCGCTTTCCCTCTGAAGACGCAAAGTTCCCATCAGAAGATCCTGAGCATGTCTTACTCAGGAGAGCGCTTCATGACCCCTTGCCAAGGAGAGAGTTCAATGTGGCCCTGCCACGTGGCCTTGGCGTTGGCCATGCATCTTCACACGCTTCCTTTGTTTTGTGATACGGCGAAGAAAGGTGACTGCTTCCCTTCTGGAAGGCATCATTTAGGCACATTATCGAGGCAGCGAGAAACAAAGGTACAGGTCAAGTTTGAGAGCGGAGCGGTGGCAGTCCTTCCTGGTCCCCTGTTCCAGGTGAGTCAGGACCCAGACTGCCGGTCCCAAGGACCCGGAGGGGTGGCTTGGATGGTCCTTACCGGACAGTTGACAAGGCGGAGAGGGCTTGTGAGCTCTGCATGAAAGTTTACACGGCTGTGAACTCCAAGTCAGGGCAGCGGTTTCGGGCACTAATCCCCCTGGACTGACATTCTGGTAACGAATAGTGCGGATCACAAGCTGAATTCATTTGGCCACGTGGACGCGGTTGCATCCATGGTGCTGAGTCGCCCGGGGGGCTGGTGTCAGGGTGCGGCGTGGAGCTTCGCACTGAGCTCTGAGCCCAGCCCCCGCAGACCCTCTCTCAGCCCTGCAACGGGTTCTCTTTCAAACCAGCGGCCTTGTGAGTGACTTGGTGGGGCAAGAGCTGCTTATCTTCCCATCGGCCAGAGCTCTGGGGGGTTGCTTTTCTTCCCTGGAACCTCGGCTCTTTCCACGTTTAAAATTGTGCTTCACATGAAGCGTGTTAACGTCATCTTTGGGCGTGTGGTACTCGGCACAACACCTTCAATGTATCTCTCAGAATCTATCATAAGGCCTTTATTCCAGCGGAGACATTATATTAAAAATCACAGTAATGTTAGAAACAGTTTTATATTAGAAATTTTATGTAAATCACAATTAACGAGAGAACATTTTATGCAAATTATAGTTAATCTAAATCATCATCCAGTGAATAAGAAAAACACTTTTTTTTCATATTAGCCCTTCTAGTGGGTGAGTGGTGTTATTTAATTGTGGTTTTAATTTGCATTCTCCCGCTAACTCTGATGACAAAGATGGGAACCCTGCATTCACTGTTTGAACATTCGTGTGTCTTTCTTTCAATGGGCCCAGCTTTGGAGGGCGTCTGTCTTTGGCACTGGAGATGTGGGGGGTCTTTACCCACGAAGGACGAGGCTGTCTCTGCCTCTCTCTCTGATTTCTCTCCTGCCCCGATGGGATCGCTGCCGTAGTGCATCTCTGCCCCTGTGTTCATATCATCTCTCTCCATCTGCACCTCCATCTGTGCCATCTCCATCTCTCCCTCCATCTCTGTCTCTGTCCACGCGTCTGTTCACACCTGGCTGTAGCACCTGCATCTGTGCATCTGCAGGTATTATTTCTTTCCAGTCCATTTTGCAACGTTTTATTTTACAGTCAGTGTTTTCTGTGTCTTAAAACGAGAGAGAACAAGAACCACAAAACAAACTTCTAGAAGTTTTAAGATTTAGCTTGTAGACCCTGGTCTATGACATATCTTAAAATTAATTTTGATGCATAGTATGAAGAAATTAAAGTCATTTTTCCTTATTCCACACAAATATTCCATTTTCAGTATCATTTGATGAAACATCTTTTGTTTTTTTAACCTTTAGGAAAAAAGTATAATTTAGAGACCCTTCTAGTTTCCAATGACTTATTTGTATATTTTATATCAGTTTAACATTCTCTCGATTATTCTAGTCAAACGTCTTGAACTCAGTTAATGTAACGTTATTTGTTTCTTTTTTAAGAGTGCAGGGGATATTCTAGGTCATTTAGGTTTCATCACACATTTTAAAATCTTTTGTAACTGTCTACAATATACTGGAATTTTGATTAGAATTTTGTTCACTGTATAGTTTTGGAGATATTCTGTCTTTCACATCTTTCTTTAAAATGATCTATTTGTCTGTTTCCTAACAATATTGTCAATCATATTTTTTGTATTTTATTTTCAGATACAGTTGCGTCCTAGAGTGAGTTTTTCCTGAGGGAATCAGTGTGACATCAGTTTTGTCTCCTCCTTCCATGGCTGCGGGGGGCTGGAGCTCGCTTTCTTAGGGGTCTGCTCTGGACTTTGTTAAAACACATTTAATTTTTTCAGAGCTACAATCTCTAAGGTTTTTCTTTCTTCCTGTGTCAGCTTTTAGCAAATATTTTATTTTGAGGAGTTTGTTGACTTCTTCCAAGCCTTTTGAGCACATTCTAGTATAAAAATCAGTACATTTGACTTATAGCTGATCTGATGTTAAGAGAGCCTTTGGGAAGTCAGGTTAGTTCATTTTCTGTCGTGTTGGCCCCGTGTAGGGCGGGATCCACACCAATGTTTCGACCGATCGGTCACCATACATGTAGCCACGCTAGTGACAGAGCTGAGCAGAACAAAACTGAGATTGCAGGATAAAACAACGGCACAAAGGGACTGGTGAGTTTTAAAGAGCCGCCGTAATTGCCTGGAAGCTGTGCAGCAGCGTCTCTGCAAAGGGGCTTCACAGGCACCTCCGGTCCTGAAGCAGCAGGCCCCCAACAGTGACCACCACGGGGACGGGCTGTGGAGCAGCGGACGCCCTCTCAGGGCGACATGCGAATCCTGAGCAAACATTCCCTTGGATTTCTCACCCTTTGGTGGTGACGAGCTTTTTAAACGCGTCCACATTTTGAAGAAGTTCCCACTGTCAGAGATGTCCTGAGACTAATCTCCGGGAGGAGTCACTGTGACTCAGTGCCTACATTTTTGCTCCCCTCCCCAACTCCGGCACAAGAAGTTCAGTGGAGACGGGTGTCTCTCTCCAGCCTGGCATCGCCCCCCACCCCCGGGGTCCCAGAGAGCCCCCTCCAGCACCTGCCTGAGCTTGGTGGTTTGAGGGAGCATCAATACCGATTTAACCGGGGTGCATCAGTCCTGATGAGGTTCAGACGCAGGGGACAAGGGACACGTATTGCTGTGTTGTCTTCTCTCCCTCCTTTCTGTCTTTTCTTAAGTTTGAAAATGTCTTTTTTTTTCTGTGTCACCCTCCTCCTCCTGACAGTAGATCTTTGGGCAGCTGTAGGTGGAGAGTAAATACCTAGATATCAAGAGGGGACTCACTCTCCGCTTCACTGGATGACAATCTTCGTTCATCTAAAGGAGTTTTTAGTTTAGTTTTTTTTTTTTTTAATGGAATTTCATAGAGGACTCATGGGCACGGACAGTGGGGTGGGGATTGACTGTGGGAGGTGGGGCAGGGGAGAGCAACAGGGGAAAATTGGGACAACTGTAACTGAACAACAATAAAAAATAATAGTAAAGTAAAACAAAATTTAAAAAGTGGAATTTCAATGAATAACCAATCACAAAATGCAAGCATTTCATTGTTGGTGTTTCACATAATAGCATATTTGAGGGATGCGATGCAAGGCACCGCCTTTTAAAACGTGAATGGCCTGCGCAGGTGATGGTTTGCGGTGAAGTTTCTGGTTTCGGCTGCTGAAATCCGCTAGGGCGAGGGCTGCGCAGTGCTGCCCCCTGGAGCCCACGCCGGGTACTGCAGTCAGCGAGCGGAGCCTCTGGGCGCTGAGCCTTAGTGTCAGATCCTGGGTCAGAAGGGGTCTCCCGCACCCTGGTGCTGCGCTCCACCCCGCCCCACGCCTTTCATTGTTTGTTGATGAGGCTCAGCACCATCTGGAAAGTTCTCACGTGTCCATGAACAGCCACGGTTTTATAGCTGAATTTGTGGGGATTTGTTTCCTTGGCTGGGTTGACTGGTGTTTTCGCGAACATTTTCATGGTCTAGATCTTATTTTATAGGCTATAACCCCCTATCCACAGTTTCTAATTTAGTCGGACTTCCAGGCAAAACACGAATAACGTTAAAACTCAATTCTTGCGATCATAGGTTTTTCCTAGAACGATTTGGACTTGTACGTACAACACGAGGGTAGAAAAAGCAAAGCTGGGCAGTCTCTCATCACTTGCTCCTCACAAAACTGTCGCCGCAGGAGGATGAAGGTCTGGCTGGGGCCGAGGGGCTGTGACCATCGGCTGCATTGCATCTGAAATTGTTCCGGTCTCCTGCCGGTCAGAGCCTTCACAGCCTGGGGAAGGCACGGCGAAGTCGCAAAGAGAAAGGATCACGAACATTACCAGACTAAGGAAAAGGCACACAGTGGCCCTCCTAGGATAATACAATGTATTTGTGCAGTCCATGTGTCCACATTTTATTGATTTGTGTCCTAGTCGCAGGAAAGCCTTTGAGATGTCTGGTGAAAGTTTCCACTTTATGTAGGTGAAGGCTGTTACCGACCCCAGTGATACACATTTCCTTCTTCCCAACCATTGTCGTGGGTGATTTAACATTTCAAAGGAGGCTTCTTAAAAGTGAAAAGGACAAAGCAGAAAGGTCATCGTTCTGTCCACTCTGCATGTAACAACTGAGTGGAAAACTCACACTTCCACAGAGGAACGCGTGGCTGTCATCTTCCAGCAGATCCTTCCATTTGGACCACTTTTACACTTAGGACACAACAAGACAAGTATTTGTCGCATGTATTTGTAATATTTTAGTATCAATATTTTATGTCTAATGATCACAGATTGGTTCTGTGAGACCATCATGCTTTATTCCAGGGAGGTGCATCCTTTCCATCCCAAACAAACAAAAAGCATCCCTTTTCCACTCTCACAGATGTGACTGAGCTAAATGGACAATGATGTGCTGTGTTGAATCCATTCTATTTGTGATTCTACGTCTTCAAAAGTGCTCACTGGGAATAAAAAACTCAGCTTATCAACTGAATGTATCAACTGTTTCTAGTTTGGGACGATACAGAACTAACCAGAATTTGGAGGGAAGAGACACAGCAAACCCTGGGTTACGGCCTCCGAACACAGAGCTTGCTCAGGGGCAGTCGGAGCATCACTCAGGTTGTGGGACCTGACGGTTGCCGTGAATTCATTGTGATGTCTGCCTTAGTTCTGTAACCCGCTTTAAGTCCTTATGTCCCCATTCCAAACTGAAACAGCCATTGAGCAAATTCATCTTTGATGAAAATATTTGGAAGTCTCACAAAAACTCAACTGCGTGTTCAAAATCATGCAAATTAAGTTGTTAGTGCCCGGGTCAAGAGTCAGGTGTGATGTGGAGACACATCAGGTGTCGGGTCTGCCTTGGACCCAGGTCACCGACTCAGTGAAGTTCGCCAAGGGCCTCAGTGACATCAGAGCCAGATGTCCTTACGGACAGTCCTTGGTTCCACGCTATTCCACTATTGTGTCTGCACCTGGAAAACTTCAAGATATCCCCAATTTTAGGATATTCCCTTAACGTTCAGAAGGCTCGAGGTGTTGTTGCATGTTTTAAACATTAGACCTTAATACACCATTAACAGATCAGCAGGAAGGGTTAGAAATTGCCTGAGAAGAGATGGTACAGAATAGACTTCTAGAAGCAGAAGGAAAGCCGTCATGGTGGGCCTGGGGAGGAGGTAGAGAGAAAGGAGCATTTTTTTGAAATAAGCAAGTGGAAGCCTGGGAGGGGAAGGCTGTCCGCTTTACAACGGGACCTGGTTCTTTAGGGAGGTGCGGGGCGGGAAGAGAAGGGTGGAAAGCGACCATCAGAATGGCAGTGCAGATCAGACAGGTGACTGAGCAGGGGTGGGCAGAGCAGGGTGCGGGCTGGCGTGCGTGCAAACGTGGGCGGGGATGCAGTCCGCCATTTCAGGCCTGCGAACAGAACCGGTCACGGAGGGGGGTGTTAGGGCTTGAGACAAAAGTCGAGCTGCTGCTCGGATAAGCCTGCTTTTGAGATGGTCTCTGTGCCATCAGCTTCTGAAACTGATTGTTCTGTTCTGCCCAAAGGTTCTGAAGCTGGTGTGCAAAGATAAAAGTATTATAAAATTATTATGATTCAAACGCTAAAAAAGATGTGCCTTTCTAAAAATGTAAAATGTCCTCATACATTCTCAGTAGAGGCACATTTTCCCTGTCCCCCCTTGGTAAATAAGTGTGCTTTTTGATAAGCAGAAACTTGACGTTTGTAGACTGAACAAATATCTGTGAAGTTAGGTGGAGAGGAGTTATCTGTCTGGGAGCTGACAGAGCAGAGGCAGTGATTAATTGTAACAGGAATGCCACCACATGTCGACGATGTGACATATCTGGCAAGCAAGCAATTCGGTGCAGGGCCTGGAATGCACACACGTGGACGAGTAAGTTATTTCTTTCCATAAAAGCAAAGCGAGACGCTCAAGGGCAGCCCGAATAGGAAGCCAAAGAAGCTAAACTATTTTAATGAGAATGCAGGCCTCTCCCCACGTCAGAACACAGACCATTTATGAGTTACACAGGTAACACGTGGGGTGGCACACGGGAGTGACAGCTACCTCATTCATCACACGCTCTGCTCAGGGTATATAAGCGTCCCTCCACATTCGCTGGCAGACGCATTCCGGATCTTGTCTTGCACAGCAGACAAACTCACTCTCCTGACACCATGAGCTACTACGGCAGCTATTACGGAGGCCTGGGCTACGGCTATGGCGGCTTCGGTGGCCTGGGCTACGGCTGTGGCTACAGAGGCTATGGGTATGGCTGCTGCCGTCCGTGCTACTACGGAAGGTACTGGTCTTCCGGCTTCTACTGAATGAGTACGTGACCACCTCCAGTGTGTCCACTTGGTCTTCTGGGAGACCGGTGCACCCAGGACCCGCACCCGTCACCTGCAGGCGGCATCTCCTGCCTTGGTGACTGTGCTGCCATCTGACAACCTGGCTCTGACAACCACGGGAGGGATGAACTGGACGCCGGCGATCGATCAGCCATGGTCCTCGGGGTCCACTTGGGAACAGGAGGGAGAGTCGCCCCGTTCCAGCCAAGCACGTCTCTCCAGACCTGATGTCCGGCAGTGAACTGCTCTGAGCGTCAGACTCGCTCCTCACGACGAATCTCTGGGCTGCGTCAACATGGTCATCCGCTCGGGCGCTGGTTTCTTCTAGTGTCACCGGCGTGTATCAACATCTTCTACGTCGTGTGCATGTCTCCCTCTTATCCCTTCTTCCTCCTCCTCTTTCTCTTCTTCTCTGGTATCTCTCCCTCCTCATTTCTTCCCGACCCAAACATGGGATTTTGTGTCTAAAGGTAAAAAGGCTTTGTGATGATAATCAAACTTCAGGTTAATGTTTTTAATTTATTATTCCTTGGACATTATATTGTTAATTTCAAAGCAAAACAATAAGGAGAAACTTTAGTTTGGATGCAAATTGTTTTCGAACCCTTGAGCAAATACAATACAAGAATTATATGAAGATATTAACAACTGTAAGCTCTTGGAAGTGGGTGTGTGCTATCTGCTGTACTATTTAGTCTTCCTTCCTTTGGGTGTGTTTAAAATATCTTATAAAATAAAAAATCTAAAATAAAAGCAAAAACCATTTTTCTTGGTCTCAGATATTCATTATTATTTTAAATTTGTGAAGAGTGACCCAAGAAGAAAAAAAATATGAATAGTTGTATATATCATGTACAAGTTAAATCCATGATAAAAATTTCCTCAAAAATTCTATTTAAGGTCAGATGGTTTCACTGGTGAATTCTTTCTATTCCAGAGAATAATAGAAACATGTGCATTTTTTTTTTTTGCAATATCTCAAAACAAAACTATAATGCCATCAGCAGGGAGAACTACAGGCCAGTATTTCTCATTCAGACACGGTGAAACTCTGCGGAGCTCAGGAACAAATGGAATGTGGCAGTGTATGAAATAGGCGATGTGTCCGGACCAAGTGAGTTTCACGTGAGGAAATGAAGAGAAGCTCAGCTCTAGAAAATCATACCAACTCACGCCAGACACAAAAATAAGCTCGAGGTGGATAAAAGGCTTAAATATAAATCACGACACCATAAAAGTCCCAGAGGAGAACACAGGCAGGAAAATCTCAGACCTACCATGCAGCAATATTTTCACTGATATGTCCCCTAGAACAAGGGATATAGAGGAAAGAATAAACAAATGGGATCTCATCAAATTAAGAATCTTCTGCATGAATAAAGAAAGCATCAGCAAAATGAAAAAAGAACCAACCATATGGAAAATATATTTGTCAGTGATACCTCGGACAAGGGTTGGATCTCCAAAATATATAAAGAACTCACACGATTCCACTCCAGGAAGATGAAAAACCCAACTAAAAAATGGGCAAAAGACTCGAACAGACATTCTCCAAGGAGGACATACAGAGGGCACAGAGACATATGAAAAGATGCTCAGCATCACTAGCCATCAGAGAGATACAAATTAAAACCACCATGAGATACCACCTGACACCAGTCAGAATGGCCATCATGAACAAACCAACAGACAAGTGTTGGAGAGGATGAGGAGAAAAGGGAACCCTAGTGCACTGTTGGTGGGAATGCAGACTGGTGCAGCCACTGTGGAAAACAGTATGGAATTTCCTCAGAAAACTAAAAATGGAACTGCCTTTTGGTCTGGCAATTCCACTGCTGAGATTATACCCGAAGAACCCTGAAACACAAATTCAGAAGAACCTATGCACCCCAATGTTCATAGCAGCACAATTTACAATAGCCAAGTGCTTGAAAACAGCCTAAATGCCCATCAATAAATGAGTGGATCAAAAAACTATAGTACATTTACTTACACAGTGGAATACTACACAGCAGGAAGAAAAAAGGAAACCCTACCCTTTGTGACAGCATGGATGGAATTGGAGAGCATTATGCTAAGTGAGATAAGCCAGGCAGTGAGGGACAGACACCATATGATCTCACCTTTAAGTGGAACCTGACCAACAAAACAAGCAAGTACAATAGAACCAGAGACATTGAAATGAAGAACAATGTGATGGTAACCAGAAGGGAGAGGGAGGGAGATAACGGGGCAAAGAAGGAGAAGGATTGTCAAGGAACACGTGTAAAGGACATGTGGACAAAGACAACAGGCTGGAGGGGTGGGGGAGGGGTTGAGTGTGGGGGTGGGGAGGGGAGGGGAGAGTAACAAGAGGAAAATGGGGACCACTGTAATTGCACAACAATAATAAATAAATAAAATCACAAATATAAGTTAATATATTAGTTGAGTAAATGCCAAAAATAGAATATACCCATAGATTATTTTAAGTTCTCAGCCTGTTAACCCCTTATATCTGAGTCTTATTCTGGTGATTTATTTCTGAGTGTGTTTTTTCTGGCCTTTTGGCATTTCATAAATGACATGAATATTTACATTCTTGTTGTTGCTGAAAGTCAGATGTTTTTTTATTGGGTGCTTGGCACGGAGGCAGACGCCTTCAGTGTGAGGGTCGATGTTAATCCGCTCAGCAGCGCCGTGCGGGAGGCGATGCTCCAGCTTGCACGGAAATCCCATCCTGGGAGCCCCTCCTTTGAGGCTGAAAGACGATCAATCACATTATCCAGAATTTGAACGAAGCAAGGTCACTGGGACGGAGCCCAGATCAAACACGTGTGGCATCTTAGATGTTCAGACCATCTGTCGTCTTATGTTTACTTGGCGGCCGTGTCTCCTGGTGCCCTGGCTGTGTGTTTTCATCGCTGGGGAACTTTTCGGTCCCCTTTGCAATAAATTATCCTTCTTTGAAGTGGCACACGTGGCTTTAGTCATCTATTTACTTAATTAAATTGTGAGTCCCGTTCACTGCGCATCCGCTCCCGGATTCCTCCCGACACACGGCCCTGAGGTTTTCACTGTGCTTGGGTCCCCGCACCCCCGCGACAGCCGCGCGGGGCGCTAACGAGCGGCCTGCCTTCCGCACTCACCGCCCCGTTTTGCTGAGCGGCGCTCGTTTTCATTTAGAATCTTCGATCTATTCATTTCTGGTTTAGCTAGACCTGAAAAAACAAACTTGTAAACAATGTGGAATTTAAATGCCATTAAACCTTAGGATGGATTTTAAAGACTCAGACTTGTTCACTAAGCCTAGGAAGAGATTTGCTCAGTCAGCTGGTGGGCCCACGTGGGGGGCGACCCTGCAACCCTGGGGGTCGTCAGTGCACTTGTGTTGACCGGGCGGACAACCCTGGAGGGGCAAGAACAGGTCTGCAGTTGCGAGTATGCAAAACACTGTTTATTTGGGGTACTATTATTTATGAATTATTGCGCTATTGATTATTATTATTGCCAAGCTGCTTTTGCCCACCCCTGTATACTTCTTAGTTTGACAGAGTGCAGCAAAAAGTATCCTGTTTTTTAATGGTTAAGAGCATTTCTCCATGAGTTGAGGAAAGGCTTCGGAGAAGACGAAGAATCGTCAGAGCTCCTTGGATAAGGCGCTGGACACCGCTCCTGTGCGTTCGGCAGAATGACCACAGCGTCGGGATCGGAGACCCCTGCTTCAGGGCCTCTGCAGAGCGCAAGGCATGCACCCAGGAGCGCGCCTTGCTTCGCCCAGGGAGAGCGCATCCCCGCAGTTCCCGCGGCGCAGCGAGCTCGCACCCGCAGGCTTCCCCAGGCCGGGGCGGGGCGGTGCGGCGACGCCTGTCTGGTTTATGTCATCGCGTGTCTTCAGCTTGACTTTAGTGACAGCGAAATGCGCCGATTACCAACTGCCTTTTATTTTTAGAATGATCAATTAAAAGGGGACAAGTTCGGAAGAAGGAAGACAAACACACTTAAATAATAAGGTGTGAGATAAAGAACGTCTTAAGTAGAACAAAAAAAACGAAAGGAGAAACAGGTGAGTAAGCCAGCTGCCGCATTCCAATGTTCTGTTCACAGACAGACACCCTATTAAAGGGGAAAAGCACCAAACCAAACACTGGGTGAGAATATTTTCTTCACCCCAATCTGACAACACACCGGCACCCCATGACAGAAAGAACTCCTGCCAACCAACCCTGAAAACACCAGTTTAAAAGCCCAGTTACACAAGGACAACACGCTGAACAGGCCCTTCAGAAAGAAGGGTGTCTAAGTGTCCCATAAACATTTGCAAAGATGTCCAGTGTCATTGCAGCCAAACCAATGCTCTATGCAGAGGTCGGCAACACCAGTGGGAACGGTGCGATCGAATGCTGAGTCTGAGCGTGGCGGGTGTGGGTGGGAGCGTGCAGCCACCGCAGCCCCACGGGCTGCCGGTTCCTCGGGAGGAGTGAGCGCTTTGGCAGATTGTCTGGCAGTTCATGCCCTATGTGTGTGTCTAACCAGGGGAAAGGCTATGTAAGTAAACTAAAAAAAGATCTCTGTGAAAAGGTACGCACGGTGTGATTCATATATGTCAGCCAGAATAAAGAAAGAAAGAGGAAACAAAGAAAGGAAAGAATCTCCTCAAGAACAAGTTGGCCAGGGCAGCCTGTAGTGCAGCCATGAAAACTATGTTAGTGCTACGGGCAGCGTCCAAGACGTAGCTCATAGAGACCGAGGGGCGCGGTGGGGAAATGAGCTGGGGCCTGACCGAGTCCGTCCAGGCAGCCCCCCGAGGACGCCAGCTTCTGGGGCGTGACACTACTTGGTAGGGTCAAGAGAAAAACAGGGGGAACTGGAGTTTGACTGCTCCAGGTGACCTGTGAATATATGCACAACATCATTGACTCTCACACTTAATACATTACAATATGCTTTGTACAACAACACATACGTGAAATGATGGCTTTTATGCATATTTTTTTCCTAGAGAAATAAAGTGATCTGAGCCCATTCCTTCTTTAAATTCCCCGGGCATTCGCAGAGTCACACGTGTCTGTGAAAGACATGACCCTCGCAGGTGAGGCCCTTGGAAGGCCTTTCCTCCGCCCAGTGCTCACTTACCGAGCTTCGACTGCACACTAGTCATTGGACAGCGGTCAGCAAGTCCACCCGGGGAAACACAGCCTTTGATAACTTCTTATAAACTCAACAAAAGATGAACAGAATATTTGAAGTCATAAAAATTTAGCAAGAATTCAGATACTTCGTTCAAGTTAAGAGAACATCTGGAGGGGCTTAACAGGATTAGGGTCCGCCTTGGGTCTGGGTGATTAGCTTCGTGGGGTGAGCCGAAGGAATTTTTGTCTTCAGTTAGCATCCCAGCCCCTGCCTTTTTCATTACACATGTGTGTTTTTGAGATCCTGCAAATATTTTCAGTGTTAACATTCTCTGACTAAATTTTCCAAGGTCTTTGGGGATGACATATGCTTCAATATCAAATATCTTAGTGAATGTTTAATATTTTCCTAGACAAGTTAGCTATTTTCGGAAAGAAGAAAATGAACCCACAACAGGCACAGAGAACACAAAGGTGGCGGGACTGTGGTGGAAGGGAAGACGTGTGTAACTGTGTTTCAGCGGGGGTCACACAGAAGTGCAGAGGCCAAAGGGAAAGTACAGCTGCTGCCCTGCTCGACCCTGTCCCGGGCCCCGCGGGAGCAGAGAGGAGCCCAGTGCTGCGTGCGAACAGACTAAACTCGAGGGCCAGTCCACAAGTCCGAGGGGAGGCAGGACGCGGCACTTGGGATGATGGGGAGCAGGTGTGACCGGCATTTTTGGTGGCACGGTGAACAGAGGATGTGCCAGAAGGGAGTCAGGATGTGAAAACAGGGTTTTGAACAGTTTTTAGGCTGCTTTTAAAATAGATTTTTGATTACTGTAACTTTCCTTTCATATTTGAACATGATTGCCCCATATTATCAATCCAAATATTTTTTATTTTCCAAACTAGTAGGTAAAACCAAAAAGAGGACATTGTTCATGATGGCCAATGTCACAGAATAACAGAAAAAGGATGGCTGTATTTCAACGTTTCGTCCCAAAGTTCTGTGCGAGCATTCACAGGGGCAGGCGGACGCCGTCAGCCTCTCCAAAGCGTCTTAGCTTTGAACAGTGACCGCACCAAGAAGTATCAGGTGCCTTTGAAAGCGCAGGATTAATGCTGGCCTTGATTTGAGTAATCTGTTTCATTTAACCATCAGCAAAGCTTAGTACTTCAAGGAAAGCCACAGATGAAGCAATACTTAATTTTAAAACACAACACTATCAAATGCACAAGCCCATTACGCAATGTGCTTGCCCAGGAAGAATTTCATGCAGTCTGGTGTGTCTAGGCTTTGAAGACGCAGCAATTTCTTCTCATAAAAGAGATGCAGGATGTTTAAGGGCCACAGTGGAAGCTGAAACGCTTTAACGAGAATAAAGACCTCATCCTCAGATGCCGGGATTGCATCAGCTGGGAAGAAGACCAACATCTTCAGATGTCGGGTCTGTGTCGGCTGGGGGTCACACCAGAAAAAGAGGCACGTGTTCGACCGCACGCTCTGCCCTGGGTACATAAGCATCGCCCCACACTCACTGGCAGATGCATTCCGGATCTTGTCTCCAACAGCAGACCCTCGCCCCCTGACACCATGAGCTACTACGGCAGCTACTACGGCAGCCTGGGCTACGGCTATGGTGGCCTCAGTGGCCTAGGCTACGGCTATGGTGGCCTCGGTGGCCTGGGCTACGGCTACGGTGGCCTGGGCGGCCTGGGCTATGGCTATGGCAGCTTCGGCGGCCTGGGCTACGGCTGTGGACGTGGCTATGGAGGCTACCGACACGGTTGCTGGCGTCCATTGTTCTATGGGGGACACGGAATCTCTGGTATCTACTAAAAAAAAATGCCGAAAGTAGACGTAGGTGGGAAACCTCCAAAAGTGTTTGGCCCTACCTTGTGCTTTCATTCCCAAAACACTCACCCCACTTTCCACTGAGAGCTGGGTACCACTCATCAGACTGCGTCTGCGGATGCCTGGCACCTTCTCGCCCACCGAGCCGTCATCCAGAGGCACATCCCACATGAACGGCCGCTTCGTTTGAACACATTTTGGTTCACGCTTCTGGTCACCCTGCCCGTGACCTTATCTGTCTAGCTAGATGCCAGAGAACACTGGTATTTTGCTTTTGTCTAATAAATCGATTACTTCAAATACAAATAAATTTGCTTCTTGTGATGCTTCTTATTTGATATAGGATAATGCAAATGTTTCTGGTTCACCACATTGTACAAGCTCGAGAACACACAGGGTGTCACGTGAAGACGGAATGAAAATAACTTGCCCGTCTACTCACTTAGGGCATCAGCCTCCTTACGTGTCCCTCAGGATCCCCTGGAATCACCGAGGATGCGTCATTATCACATGACATTCCCCTGTGCCACTTGGCTGTGAGGTAAATGTCTCCTTTGGTGTGACCACGTGTTAAGAGTAGTTTTAGGGCCCCAGTGAACTTGAGAGCAGGTGAGGGGATGTCCCACACACCTGTCCCCCTGGCACTGCCTCCCCCATCACTCACAGGCCCCACCAGACGGCACGTGTGTCATGACTGATGGATCTGCACTGGTACGTCATCGCCCAGGGCTACTCGTTCACTTCGGTTCACTCCTGGTGGTGCGCTCTGCGGGTGTGGACAAATAGGTAGTGACGGGCATCCGTCATTGTAACACACAGCATGGTTTCTCTGTGGCACATCAGCTCTGTGCTTCTGCTATGTGTCCCCATCCCCAAGCCCCGCCCCTGCTGAATATCTGGCTAGGACCCCTGGCCTGGCTGATGTGCCTTTGCTTTTTCATAGCCCGTGTCCTGAGGTGGAGGGGAGAGGTCAGGATGCGCCGCTCACTCCCTGGGCAGGAATGACCCCTCTACAGTCGGCATCTGTGAGGTCCCCAGGCTGGTCCACGGTGCTTGGCCACCAGGCGCCGAAGCCTGGGGGATCGGCTCTGGGGACAACAGTAGTGGGGTCGCCCCCCATGTCCTTTCACACTCCCCTGGAGGGCTCTTCCTAGACCACAGATGTTCTCATGAATGGACGCAGGCCCGAAGCCCACCCTCGTTAGCACACGAGATGTCTCACCGGTCAGTGCCTCTCTGGGACGCCAGCCTGGTCGGTGTCCCGCACCCGGACCCGCTTCCTTCCACAATCGTTCTGACCCAGAAAAGTCATCGTGTGCCCAAGGGGACTTCCGTTCAGGCTCCTTCCACTGGTTCGTCACGTGAACAGTGCTCGGAACACCAGCAGTGCAGCTGGGTGGGGCACTCCCAGAAGGTTCTTGGCCAATAAGTCTCGGCTGGTAAGTCTCAGGACAGCCTGTTCCATGGTGTGTCCGATGTGACCAGACACGTCGGGACCCCTGCCACTGATCTCCTGAGAAATCCTGTGTGCCCTTCTGTGGACGGATGGGAGGGACATTCCCACGTGGGAGCAGGTCCCCACGGAGGAACTGTTAACTGTACCTGCGCCGCCGTTTAGATTTCGAGTCAGAAAGCCGCACAAGGGAGGCAAGAGAACAAAAGGAAGTGGAAGAGCCCACAGGTCGAGGGCCTGCCACTTCCCTGGCTGGGAGGGTGATATCAGAATCAGAGTGGCATGTGTCCCCGTGTCATTAGACATGGAGGCTTTACTCCAGAGGACCCATGGGCCCCGCCCGGGGACGTGGCCTTCCAGCGAGGTAAAGCTCGGCACGTTCCAAATCCCCGGGATGAAACAGAAGATTCTTCAGATTACTGTTCCATGCTTCAGCCAGAAGGTGCCGTGGAGTGGTCCACAGGTTAGTCGTAGTTACTCTCTATGCGATTTATGTCTCTGATTGTCTGTCTTTCATTGTTTAAAATTTAACAATAGATGAACCAGTTTGACCTCTGAGGGATGTGAGCACAAGGAAAGCTGAGGGCACTTGAAGCTTGCCCCGACAGACCCACACAACTGTTGGCCTTTCAGAGAACCACCACTCGGAATGTGTAACACGAGATCGCTCACACGGTTTCTCCAGGCCAACTGTGCGCCGTGCCCGGCAGGGTGCAGTGCCGGCCTCGCTGGAAGGCCTTTTTTGATTTTGGACCTGAACTGTCCAGAAGCTCTTCAGTGTTATTTGTGTCCAAACACAATTAGTGATTCTCCTGATGTCACGGCTTTTAGAAGCTTATCACAAAGGCTACGTTTACGTTCTTGGTTTGATTGTTAAAAGACTGGGAGTCGGAGACATATTTTTCTAAATTGCAATCACTAAAAATAGTTCCGTTGGGAAAATTTTGTGTATGCGCATTGTAGCAGTACGACATTTGATCACATCTTTCTTCTTGATGAGAGTGGAGAGGAAAACTCCTGATTGAAAATACAGGTCTTCATTTTGCAGAAGGCACAGAAACCCTCAGTGGGCCCCTGGTGTCCTAGTGAAGAGAATGCATCATTTAGGATCCAGTGTAAATGTTAAAAGATAAAATTGGAGGGAGAATAATTTCTGGAAACATGGACACAAAAGGAAAAATCCTCACTGCCCCGGAAAGGGTTTTAGAGGCACAATCATCGTAATCACCTCTCAGCCCGGATCTCTATTTGTCCCGAGCAATCTAGTGATGAAAATCAATATAAAAACCCTTTAATCAATGACAAACACTCTATTACTTTGCAAAGGCAGTTTAGGGAATTTATTATCGCATGTGTATACAGAATAAAAATTCAGACTCCCTTACCCCTTTTTCAAGTTTGAATAAAATGTATATATATGTACAGGGTCTGACACAAATAACACCCTTCTTTATTACAAACTCTTTTTCTACAAAATCATAAGCATGTCATTCTGTAACATAACAATACCACACTCAAGCACACCACATGACATTTTAGGTGAAATGTTCAAATGAAAACTATAGATTATCACACCCATGTTGTTACCCTGCTGACCACACTCGGGCAGGCGTTACCTCTGCCGGACCCTGTCTACATGCACGCTTCCAACAAATACAGCTGCTGGCCTCCAGGTTTCAGGGCACGCGGTGAAGTGACGGATCTATCTGTGGCTCTAGCGACAAACTTGGAGATTCTGAGCTTCCTGTCCGTGCCTTTGTAGTCATGTTGCTGCCAAAGGGCTCTGAAAACCATGTGGGTTCTGCCGTCCAGGCGGTGGCCGGTGGCACCGGGACCCGCACAGCCACACGGGCCAGAACTGGGCAAGGCCTCCCGTGTCTCCTCTCTGATGTCCACACCCAGTGACATTTCCAAAGGTGTACCTGTTTTGGGCTGCCTCCTTATATGCATATATTCGCCCATTTTCTCATGTCCCTTGGCATCACGTGTCCCTGGGACCGTGACCATCCCTCCACTCTAGTCTCCTCTGGTTTCCAGGACTCACAGCCGCCCTCACCCTTTAATTCCTTTGTTTGGATGGCTCCTCACGTGTCTCCTTGGCATGGTAGTCGACGCTGCTGTTACCAGCAAAACAAGGCTGGTGTGGAAAAATGGAAGCTAGTTCAGTGAGAAATCAGTTTGCAGCAGAGTCGGGATCATGAAGTTGGTCCCCACCAGCTATGAAGCTCAGTGAAGTGAAGCAGAAGAACCCAGGTAATTCCCTAAATAGCCCACAGTCTTTCTCCAACAACTGCCTTTGTCCTGGCCCCATCCTCAGCTCAGATGGAGAGCTCGTCATTTTTCATAATGAGGTCCAATCAGCTTTAAAATACACTGACTCTCATCCCTGCTGGGATGCTCTGCCCCTTACCCCGCAGGTCCCCAACGACGTCTGGTCCAGAGGCCGCTGCCCGACCGCCCAATGGGCCTCCATCCCTCACATAGCTTGGTGTTCTCCTCGAGCTTGCTTGCACCCCGTGGGTGTTGAGTGTGTGTGCTTGTGTGCTCACACAGACCCCGAGTGGGCAGGGACTTGGTCTGCTTCACTCACCCACGGACCCTCGGTGCCTAGAGTGATCCCTGGCTCACAGGAAGTGCTTCACACAATATGGACTGAATAAATCTAAGGCAGCATTCATCTGTTAGTTTTTATTCATATGCCAGATTCTCTGTTAAATTAAGAGTTCTATTAATTATAATATAATTCCTTTTTTATTGTTCAAGTACAGTTGTCTCATTTTCCCCCCACCACTCTCCCCTGCCCCACCCATGCCCCCCTCCCACCCTCAATCCTACCCTGCTTTGGCTTTGCCTGGTGCTGGCATAAGAACAGGCACACAGGCCAATGGAACAGAACAGAGAGCCCGGAAACAAACCCAAGTCTCTATGGTCAATTAATATTCAACAAAAGGGGCAGAAGCATAAAACGGAGTAAAAATAGCCTCCTCAACAAAAGGTGTTGGGAGAGCTGGACAGCTACCTGCAAAAAAATGAAACTCGACCACCAACTTACACCATACACAAAAATAAATCCAAGGTGGATAAAAGACTTAAATATACACCGTGACCCCATAAAAGTCCTAGAGGAAAACATAGGCAGGAAAATCTCAGATATTCCACGCAGCAATATTTTCACCGGTATGTCCCCTAGAGCAAGGGACACAAAGGAAAGAGTAAACAAATGGGACCTCATCAAGTTCAAAAGCTTCTGCATGGATAAAGAAAGCTAGCCCTTTGTCCCATCATTGGGAACTATTTTGACATTTGTAGACAAAGATCTTTAAAGATAGACACTTTTCCCCCCAAATGATTGTAGTGTGACTCATTCAGTATTTAACTGTAGAATCAATTCCAACCTCGATGCCTTACAGATCACGTCGCAACCCTCCAGGCTGCTTAATTCCCACCTCAGATGGATCCTCCGGGAGAACGTTCTCCCGGGGAAGGACAAATAACCTCGTGAGGCAGCCTCGGGCCTGAGAGGAGGTGACCAAGTTATACCTGCAGGACCCTTCACAGGGATATTCTTCCCGATGATGGCATTCGGTTGTTACAGACAGTATTTTTTACTCTGATACTTAAAACTGAAAAGGCAAACGAGCAACTAGGCTTTAGGAGAGCACAGGATGCGAGTGAGAGACTCAGCCTACAGCGCTGAGAACGAGTCAGCCCGAGCAGACGTGCAAAAAGGCTGCTTTGCAACACGCAGAGCAACGCTGTTATTTACTTTTAATTTTTCTCTAGTGTTTTTGATGCATTAAATATCCAGTGTCCAGGCTGAGAACATCTGTATTCACGGTAAAAGACATGAATACAGAAGAACTAGCAACCTCATCTCAATAAAGATTTAATAGCAAAGAAACTTGACCGGGTTGATTGTACTCATTCTGCGGTTTAGAAAGTCGGTTTTACCTGCAGCTTACTCAGCTTCGTGGTCCTGTTTGCACAGTGGCTTTTTAACGTTTGCTTGACCTTGACCCCACTATTCAGTTCACATCCCTCACGCTGACTGTGTGAGGCATGACGTGCCCTTTGTATTTTCACATTGAATCTACTTATTGTTGCAAAAAGCAATGATTTCTGAGCATTATGCTTCTTTTGTGTTGAATGGATCTTCTAAATGAGCTGTGCTTTCTTATTTTCAGTAACAACACACGTTCCCATGGACACCGATCATCCTGATGGGGAGACAGTGGCTCTTCACGGCTGTTTGAACGATGCAGCGGATGCTACAGTCTTTCAACTCCGAGCAGAAGCATGTCTCCTTGTTCCTTGTAGACGCCCCAACAGATTGTCTGTGGCAACGTCAGCTGTGATTTACCCGTGGAGCTAATTTGTTCACCTTTCATTCCGAAGAGTAACAAACAGCGCAAACGCCGTCCAGCACCCACTCGGTGTGCTGGCGTCCACGTGCTGCTCCTCGCTCTGCTTCTGTAGAATAAGGGGGTAACCGAGGTGCTCTTCCAATCTGTTACCCTGTTTTTGCCATCACTACAAAGCAGAGTTTCTTCAGAAAATAAAGGCAAATGCCTTAAAAAATGTCTTTTGGGGTGAAGACAAATGGCTAAGAATTCTTATTACTGCTACAGATTATTACTGAATATATATGTTTCCTTAATTTTTTTATTTTATCATAAAATATTGCTTAAATGTTGATTATCTGGCTCTCTCAGTTGTCGGATTGCCTGATAGGTAACCTATAAAATCTGCGAGGGAAATGCAGCAACTGTGAAGTCAAATACGTTTCTCCAGCTTTGCAGAAGGTTCAAAGCCATAAACAAACAATGTGCTGCAGTGTTTGCTGAAGAATCCAGAGAGTATTTAAATTCACGACTTGCAATAACTCGGATTAACAAACTTTTACTTTCAAGACAGTTTCTTTCCCGTTATGAATTGACATTTGTTGCTAAAAATAAAAAGGTGAACATATGCTTTTGGATGAGTCTGAGTTAGGCTGCGCTTAGCAGTTAGGCTGGCTGGCCTCAAATTTAATCACCTGGGATCCATTTACTTGAATTTAAATTAAAAAATCTACCATTTAAGGTTGAATAGTTTGCAACAACATGGAGAAAGCTGGAGAACATTATGTGAAGTGAAATAAGCCAGACACAAAGAGAAATACTTTGTAATATCACGTGTGGGGCCCAACCACTCCACAGCCAAGGTAAGGCAGATGGTGCTCAGGGGCTGGGCGGGTCACTCGGGAAGGTGGTGGGCCAAGCTCTAAACCGCCCATTGTGGGACGAAAACGTCCTGGAGGCTGAACGCATCGTGCAAGGGTTGTGGGTAATAACAGTGTGCACTTGAGGGTAAATCTCCAGTGTTCTGACCACAAAAGTGAGGTAGGCGATGAATATGCTAGTTATCTTCATTACGGTCATCATTTTACAATATAAGCATATTAAAACATCACATTGTACACCTTAAAGACATGTGATGTTCATGATGGCCAATCATGTCTCCATAAAGCTGGGAAAGTGCTCCACGTAAACATGCAATTTCACATAGACGTCCCTTCTCCCCATGTCCTGTGTGCGCCTGGGAAGGAAACCAGAGGCCCCTCCCTTCGTAAAGCTCCCTCAAGGTTTTGTCCCTCGGTCCCAGGTGGTAGTGGCCAAGATCACTCTCGGTCTCACCGACTTTCTTTTGTTTGTCTCATTCCTTTCTTTTTTAAAAAAATTATTTACTTATTTTTAGAGAGAGGGGAAGGGAGGGGGAAAGAGAGGGAGAGACACATCGATCAGTTGCCTCTCGAATGCCCCCACTGGGGACCTGGCTGGCAACCCAGGCACGTGCCCTGACCAGGAATCGAACCGGTGACCTGTAGGTTCTCAGGCTGGCACTCAGTCCACTGAGCCCCTTCCTCCGTCCATCATATCTGCTTCAGGTCACTTCGTCTTATCCCCTTTACTCATATTTCTTATTCTTCCCTCTAACATTTCAATTAAACATGTCCTTTACCAAAACAGACAAAACAGAATCCCTTTCCAACATGTTTGCTTTCTTAAATTCTTCCTACAGCATGCTATATCTCTAAATTAATGATAGAAAGAACACAGAACCAACTCAAATATTCTTTGACGGAACAGACACGAACTACAAGTGTCAAAAAGAGTTCCCTTTTTGGTAACTATGATGTGTCTGCATCTGAACAAATGCACAGGTAGGTACATATTGGATTTTGAATTACGTGAGGAACATCCCTTACAAGCAATTTACTTGCAATATTTGTATTAATCTTCATCAGTACAATATTAGGAGGAATATATTCAACCTTAAATGGCTGAAAGGCTTTTGAGAATCAAACCTAAAAGCAGGGGAAAGGAAAAAGGGGTGTACGGCTTCCCTAAGTTGATAAAGTATTAGAGTTGAAGGCTTCAGCTCGCGTGCTCATCCACCAGTGTCACTGAAATGATGAAGACATTATTTTTTAACTGCATTGCTTCTTTGAGTCCTGAAGGAAGAGGGTTGAGTCCTCAGAAATCAAAATGAGAAGAGCAGAGAAAACAGAACGCTTTGCTAAATTGCTCTTGCTCTTTTATAGGAATGTCGGGAAATCGTCCCCGAAGGAGAGATGAGCTCGGTTCTCATAAGCACCTGCCTGCTCACCGGGAATTAAGCTCAACATTCAGCTTTCATCTCCTGTTTAAAAACCAGCTTCTGGTAAGCGTAATAAACTCCTGTTTATACAAGCAATGTTCTGGGATCACTGCGAAGCGCCCTGACTCGGGCTTGACATTTGTGTTAATTTCTAAACCTAAGAAAAATCTCCTGGCTCTGTTAGTCCTTATTTGGTGCAATTCTCCCCTACTTTGCTCTTGCTTTTATCTTTATAAACCGCTCTATTGCAGTGTGGCTGCAACACAGAGAGCCGTCCGTGTTTCCCGTGTGCCACTCGATGACGCTGGAGTCAAGTGCACATGCAGGAAACCATCACTGCGCCCTGTGCCGTGGACATGCCCATCGCCCTGGGAGGCTTCCCCCACCCTGGGAGTGAAGATGATGATGGTGATGACGACAACACCACACACGACCTACCCTCATGGCTGATTTTAAGCAAACAACACAGTGTTGTTAACTGCAGCACTGTGCCACACAGATCTCTAGGATTTCGTCACATTTCATGGCTGACCCTTGTCACCCTCTGACGGCCACCCTCCCTCACCTTCGGTCTCGACTCCTACAACCACCATTCTATGCCAGTGAGGTGAGTTGGCGTCTGACAGATCCCTCATTTAAGTGGACTGTGTGGTATTTGTCCTTCTGTATCTGATCACTTAGCATAATGTCCTCCAGGTGCATCCATGTGGTCACAAATGGTGAGATTTCCTTCTTTTTAAAGGCTCACCTTCACTTTCTTGTGCATGCTGCCTCTTCTTCAGCCATTCATCAGCTGAGGGGCACGCAAGGCGCTTCAATGTCGTTGATGTGGCTAATAGTGCTCAGTGGACATGGAGGGCAGAGGTGGCGGCTTCTACTTTGAGCGGAAGGTGCCACTGCGCCATCCGCATTCCCATCAATGGTGCGAGGGGTCCCCCTTCTCCGTCCTCGCCAACACTTGTTTGTTGATTTACTGATGACAGCCATTCTGGCAGGTGTGAGGTGATGCCTCATTGACTTCTCCTCAACTGTCTTTCACTCCAAGGTGTGCAATTTCATCTTGTAAAAAGTTTCCAGGAATCTGGGATTGCTTCTGTGGACGTCCAGTGACCTATAGCTGAACCACGGTTGTATAAGAATTTTGCTTCACTTACTGGGAGGGAGGGAGAGAGATGCCGTGGGCTGTTACATAAGGGAATGGGAAATTGGAGGAACAGTCCAGCTGCAAGACATGAGATTAGCCACTGTAATACCTCCCGTGTGGTTAATCTCCATCGCAGGAGTCTGGCATCGTTAGTAGGTCACCAAATCCATTTATTGGTGACTATTTTAGGGCTTCTTTTAATGGGAAATAATAGAATAGAATGAAATTGGATGAGATTGGAAATTTCACAATCATCTCATACATTTGTTTTGAAAGTTTGGTTTTACAAAAAGAGAGAGAGAGAGAGAGAGGCAACCAGACTTAGAAGAGAAACATGGGTCTAGCTGGGGTCGGGGTCCCATGAGTTAAAAGCCCATGGTCCCCAAGACCTGCCCCTGTCACCCCTGAACTGACTGCCCCTGGACGCACTGTGATGGGTGCTGTGGGTGTTCTGGCAGGAGAGCTGTTCTGGGGCCATTCTGAGGCTCTGACAACCGAGGAGAAATGATCAAACTCCCAAGCAAAGGGTCCGTTTTAACCTCACAGCCCTGGAAACGCCTTGCTTCCTGAGCAACACAGAGCCTATTATTTCGAAGGCATTGAAGTCTGCCTGGGGTTTTCCTTCTCCCACTTCATCTTCAACTCCCGTGTCAGCTGTTTGAGAGCGAGCGCTGGCCTCTCATCTCTGTGAGCCCGAGGCTGCCACAGTGGCCGCCCCCACAGTGACATTCAGTGAGTGCTGGCTAACTCTCCACCCAGGGACCCCCGCGTTTTAGGGTAAGTACATTAAAACGAGTGAAAATAACAGTGGGGAGGGCCTAACATTGGTCAGCTGCCTTCCTTTGGATAATAAATGGTTTTTTAAAAAATAGACAATATCTCCTTTAATCCCTAGACTAATCCTGCCAAATTCAAATCCTACACGATTTCATCCAATTATGAAAATGAAGCAGCTGAGCCGAGGAGCAAAGTCACCAAAGTTCACTAGCTCATGTGACAGAAAAGTCACCCCAGGTAAGACAATTTATAACAAAAACAGGTAAGTAGATTTCTCAGGAATAATGTGTGGAGACTGAGAGACAAAACTGTAAGTCATCCTTCCCCAAGAACCGGCTCAGTGGGCACTTGGAACCTCAGCCTCTCCACAACGACTAGTTTTTCCCTCCCTCCCTCCCTCTCTCTCTTTATTTCTTTCCTTTCTTTGTTTCTTATCAGTTTAAAACAAGTTTTATTCTTAATAGAGCTCATTCAATATATCAAATATAAAATGGTCTCACGTGTAAATTGGTCATATATGCATTATATTTAAAAATATAAATATCGAATAGTTATGCATTCACATTGAAATGCAGGGTATCTTTGGGGATTGAGGGGAACAACAAACTAAATAAATTCTAATTCCTTATAATAGAATTTGTACAAAATTGGCAGGTTTCCTGATTTTTAAGGGACTAGAATAAATTTTCAATCAACGGACCACAGCTTCACAGCAGCCTGGTGCTGTCAGCTTGAGTAATTTAGAATTTATCATTACAGACTTTCATTACTCTTTCAATATGCAGCAAAAATATTCAGAGCATGACATCTGAAAGGACGAAATTAAAAAGTCCCAACTTCTTAATTTTCTTGCTGGTTCTTAGTGTGCTCCCTCTGGAATTATGTAAAGTCCAGCCACCGAAGTGACCACGATGGTGGCTGGACGCCTCTGTGGAGCATGTGGCGGCCAGGGGCTCCCTGAGGGTGCGCCGCGTCGGCACAGAAAGCCTGCTCTCGCCTCGGGTCTCCCCATGGCCCACTGGCCTCTGCTCAGGGAGGGCCACGCTTTGCAGTGGGTGCTGTCGCATGCTCCACGCCACTTCCCTCATGCCACCCTCCCTCGGCCCGCGCTCCACGCGCTCAGAGGAGGATTCTGAAATTCTTCCTCATGGGCTGCTCTAGCTCCGGGGAATACCTTGCGAAGTTCATTTTACTGGTTACTGGGGTTTGTAACATAAATTTGTAGAAACGCGATTTGTTAGCCGTGCATGCTCTTTTATTTATTTTTACTCCTTGCCTAAGGTAATAGGTTTTCTAAAAGTTTTAAAAGGGAGCTGAGTTTTCAGTAGACTACTAAGTAGCTGTGTGATCTTGGGCAAATTAACTTCTCTGTACCTCAGATGTCTTATTTAAATTTTTTTTTTAAAGTAGAAAAAAAAACCAATTGAACCAATACCCAACCCAACTCTTTACGTTGTTTTATGAATTATGAGAGTATATATTCCTATAACGTATATTGTTAAAAATGAAAGCTCACAAAATTTGACTACTGTGTTTTAAAAATAATATAAAAGGAAATAGACCAATGACTTCAGTTTTCATAAGTAATTTTTATTTTTGTCTACAGTGAAACTTTTTAAATGTTGTGGTCTTGTTTTCAGCCAGCAACAGAATCTGACCAATATAATTTGGTATTATATGTGATGTGGGCTTCAGAATATTTTCACCCCTTTATACACAAGCATGATTGAAACTGTCATTAGTAAAAATATCTGCTGCTCCTGAGACGGACATTCGTCCCCTTTGAGAGGACAGCAGCATCGCCAGCAGGACTCTCCCGCCCGTCATAATGAGCTGCAGGACGGGGACCCTGCAGGGTGATTAACAGGCACTTGTTGATCAGGGCAGCGTCTGAGACATGGATGGTAGCACGTTAGTTTTCTGCGTTTAGCAAATAATTTGTATCTAGTTTGCTGTGCTCTCCTGACAGAAGAATGAGTCACCTGCAAACGCTGGAAGGAACAGCTCCTGTCCTGGGGGCTGCCTTCAGGTGAGTCAGCAAGAGATGGAAAATGGGATCCAGTCCACAAACCACGAAATACTTACAGTGCCTTTCTGTCCAAAAGGATTCTAAATGATAAAGCATGGGGGGGAAAATGAACTGCAAATGTTATTGCAAATAAAAGATTAACTAAAACAAATCAAAGTTCTTATTTAAAAAATCTGCCCCCAAAAGGCATATTAAATTTAGGTGAAAGAATAAATTCCTAAAATGACTACTCAGAAATTTCCACTGACCTGTAGTTCCCGTGTAATATGATTCAAGTTTGTTAGCATGACACCCATGGCCAAAGAGACGCCCAGTTCAAGCTCAAACCCTTCTTCCCATGCAGAAGACATGGAAGAGCCCGTGTGCTCCACACGTCCCCTCCACTTTCCTGTCCTGTGACTGTGCGCGGACTGGCCAAAGGTGGTGTCCTCCAGGTCCTAGCCGAGCTCTAATTTCCCTGGGAAGAGTCCTCCAACTTTCTTTTCTTTGTTCATGGGATTATATCAGTCTGACTGAGGTTATAGTTAGTTTAGAACACTGTTGGTAGCTCTGTGTCAATTCTATTCCGTTATTACTTGAACTTGCAGCCTCCGGAACCTGGCATAAACCCTGGCAACAGGGACCAATAAATACCTGTTTGAGTGAACTTGTTTTCTTATATTGGAAATAGAAACCTCTTTGAGTAGAGGTTTGTTATCAGAAATATTTGGTAGACCTAGCTGAAGAAGGTCATGGCCCATAAAGTCTCTCCTGATCAATTGAATTTAGACGTTGAGATAACTCAGAGGGTCAAGCCTGTGATACCAGCTACAAAGCTTTAAAATGAAGACAATGTGGTTCAGGGTCAACTCCACCATGGCCACCGCGGCCACCGCGGCCACTGGACACTAGAGCAGCGCCAGTCTCCTCGTGTGCGCCGTGCACAGGACGAGCCAGACAAGTTAGAGAAAGCCCTCAGCACGCCCAAAACGAACTGAAGCAGAGTCTGCAAACCAGCAGCTGGTCTAAGTTCATCTCGTTTCAAACCTAGTCGGACAATGACCCGAGTCTTCCTGTCCTTCTCGGTTTAGGATGACCGAATGGTGGGCATGATCACAAGGGACCACTCAGAAATTCTAGATCTGAGAAGCCTGTCACAGAAAAGTCATCATTTTCCCCCTAACTGTAGTTGAACAGGTCATTATAATTGTAAACACAATATTAAAATTACAAACAAAAGAATTACAACGGTAAACGAAATCACAGCTACCACATTCATGTGCACAAGTGGACTATATTTATCAAGTCAGTAGCTCAGCGTCAGTGTAGATTTATGACGTAGAAACACAGTTATTGGCAGCCGTCTGTCATAGCCCTTCATGAACGACAGGTCACGAGTGGGGTAGTGTAGCATTGAACTTCACTGCCCTCCCCTCACCCCAGAGAAGGGGTAGGTCCAGTGTTCACACTTTAGAATATCTCCAAACAGCTCATGGTCAGGACACTCACACACATTAACGGTTACAAACAGGGAATAATTTTGTCCCTAGAGGATATTTGGGGACATATTTCATTGTCACAACTGGTGGTGGTGCCACTGGCATCTAGTGGGAAGAGGCCAGGGATGCTGCTGACTAGCTCAGAATGCACAGGACAGCCTGATCGTGACAAAGGCTGTGCAGCCCAGCCACAGGGCGTGGAAACAGTGAAGAGAGGGGATGCTTGGTGAGAGGGCAGGGCCCCCGAGGGATGATAAAGCATGACAAAGAGCGTGACGAAAAAAGGAGGGCATGACAGAAACGGATGGAGGAAGGAAAGGTGAGCCATGTGACGACCTGAACCCTCCAATTATTCCCAGTGGTGGCTCATGTTCGGATCCAGGATTAGATGTTTGCTCAGTGACGTCCGAACAGGGTGCAATGTAGGAATTAATTTTTTGATCAAAGTAAGTAAAATAAGGTATATTGAACTTAATTCCTGAAAATTCCATGGGTTCATCGATCATTGCACCATACGTTAATTACTACTTCGGCTTATGTAAAACCAGAGTAAGTGTCACGGACATGGAAGCTGGGTGGTGGTCAGGCCCCCACTACCGGGCACATGACTGACGGAAAGCTCCAGCTGCTGTCTCTGCACCTGGCCAGCGACGGGGCTTGACTGGACACTGAGGAAGGCCCATCTCCGACACACAGGGAGCTCCTTTAAGGAGTGGTGTACCAAAACTTTCTTGGAATTACCCTGAAGAACATTATTCTAACCCAGTTTTCTTCCCTTTCCTTTCCTTTCCTTTCCTTCCCCTCTTCCTTCCTTCCTTCCCCTCTCCCTCCCTTCCTCCCTCCCTGAGTTCAGACCTGCTTCCGGGTCTGACAGCTCCCCCCGAGTCCTCCTGCCACCTCCCCATTTTCCCTGACAAGTGTTCTCACCAATACACCTCCTCAGGGTCAAGCCCTACTGGGCAGCCCTTTCTCAGAGGACCCTGCTAACACATCAGAGCCGCAGGACTGACTTGCTGTGTGCAGCGCTACCTCGCCCTTTCTGTTGCCGGTGGTGATTTTACCTGATTTCCGCCTGCTGTTTTGAAGCCCCTGTTGTCCACGTCCCCACTGAAACATTGGTGGTGTCCCCATAGGTACCCTGGCTCTGTGACGGCGGGTGAGCACAGCATGCGTGTGACTCTGTGAAGGCAGGAGGCCCTGTCCCTCCTCAGCACCAGGCTGCCCTGCAGTCAGAGCTCAAGGCATATTTTTCCCATGAACACCTGACTGAAAACATCATTTCTGAAGCAATTAGATGAGCAAATGCAACTATGAGGGGTATGAGTGTTTTAAGACACAAGAAATGCCATGAATTTAAATCCTCCTCTGGATTTCCCATTTTCTATCCAGCAAAACAGTAACAAAGCATAGGAAACACAGAAACGTAGAAAGCTCTCCCGGCAACGACAGGCGAAGGTACGGCGCCCATTGCCCATTGTGTCGGATATACAACAAACGCAATGCCGTGATTCCTCTTGAAGAAATGAGTTTATTTTGGATGCCATGTTTATCTGAAATACAGTTATGTGAACAGATGCTAGGAGAGAAGTCAGAGAAGAATCTTAGAAAGTAGCAGGCGTGAATCTGAGCTTTGGCACGAGAATGCAGATTAGCTCTGTCTCACGTCTCTTTAGAGAAGGTCAGAGACAAGGTCGCTTTGTCTACAGTAAGTCACAGGCTTCAGGAGCTGGGACAGGAGTCCCCGGAGGCCTGAGTCAGCGGTCCGGGCTTTCGGACTGGAGGCCTGTTCTGGCTTCGGAGATCGCAGGCACCAGGGTGAGATGACCCAGGATGCTCAGTAAGTTGGTCCAAAGCAGCGAGAGCTGAAGGCTGGCTGGACACAGGCTGACTGGTAACTCCTGGAAGAAAAGCAAGTGGGGCGGCAGACGCTGGGCCCGCAGCCCAGAGACTGGACCTGGGGGCTGCCGTAGCCAAAGGGCCCGACGCCCGCGTAGCCACATCCTAAGGATCCCGAGTAGTGCGAGGGGCAGGGGCTGCAGAAGCCGGAGGTCCTCGGACGGAAGCAGGACGTCTGGCAGCTGCTGGGTGCGCAGTAGGCGTCCTGGCAGCCGCTGTAGAGAGCGGGGCCCGGCTGGCAGGTGCCCGCAGAGTAGACGGCGTTGCCGGGGAGGAAGGACTGGCAGGAGGAGCCGGGGCAGCGCAGGGTGCTCCGGTAGGAGCGGGTGGAGCGGTTGCCGGAGCTGAGGCTGCAGGACATGCTGAGTGCGGCGGGGTGCGCGGAGTGGCAGAGAGAGTCGGGTGGTGGGTGTCACCGTGTGCACCTGGCGCTTTTATGCCCTGTCCGTGGGAGTGGCAGCGTGGGCCCCGGGTGAGAACGCTTAATTATGCCGGAGGCAAAGCGAGATGCACTGACCTTCAAAGGACGCTTATGAACGCAGCCTTTTAATGAAAGAGTTTCATTAGTTTTTCGAAGCAATTATTCATGAAGCACAAATGCTGCTTCTCAGTCATCCAGCTTGGGTAGGTGAATTAATTGTGCCGTGACTGTACCTGTAACGTCGGCATTTTATTCCTTCTAGCCTTGAACGTGTCATACTGAATGGGTAATAATTCAGTGTGTGATGACTTTGTTGTGTCTAAAGCCCTAAAACTACTTTTTATCTGGGAGCAGCATTTACTTTGTTCCATTTGAGGAACCCAGTCAAGAACAGAAAAACTAGTCCTCAATATCTGTTTCATCCCCCAAATCTGTGGGCCTTATAGAAAAATCACCCAGCGACAACTCTTTAGAAATACCAAATGAATGTCTCACACGTCTGGATTTGAGTTTTCTTACAGCATAAGCACCGCTGGCACTCTTGGGCACTCGGAGTCATTTATTTACTTATTTGGTAACTAAAGTTTACATTTATTACCCCTTTGTATTAGGTTCACGTGTGTGGCACCGTGGATGGACAGTCACCTACTTCGCAGTGTCCCCTGGCACTCCCAGTACCCGCTGGCCCCACACGCAGGCGTCCCAGTGTCATTGACTATGTTCCCTGTGCTACACCTCGCAGCCCTGTGGCTCCTTCTGTGACTGCTAACCTGTGCTCTCCATATCTCTGCCTCTTTCACCCAGCTCCCTCAAGTCCCCTCCCCTCTGGTGACCATCAGTCTGTTCTCTGTGTCTGTGAGTCTGTTTCTGTTCTTCTTGTTCATTAATTTTGTCCTTTAGATTCTACACAGAAGTAAAATCACTTGGTATTTGTCTTTCTCAGACTGACTTACCTCACTTAGCCTAGCACCCTCTAGGGCAGGGGTGTCAGACTCATTTTCATGGGGGGCCACATCAGCTCGCAGTGGCCTTCAAAGGGCCGAATGTCACTTTAGGACGGTATAAATGTTAACTACTCCTTAGCTAGGGGCAAAGAGCTTGATGCTGCCGCCGGGTAGAAACAAGGTGCCAGGCCGGATAAAACACGGTGGAGGGCCAGATTCAGCCCGCGGGCCTCGTGTTTGCCACCTGTGCTCTAGGTAAAGCCGTGCTGGCACAAATGGTAAGATTTTGTTCTTTTTTTATAGCTAAGTAGTATTCCATGGCACATAAGCACCACAGCTTTCTCATGTCCCCGTTTACTGACACACACGTGGCGGCTTCCGTGTCCCCACTGCTGTGAGTGACGCTGCAGTGGACGTGAGGGTGCACGTAACTTCTCAGATCGGCGTTTCCGATTTCTGCAGATGTGTGCCCAGCAGTGGGATTCTCGGTCCAAAGACACTTCTCTGTGTAGTGGTCGATCGGACACTGAAGGTCTAGTATTTGCAGGAGGGCTTCGGAAATCATGCTGTAAAGTTGCTGAAGAGGAAGATCCCTGCTCTGAGGTTGACTTGCTTCTCGTGAGAAGCCATCGATAAATGGAATGATCAGAAATTCCCCATCCCCATACATTTTAAGTAATTTTGGGGCATGATGCTATTGAGAACAAAACAGTAAGTGCTACACGTGAAGAAGAGGCCTTTATTCCCTTAGTTTCTCGCACAGGGCGGGGTTTTTACTGCAGAAGGTAAAGAAAAGCAAGAAATCAGAAAGTTTGTCCGCCATGTAGGCTTCACAGAAAGGTGAAGTATTTGAAGAATTCAAGGCCACAAATGATTGAGCTCTATAAACTGACACGGACGAGGGGTATCAGCTCGCATGCCCGCGTGAGCTCGAGAACACATGCCTCTGGGGCCCGCCAGGGCCCAGGAATCGAGGTGCATGTGCTCTGCCCAGAGAACGAGGACTCCAGGCCTGCTTTCCAGATTCTCTCGTGAGGGCCCTCCTGGCCGGCTGTGAGTCTGGGAGGGCAGGGCTCACAGCAGCCTGCGGGAACGGGCGGCCCCTCAACACAGCCACCTTCTATAACTGATACGTGTTCAATGCAAATGAGCTAAGACTCATTCTACAGATACAGGAGATTTCTGGGTGGAGGTGGTCAGGGAAGACCTAGCTATGAGTATGAAAGGAACGATGTCCATAGATAAAGAGATTTCACCTGGCGGGCCCTGGGAAGGTCTAGTCAGTGTGTGGTTGTGACGGAATCCCAATCTGGACAGGGCTGGAGACCGCTGTTCAAGGCCCTTCCAAAGTATGGACCCGATAGTTTGAACATGTTTAGATAAACATGTTCACTCCCATCAAACTTCATCGACCAGTTAGGATAGTCTGTCCTCTCTTTATAAAATAAACAATTCTTATTTATCAATCTTCTTAATCATGAATAACAAAAAGCTTTCTAGTAGATTCCAAACCTTCCTGTTTCATTTGTCCATAAAAATGGTGAACATGAGAACATCCATATAAATATTGGAGTCACCTAAATTCAATTTGCCTCGCGCCTCACTGCCATCCTCTCTTATAGAAGCTATTTCTGAGGAAGGATATTGTGAGATCCGATACTAAGTAATATCGAACATTCTTTTCTCAACTCAATGGAGGTCTTTGTCCCTAAACACTTTTGCTGAGGAGTGCACGGGAGACAACTTTCTGTGAAACGAATCCATCAAAGACCATGGAGCCTCAGCCCGCCCTCCGCCCGCCCGAGCTATCTGTCTCCATCCCCTCCTGTGCGGGGCTGCAGACCAGTCACCAGCGAGAGAAACAGGACCGTTGTTTTGCAGGAATGCCTGAGAACAATTCCATTCAAAGTGAGGCCTGTCACTTGATGAAGCTGAGGAAGAATCTCCCTAAGAGGGCTCCTTCGGTCCAATAATTCAAGGTCATTGCCTTATAAACTTCCTTTAGAACAAGAATATTTTCCAGAGTCTGGGTATTCTCCTAGTGGTCAAGATGGCCTCCGGTTAGAGATCAGAGTCCATGGGGCATTTTTGCCCCTCGTTTGGTGCTGATGTTGAAGGCTTCTTCCAGCATCTTAGATGAATGAGCTCTAACATCCTAACAGAGCAGAAAGCACGTCACGACATTTAACTCCCTCTGCAGTGAGCTCAGAGGGACGACGACAAGTCTGCAGACGGCCCCGAGCGGGAGCACGGGGAGGGAGGGAAGGGACGCCTCCACTCATGTCTCACCGAGGCAGCCCCCACTGAGACCTGATCGGAAAGGACCCCTGTGGCGCACACATCACCCTGCTGCTGCGTTTGGTAAGCAGCCCCGTCGCTTCCTGACCATTGCCACCACCACACCTGCCCTGGGCCATGCCAGGAATTTCACCCAGAGGCCCGGGTGAATGACGGAGACGGGGTCACTGGGCACCTTTGCCAGCCAGACGGTAGCAGTGCTGAGACGGGCTGTGAAAGGCATACGGATTATTGTTTTCAGTTTCGCCAGCATCCCGCAGCCCAGCCCCTGCCGTCCGCTAAAGCAGCGCTTGGAGTGATCTTCCGGGTGACCCTGGGGAGACGGGAGGCCGAGAGGCCGGACAGCTTTGAAGATCAGACACGACCACCTGCCTCCAGGGCACAAATGTGACAGCATTGCCAGTGGTAAACCCACGAACGCCATGTAGCGATGATTGGGATGATCTTTTCAACTCAGCAAGAAGCAGAAGGTGACCTGTTTTTATGTGCTTTGTGGCTGACACACCCAATGACCAGGGTATATAAATGTCCCAGACCAAGAAGTGATTCTCCGACTCAGAATCTTCTTACGATCAGTCATGTCCCTCAGCATGTCCCCCCGCTGCTGCCCTGGAAACCGCCCCACTGGCTCCCTTGGCGGTGACCCCCTCTGCCCAGGCTCCTCCTGCGGCTCCTCCTGCCCCAGCAACCTGGTCCCTGGCAGGGACCTCTGGTCCCCCCGCCACTCTCCCTTCACCAAAGGGGCTGCCAGGTCACCTGCTGGGAGCACAGCAGCTGCCAGCTGTCCTGCTGAGGCCCAAGGGCCCCCACACTGGGCAGTCCCTGCCGGACCCCTCCCCCTGAGTCCCTGGGCTCTGGGTAGAGTTGTTTCCAACCAGTGGGGTGTGGTCCCAGTTTGGCCTCATCTCTAGGTGGCAGGCCCGGCTTTTCCTGTCTAACCTGCTTCTCTCCCAGAACCTGCGAGTTAGCGAGCCACCAACCAGCCTGTGGGCCTGGCTGGCCCTGGTCTTAGGTTTGAACAGAACAGCTACTCTTTCTAGAAAGTCAGCACAGCACCTTCCATATCAAGGTCCTTAGCATCTGTAGAGCTCATGTCCTACCTTCAGCTGACAAATATGACTTCCACTGTCACCCACTATGACCTTCACTGTCACCGACTATGGGCTCTTAGAAAGACGCCCGGACTGCTTCCCCGTTGTTATGGGGACACACGCATCGGAGCCTGTGTCTTCTGTTTGCAGCCCTTGTACGTGGGTTTTAGATTTTACCCAGTGGGTGAGTGCTCTAAGTTTAAATAAAAGTGTTATGTGACACTCACGTATTTGCTTTAACAATAGTATTTGTTTACTGTCTTCGAAACTACTTTTAAGTTATCTGGCTGGATATTTCTGCATCTTGTATTTATCATTTACAATATTTTCCTTTAAAAAGTAAAACTATCCAATGTCTATTTGGGTTAGAAGAAATTATTTTATCTTTTATGTCTACTCTGTCCATTAACAACATCATAAGTCGAAATTTTGAATCCCATTTTTTTAGGACTACAAACAGACTAATAATAACTGTGGCCTTCTGTTCTGTAGGGAGATACAAACCTCCTTCTTTTACATGAAGTAATTACAAAGTGCAAGGCATATTTGATTGACTACATCCCATACTTTTGGAAGAGAAATTGCCCATCAAAGAGATCCTGAAGTGTTTGCACACTAGGAGCGAGGACGTCCAGGGAGAAGGCAGAGGTCGGGGAGCTGGATTTGGGGAGGGTGCTGGGCCGTGCTCCCCTGCACATCAGAAACCGAGGCTCTGGGTGAAGCTCCTGGCGTGGCCCAGAGCTGACTGGCCAGGAGGCCTCCGCTCGGCCTGCTCGGTTCTGTGAGTCTGAAGTGCTCACTTGCCCCTCTTCTTCCGTTGTTGGCTCACAGCACTCATATGGGAGAAAACACACCTCGGAACCAAGGCAAACAGTCTCCTGTGACAGAGTTCGGCCAAATACCCATCAGCTGAGAGCCCCTGACCAGCCGTCCCGCCCGAGCGAGTGTCCCTTGAGGGGAGGACAGCGTGATTCCCCTCTCGCCATTACAGGGGACGGGATGCCACCTGAGGGCACCCATGTGTCTTCCTTTTCTGGGTTCGCCTCGGTATCCAGCCCCATTTGGTAGTTGTCTTAGATTTTTTACTTTTCACTCATAATGAATTCAGGCCATTGAATTAACCCAGCGGGACTGGCCTCGGTCCCATCGAGTGACCTGGGAGATGCAGCACATGGTCGCAGCCTGCACTTCCACCCACGTGAGATCCGAGAGGAGCTGCCTCCCCTCTTCCTCAGCTCATCCTTTCTGAACAAAACCGAACTGTCCCGTGTGTTGCAGAGAGAATGTAGGGAGGTCACTGAAAAACAACCACACCTGGCTACAGGAGGGAGGAAGGAGGGGCCCAGTGTGGGGAGGGGCCCAGTGCATACTGATGCGTCCTTCTAGCCCAGCCAATGGCACCCCCACCTGTGGGACACGCAGCCCCCGAGGTGCAGCCTGGGAAGCGGAGCATGGCTGGTGCGGTGACCGGTGTGCGGTCTTCAACCTCCTGAAACTGCCCCCTCCCCAGCAGAGGGCAGGGAAGACCCAAGGGAAAGTCCTCTTCGTGGGGAGGTGGTGGCTTTAACAGGCAAAGCAAGTGGCTTAGAAGGATTGTCTTGGGCGACTGCAAAAGGGACAGGTGCCCCGCCTGCCCACAAATCTTCAAAGTGTGCAGGGGCCTTGGCTGGGGTCAGGTAGGCTTTAGCTTGGGTGCCATCCTATCCCTGACCCAGAGGGTGTCAGCACCCTTTTTCCATGTATCCTGGGGCAGCTCCCAGCTTGGGGAAGGCCCGCAGGGCCCACATCCGAGTATGGGCCAGGGCATGGAGTCTCCAATGGCCTGGGGACCTGGGGGGTCAAGCTGGGGGTCACCTCTTCTGGATGAGCCTCCCAAACAAGAAGTCCCCTGCGTCTGTGGTTCGTGTTCCATGGTTTCCATTACCTGTGGCCAACCGTGGTCCTAGAGTACGAAGTGGGAAATTACAGAAATAAACAATCCATATGTTTTTAATTATGGGCTGTGCTAGCGGGGATGGCACATCTCCCGAGTCTTCCCGCTCATCCTACCTGAACATGACTGTCCCGCTCTCCACCCGGGAGACACCCCACCCCCTTAGACACTAGGTAGCCACCTGGGTCACCTGATGGGTATCACAGTGCTTATTCGCAAGTCACCCTCACTTACTTAGAAACGGCCCCAAAGCCCAAGGGTAATGATGCTACTAGCAATTCGGACACACCAGGGGGAGAAGCCAGGAAGCTCCTCCTTTCAGTGAAAAGGTGAAAATTCTTGACTGAGGATAGAAAAGAAATCCGTGTGCCAGGTCGCTAAGACCCATGGTGAGAACCAGTCTTCCATCCGTGAAATTAAGAACCAGGACAAAGGAATTCATACCAGTTTCACGGCTGCACTCAAACCGCAAAGGTCACAGCCATAGAGCGTGATGCGTGTTCCGTGTTCGTTAGGATGGAAAAGGCGTTAGACTCACGGCGGATGACAGAACGGACAGCGCATTCCGATCGATGCACGTGTAGCCCCGGGAAGCACTGAGCCTGCCTGAGGACTCAGTCGGGACCCCAGACACGGACACCAGGCTGGGCGCTGCCAGGGCGGGTGGTTACAACAGGCATTTTGAGAGAAAGAGACCACATTCACATGACTTTTATTGTAGTGTATTGTAACTGTTCTATTTTATTGCTGCTAGTTTTTGCTGTTACTCTCTCACCGTGGCTAAATTTAAAGCTTAAACTTCATTACAGATGTGCATGCACAGGGACAGAAAACAGCATCCGTGGGGTTTGGTACTTCTGCAGGGTCAGGGGTCCGTCCGCTGGGGGTCTTGGAGCAGACCCCGGAGCACAAGGGGTCGCTGTACATAAAATACGAGGTAGAATATGGGCATGAAATTGAGGTTGGCCGTATCTTAAACAAGAATTAAATGCTCGAAGTGGAAACACAGTTTACAGTACTAGGGAGATGTCTCGAGAGTTTGGCAATTTGACCTTTTTAAAACATTTTCAGAGAGAAGCTTCTAGGAGTGACACAGTATCTATGTTGGGGAATTTAGAGGGCTGCGAGGATTCTGTTACGTTACAAAAGAATCCGTTTTATATTCTTTACTTTGTTTTTAAATTTGTAACAAGAAGCTGATCATCTGCAGTGTTGTGGCTGCTGGTGTTGAATTTGTCCTTTTCCAGCTTCTCCTGCTGAGTGTCAGGCATTGACTACGAAAGCGTGATGTGGCACTGGTAGCGATGGTCGCTGTGAAGGACACAGGGTTTGTCCGAGCTCCCAAGATGTCCAGTGACCCCTTCCTGAGAGGTGATCAGGTACTTCTCTCCCCATCCAGGATCAGCATTACAGTCAATGCAGCTCTTTGCAAAACAAATTAGTGATCTCCCAAACTCTAAATCTGCTTCCACCTGTCCTCTTTATTATGGATATTACTCATGAGCCTAAAACACCAGGCCCCAGGGAGCTGAAGCCTATTCAGATGTGGCAGTTCTGTAGAACTGGGGGCCCCAGGGCTCTCTGGGTAAACAGGAGTTCCACATAAAAACAATAACTGAGGAAAGAGCAAATGAAGCCGATTCTGCAAGATCTTTGATCTATAAACTTGGGCAAGCTCCTGCTCCTTTGGGGCCATTCAGTCCCTGGAGCCTGGAACGGTCTGTAGGACTCAATGCTTGTCCATCTCACAGGGAGGCTTAAACCTGAGTGCTGGTCTGCTGCCCCTGCCTTCGCCCCGCCCCCGGCCCGGTCCTGGCCCGGTCCTGGCCCCGCCCCCGCCGCCCAAGCACAGCCCTGGGGAGCGGTGTCTCCTGTCTCGCTGGCTCCAATCCCCTCCGCACAGACGGCATCTGCCCTCAGGCCCCCACACCACTCTTTCTGCTTTCTGCCTGGTCTCCGAGGTCACAGCTAGGACACAAGAGGAGCCAACTGGGGATCCTCTCTGCACAGCGATGAAGTCTCGGGGAGTCACCGCACATCTGAGACAGCATTCGCACCAAGGGAGGCAGAGCCACTGGATAAATGCTTCTCCTGCTAATCGCCTCTTGGGGTGGGCAATTCCAAGAGTCATTCCACAATTCCTGAAATGCCCTGGACGATGGACTCTCGATTGCCCACTTTAAAATCTAATGAGATTTTCCTATTTGATCGATGTAACGCCCATGGCCTTGTGTACCTGCTTCCTGGAATCTCGTGGCAAACAGTTTGCACCGAGTCCCAGGCCTCAGTTCTGCCCTGGAGGAGGCAGGGCCCAGGCCAGGACTCAGAAATAATTCCGGAACGCTGCTCAGGCATGATGCTCTCAGTTTGCTACGGTTTGAGCCTTGGAGCAGCGTCAGGAGGGTCTCCCACCCTTCTTTACTCAGTCACCCCCAACCTGAGATGGCAGTGACTCTCCTTACACGCAGGCACAGATGTGACCGCGCCACACCTGTCCTGTGAGAGGCAGGGACCGTGGCATTGAGGTGAACCAGCACCGAGCCAAGCAGCTGTCCCAGGAAAGTCTATGCTCAGATGCCAGACGTGAAGTTTTTGGGTACATACAAGCTCGCCTCACACATTGTATCACGCTCCTGTTGTCGGGGCTTCCAGTCGGTGCCCCAACTTCCTGCTCCCCCCGTCGGTGGAAACACGGGTCTTCTGTTCTCAGGAAATGCCTCCAACACAGACCAATGCAAACACAGGCCCCCCAAAATGACCACTTGTGACAGTGCCTGTGACCTGTGACTCAGTGCCAGCAGGGACCACTCGGCTGTGTCGGATGGCGCTGCGCCCGAGTCCAGTGTCAGAGGCAGATCACGCTTTACTTCGTCCCCCAAACCCTTGAATACGAAAACGGTAGGCGAGCACGGAGAACACAGTAACGCCAATAACATGAACAACACGCTGGGAAGCTGGTTACATAAATTTATTAGGCTGAAACTCATTTTCACTTGCTCCTCCATGGAGATGCAGGAGCAAGTGTTTTCACAATAGTACAGATATGAGGACTGAATTTTGGGTTGCTCATTAACTTCAGGGTCTGTCCAAGTTGGTGAGGCAAGAAACCGATGGCTTATGGGTAAAATAACAGTGGCAACCGGTGACAGTGAGAACAAGGGCGGCACTGAGTGGACTTGGACCTCAATACTTGGAAGAACCGGGACCGTCCACAAGCTGGTCAGTAGAAGCCAGACCCGCAGGACAGTCGGTCACATGAGGACTGGCAGCGCCTGGAGGTCCCATAGGGTGGGCGGCAGAGTCTGAATCCAGGGTTCAGGGAAGGGACCCCATGGGCTCTGTAGCCCAGGGGTCTGAGACCACTGGACTGAGAACTCAGCGAGCAGCTGCTGCTGGACCCCCAGCCCAGGGACCCAGGGGGAAGGGTCTGGCAGGGGCTGCCCAGCATAGGGACCCTTGGGCTGCAGCAGGACAGCTGGCAGCTGCTAGGTGCCCAGCAGGTGACCTGGCAGCCACTGTGGAGTGAGGGGCTCCGCAGGCAGTGGCTGGAGGAGCAGAGGTCCCTGCTGGGGACCAGGGTGCTGGGGCAGGAGGGGCTGCAGGAGGAGCCTGGGGAGTGCTGGGCACCCCCAAGGCAGGAGGAAGAGAAGTTTCCAGAGCGGCAGCTGGGGGTCATGCTGGTGGAGGCCGAGTTCAACCGAGTGACAGGGAGCAGGGTCTGAGTTCAATGCCTTGGACTGGACTGGGGTGTTTTATACTCTCAGCACCGGGCATGGCCTCCTGCCCAGTCACCTTTTCCACGCGTGGGATTTCTCATTCCCATCTGTGTAATTCCATCGTGTTCTCTGTAATTGCGGATGAATAATTCCTTCCGTCTCCTGTTGCTGGGTGAGTGCATCGCGCTGTCACAGCACCAGGCTGACGAGCTATTTCAACGCCAGAAGTGATGTGACTCTAGCCACTAATGCCTTCTAACCAGGACCGGAAGTGCCTCCCTCTCCTCAGCCAAGACCCGGGGTGCATCCCGGGCAGATGGGCTGTGGGGGGCTTCTCTCTAAGGGCGGGATCGAGGGGAAGTCACTCTTTCTAAGTCAGTGGAATGAAGACACCCTGTTTGTCAGCCATGATTTCCTTCCCCTAAATTTACTTCGTTCCCAAAAGTTATTTTCCACCTATTTCACGATATAATATGTTGTTTCTTAGATTCATTGGGAAGAGGAAAACAGATAAGATAAATGCAGTAAGGAGCATGGTGGGCCCCCCGCTGGAAGCAGATAACCAGTGACTTCGAGGGTTTTCCATCTCCGTGCGACTTAAATAATAAAAAGTCCGATAGCGGCGGAGCTCGGGCTCTGCTAGGCACCCTGTCGCCTGTCATTTCCACTCGCCCTTGGTCTGGGCCCCCTCCCTGTAGACAAGCCCCGCCCACAGGCGCTGCTGGACATTTGTATGTTCAAACCCTTCCACGCAGCTTTCTCCTTCCTCGTAAAACACATCCTGCTCATTTGAGATTATTTTCGCCTGTAAAATATCTAAACATCTTTTCACAGAGCCCTGTATTTCGGCAAACCTGAGCCAAAACGAGTCCTGGAGAGTTTCCCCCGGTTGGAAAGACGGTAATCCCCACAGTAACTCGGCCTGGCGGGAGGAAAACGGGCCGAGCACGCGCTATTCTCGTCTCGGCCCACTGCCCACGACACCGCCGCGAGGGTCCTGGACGTGCGGGCAGACATAAACACGAACGAGAATGGCCGTGAAAATCCCTCAAATTGCTTAAAAATGGAAAACGTAGGAAACAATACATTGAAAGGGTAATTTTATGCACTAGGCTGACGGCGTGCCCCTCCCAAAGTGCGCGAGAAGGTGAGAAGGGACACGGGTGACGGACCAGGTGCCAACAAAGTGCTGAGTATCAGGTAGAAACCTGAACGGACCCAACTGAATGGGACTCAGTTTCAGAGAACATCAGACTGTACTAAAAAAACTTCTCTTTTTTACCTAAAATAGGTTTTCTTAAATATCAGAAAGCAGAAAAGGGAACAATAAAGGGCTGTATCAGGCAAAAGAAACCAACCACAAACGCTAGCTCGGCTTCACGAATCTTGAAGTTCGCTTCACGGTAGGAAGTTCGTGGGCTCTTTCCCAACAACCGCTCGGCCCCCTCGCAGGGTGGCCCATGTCACCTCGTGTTCCTGCAGAGAGGAGGCTGGAGCCACACGCTTCAGGACAGCGGCCCTTACCCACGTCTGTCCAGTCCAAGGCACGTTAATTTAATTAAGTTAAAATTCAGTTCCTCAATCATACTGGTCACAGTTCAAGTGCAAAAACAGATACATGTGGCCAATGGGTACCACATTTTGGAGAGTGAAGATAAAAGTATTTTCAGCATCGCATAAAGTTCTGTTGGACAGTGCTTCCTTAGACAGACAGCCTGTGTTATATAGGCTTGCTAATATCAATGACTACTTTTCCTATTTCCTCTAGAATGCAAGGATGTTAGAAATCATAAGGCCATTTCTCTTTACCCCAATTCATGTATTACTATGATTATGGGATTTCTGTATTTTAATTTCATCTGTGCTTAAGTATATTTATACATGTCTGTCCCCACATTTTTATGGGCAGCATTTTCTTAAATCTACCCAATATGTCTCTTTTCTTTACTGTTAATTCCTTCCTACATCTTCTTGCTGTGTATTCTGGGATGATTTTGCTGCTGACATTTATTGTGTGTTTTAGGGCTGGAAGTCTGGTGACAAATCCAGCATTTGCTTGTCTAAAAACGTTTCTTGTCTGCCCTTCATTTCTGAAGGAGATACTCACTGGTCAGGTGCTCTAACGTCTTCTTCCTGCAGAAATTGAGGACACTTAGGTTTTTTCCCTACCTTCGTTTTTTTTCCTGTTTGGAATACAGTTGTCAATCTTATTATTACTTTCTAAAACATAACTTCTATTTTTCCCCTCTGGTTGCTTTAAATTGTTCTTTTCCTTTCTCACTCGTCAGTTTGACCTCATGTGCTCAGGGGTGGGCCTTCCTTCACACGTAGCGTGCACGGGGTTTGTAACGGTCCCTAAGTTTGTGACTGGTGTCACTCTTCTGTCTGGAACAGTCGCTCTGGGTCCGTCGTGGACATGCTCATCCTCCTGGACTCACTGATCTCTGGTCAACGGCGGTCGAATTTCATTGAATACCACTGTGTTTGCAGACACACACACACACACACACACACACACACCAACACAGTCTCGTTTTAGGGCTTCACCTGAAATTATGTTGGGCCTCTCCACACTCTCTGAAGCTCCACTCGGTATTTTTATAATATTTTTAATTTTTTATTTTAAATACACTCTAGTGAACAATAACTAGTTATGCCCTCAGCTATATCTAAACACCTGCCCTTTTGTTTTCCAAGCATATTGATTATAGCCATTTTAACATCTAAATCTCATATTTTCATTTACTGAATCGCTCGTTAGTGTGTTTATGCTCCAAGAAATATATTTGGGATTTAGTCATTAACTTCTTGAAGTCTGGCAGAGTTTTCTTGGGAATCAGACTACCTCTATACCTATATCTTTATATTCATCTGTATCTGTAGCTACGTACTCATCCATATTCACGTAACCACGTTTATAACCTTGTCCCCATTTGTATATCTACACACGCGTTCACATTCATGTCATAGCTATGTGAAGGTACAATGCAAGGGTCGTGTGTCTTTAACTCAATTTCTCTTTCGTGTGTAGCCCTCAGCATTTAAATCCAGTGTCACTTTTGTTCCCTGCATTTCTTATCCGACTCTCACCGGGTCTGCTACCTACCTGTACCCCTTGGCATGCACAGGGGACCCACATCTTGTGAGAGAATCATTCTAACTCTTGATTTTGATATTTTAATTTGTAAAAAATAAACATATTCGAACAAGAGTCTTCAACCACCTATAGTTTGAGTAAGAAAAATATCTGAAGTTCTTCAAAATTAGTTCAAATCCCCAGCTTTCTAGGATTTCACAACCTATCTCCATGTGCATATTAATCTTTGTGTAATATCTGTGTTATATCACAATCGAAACCCCAGTAAATACACAAGTAGCACCAGTAAACAAAGCTAGGTATCAGAACCAAGTGATTTATTAGATTATAATGACTTGACATTGTATACAGTTTTGGGGAAGAAATCCAATAACATTCGTCCCATCCCCAGTGGTGGGCCGATACATTAATTGTGGGGTTCTTTAGATGCACGTGGGGCCCGAGACGAGGTGAGACGTTGATGTCCAGAGAATACGGGAGCGACTGCTCCCGCAGGCCATGAAGACAGAGGAGGCTGCGAGGACAGGCACTGACAGGAGGGGACAGCAGGGTTAGAAACTTAATAAGATGATCAGTAGCAGTTGGACCCACGGGCTGGTCTGTAACAGGAGGACAGGCAGCTCCGAGAGATCCCGTAGGACGGGCGGCAGAATCTGGATCCAGGGCTCAGGACAGGGACGCCACAGACTCCGTAACCCAGGGGTCTGAAGCCACTGGACCCAGAGCCCAGGGAACAGCTGCTGCTAGACCCCCAGCCCAGAGACCCAGGGGAAGGGGTCCGGCAGGGGCTGCCCAGCGCAGGGACCCTCAGGCCGCTGCGGGACTTCTGGCAGCTGCTGGGCGCCCAGCAGGTGACCTGGTAGCCACTGTGGAGAGAAGGGCCCCGAGGGCAGTGGCTGGAGGAACAGAGGCCCCTGCTGGGAACCAGGTTGCTGCGGCGGGAGGAGCCCCAGGAAGAGCCTGGGCAGCGCAAGGGGCTCCCCAGGGAGCGGGAGGAGAAGTTTCCAGAGCAGCAGCTGGGGGACATGCTGGCGGAGGTCAAGTTCAGCCGAGTGACAGAGAGAGAGCAGAGTCTGAGTTTGGATGTCCCTCCTGGACTGGGACATTTATATGCTCCCAGCACCGGGTGTGGCCCCTCCCAGGGTCATCTTTTCCATATTTGAAGTCTCTCATTTGAATACACGTAACTCAGTAATTCCCTTCATAATGGCTGATCCCTCGCTCGCTTCATGTTCCACTCATGCGTGAGCTTGTTTTGGTTTTATAGTTGGGTGGCAGTGGGTGGCACTGGTGACACATACCCTGGCGGCGTGTAATCGCCCCGCACCCTGGCCAGGAGAGCCTCTCCTGGTTTACTGTCCGCGGCTCCCTGTGCACCTGCTGCCACTGTGGCTGGAGACTTTGCTCCCCAGGTGGAGGCTGAAACAGGGTCACCTCCCTCTTGGTCACAAGGCAGAAATCTGGTATTGATGACAGACCCTTCTAAAGACTGGCCCTACTGAAGGCACCAATCCACAGCGCCTCCTAGAGTGCCCTGCCTGTGACTGTGATTGGCAGTACTGCCCCGTCCAGTTAGAGGGTCCGCAGAAAAATCAGCCAAAGGAGTTGAAAGGAAGGCTACCAGGAACAGCCTGAACCAACTTCCTTCCTAACTCAGTGTTTTCAAAAGTGAAATCATTCTTAAAGCAAGCAGAGAGCAGTCTGGGCACACGTGAAGGAGAACGGAGTGGAGGAACAAGGGCCAGTGTTAGCAAGAGGGACGGGGGCTCGGGATGCTCTTCGAACCCACTGGACAGCCTGTGGCTTCTGTAGGACGCGTTTCTATTTGTAAAATGTCCTGGGCCCCGCTCTCCCAGAACATGTCCGAACCCCCACTCCGAAATTCTGACTGCCCTTGGAGCGTGTCCAAGGTCAGAGCCTGGTCTCTCCCTGCTTGTGCTATGTGGCTCTGTCCCGACTTCCTGGCCGGGGGTGGATCCAGCCTTTGGGAGTCCTGAAGTTTATCACTTTGGAGTTCTCTTTAAGAACAAAAATACAACACTATGGATATAATAGCAGATATAAATACGAATGGTAATTTAGAATAAAAGTAACATTAACATAAAAACTTACAGGTTGACAACACCCCCCATAAATATCAGAAAATCAGAACAATAAGATATCATCATAATTGTTACATCATCTGTAATCTTTCGCCTGTATTTTTGCTGCAGTCTGATCATTTCTACGTGACAGTGATTTGGTCAATGTGATTCAAGTGATTTTCTGTAGAGAGAGTAGAAATGCAGTTCACGTTTTCCCTAAGAACTGCACACAAAGCTACGCAGATTATTTTTGATGACCTGGAAGTTTCAGAGGCATCCCCGGTGCCGGTGATGCCACATCTGTAACCTCCTGTCTCTAGTCAGGGCTTCAGGCCTGGCATGAGGGTTACCTCAGCCAGGCCCCCATGCACGTCCCCACCCCAGTCTGATGCCCTGCGTGGTGGGACTCAGGTGAGGGTCAGCTGTGGACTGGGTGTTAGTGGCCACCTGGCAGATAGCAGAGCAGTGTCCTGGTTTGAATCCTTTTCCTGGAGGTCACAGCTCCCTAACTGATCTTTGTGACTGGAGGGCGGGAGGGCCACAGGAGGGCAGCTCCCCAGACCCACCCACAGCCCCAGGACTGCCACACCAACACACCAGCAGGCCCTGGTGACGGCAGCCCTGCAGGGGGCAGCGGGGTCCTCCGAGCCTGCCTGGCACGTGCTGACAGAGCTTTGGAAAGGCTGGGCAGAAGGACCCTCAGGACTGAAGCTTTGTGGGCTCACTCCGTCTCTTTCCCTGCCTCAGATGCCGTGGCCAAGATGTCCGAGCGTGTGATGTGGCATCCTGGCTGAGAGCTCAGGGCCTACAGGGTCCCTGGTCGCTCTCCAAGACACCTTCCATGGCAACGGCTCTTGCTGGAGCTTTGACCTGACTTCCAGTGATTGCGTTGCTGTATTTTTTGTTGCTTTTGTTGTCTTTCGTCCTCTTTAAATCCAAATAAAAGTTAGGAACATGTCTGACAGATTTATCACATCGTCGCCTATATTTCCAGACAATTTCAAGACAAAGGCACCAATGGGACCTGCACCAACGGTCCGATGTGCGGAGTTGGTGACCCAGGAGTGTGATGCTGTGGCTCATGGCACTGACTGAAGATGGTCTTTAATGAACTTACACTACATATGCTTAGATTATAAACTTTTTCTCGATCTAAAATATGTTTAGTGGCAATTTTGAAGACAGGAAGTACCGCACAGGGCTCTTATAAATCAAAGGAGTGACGAGGCAGCTACTCTCACAGCCAACAGCCACTTTAAACATTTACCTTACGAGCTTTTAATTTTCTGAAGTTTTCCTATGGGCTCCTAGCCATGGGAGAAAAGTGCTACTGCCTACAATGAAGTGAGCATCAGGCCTTGCTCAAGTCTCTGTTTTCCAAAGAATTTCTTGAAAATGGTTGTCTTCTTACAAGTAAGAGTGACTTTTTACAGACTGGAGGCAGGAACAGTGTTAAAATAACAGTCAGTAAAGAACTCACCCAGCTCAACAACAAAAAACACAAACAGCCCAATGAGCAAACAGGTCAGGGACCTGAACAGACACTTCTGCCAAGAAGACCTACAAACGACCAACAGGTACATGAAAATATGCTCAGCTTCACTAGCTATTAGGGAAATGCAAATCAAAACTGCAAGGTGCCACCTCAGACTGGTTAGAATGGCCACCATCAATAAGATAGGTTATCCCACTGGTGGGAGAGGTCGTGGGGAGAAAGGAGCCCTCATTCACTGCGGGTGGGAATGGAAGCTGGGGCAGCCGCCATGGAAACGAGTCTGGGTTTCTCAAAAAATTAAGAATACAGCTTTCACATGACCTAGCAACCCCTCTGCTGAACATCTACCCCTAAAATTTGAAACATTTATTTGCAACGACATGTGTGCCCTGTGCTCCCTGCAGCGTCACCCACGGTGGCCCAGGCACACAGACAGCTGCAGTGTCCTTCCGTAGGACTGGATGGAGAAGACTCAGTGCCTCTGCGCAGTGGACACCCCTCAGCCCTGAGAACAGGTGAAGCGCTGCCATGGCGACAACACGATGGGCCCTGAGAACATGACGCTGAGCAAAGTAAGTCAGGAAAAGCTAAGAACCATGTGATTTTCTCACACGTGGGGCATAAAACTGAAAGCAACAAGGAAATTTATGCACAAGGGCAACAGTGTGGTGGTTACCATACAGGAAGGGGTGGGGGGAGCGTGAAGAGGGTAAAGGGGGTCAGATAGATGGTGAGGACGGAGACCAGACTTTAGGTGGTGAGCACACAATGCAACATGCAGGTGACGTGTCATAGGGCCGTACACTCGATCCTGTATAAGCTTATTACTCAGTGTCACCCCAAGACACTTAATTTTTAAAAATTGCGTTAAGAACATTTGTCCGCAGTGACAAACCCTCTGGCTGCTCTTCTCTTCCCTGCGCATCCCCAACCCCCTCCCTTCAGTGTGGCGGCGAAGGGAGCCGGTTGGCATAGTGGGTCATGAGCTCTCTGGTCCTCCATCGAACCCCGCCCGCACAGGCTTGCTCCTCGCACACGTGTAGGCCCGAGTGGGCTTCTTATTAAATTCCGACTTAGTTGCCAGTATTTGAATATCAAAAGAATTCACACAGAATATGGTCTTCTGACTTCTTTTAAAAAGCTTGAAATTCTGGTGACACGGTCTCCCTGGTTCACAGTGGCCCAGGGAGACCCGTGTTACCAGAGTCCAAGCCTCCCCACTCCTACAGGGCATGCTCCCTGTAATTCCCCACAAGTCTAGACACAACTCCTTCTACCCCGCCCTGAGGCCACATTTCAGTTGCCGTTAGTTATCAAGCCTGCACCGTTATTCTGTTGTGTTAGGTAAGGTCTCTCTCACAGGGGGGCAACGAGAGAGACACCGAGAGTCTTTGTTTCTAAGACGATTTATGAAAACAAGCTTCCTCATGGTCTGGAAGGAGAGTCCTCCACTTCTAACACAAACATGCTGTATCTGTGTTGATGGATGAGGATACAAAACATCAAGCCTGAAACAGATCACAGGTCGACGAGACCACCTTATTGATGTGTATGATCCCCTGACTTAAAATACTTCACACAGCCACAGAATTTGCGTGGGTTTTTATACGGTGGGCAAAGGCTGACATCAGTGGTACCCTACCTCCAGACCGACAGGAGCACACACCGATCCACCAGAAAATAAATAAAGGATTGAAAAAAAACAGATGATTGAACACCTCGGGCCACTGCCCCACATGTGACTGTGATGTGTCACCTGCCCTTGTTGGAAATCACTCCTTTCAACATCAGAGATAACATCTAGCAAGGAGCCCACAGAGCCACTCAGAGCCCTGCGAGGTCACACTGCATTCCTGACAAATGTGACCGCTTCTGCACAGCGAGGGTCTCTCCATGAATATAAAGGACAACATTAGGAGCGGAGAAACGGAAGTCTATTTTCTGGGTATAACATCATAGTTCCAAGGCAACGGGCAGCCCTGCTCGGAACGTGCCGCCGCCTCTCTTCACGCCGTCGCAGATGCCTTAGCCATGGGGAGGCTGCTGCTTGAGAGAGAGGAAGAAGGATTTCGCAGCGTTGCTGTCTGTCCTGTGAGAGGCAGCATCTTAGGGTTTGAACAGAGGCTGCGTGTCGCTACCCAGTGACACTGTGCAGATGGCCTCGTGATGACTAGCAATGACTCACTGGGAATTTTGGTGAGAAGAATAGCAATTGTGATGGCTAAAATTGGGAGGCAGTGTGAAAAAAAAAGCTTGTGGTTAGAAATCAGAGGCATGCCTGCGGACTGTGTGAGTGGCACCGTGTGGCGGTCAGTAGGTGCTCCTTGACATATGTTGATTGGAAGAGAAGGGGGGTTACATAGCAGAGGTCTTAGATGAAAGAAGCCATGTAAGAAGGGGTAAATATTAACGACTGTTTTTGCTCGTCCTTTCTTCAGTTGGGGAGCTGAGAGAGGGTTACTGTACCTATGAACAGGTTTGGAAGCTTTTCTGCCCTGAAGCGACAGTCAGATAAGATGCGGGGCCTACACGTCCCACTGATGTCCACTTGTAGTCTGGGGGACAGCAGTGAGGGGAGGGGAAAGAGCCCAAGCCAGAAGCTGTCTGGGTGACATCTGTGTACATGAGCCCTTTCTCTCCTGCCATTTCCTATTCTGAGTGTCACCAGTGCCTCCTCCTGTCCTTCTTTCCAAAGTCTTTGCTGAGTGAAGGCACGGGGGCATGTGGCAGGTAACTCCACATCTGCTCATCTAACCTCCACAAAGTGGCACAGGAGGGACGAGCTTTCTGCCCGTGAACTCTGTCTCCAGAGCAGTGCTGGGGGCGGCGGTGAAACCCAGGAGGGGATGGCGTGGAGAGCAGAAATGTTTGATCCAAGGTGCTTCTGGTTTTCTCTGTGCTGGAGGCTTGTGCACGCTCATAGTCAGGCAGCAGCCTGAGACAGGAGTCAAGCCCAACTTTCCAGAGTGGAATGGGCCTCGCTGAATGTCGCTCACTGTGCTGAGTGTGGCCCTGGGTGGATGATGGGGACACACACACAGCAGAGGTGACGGTATCCCCACGTCTGTAGGAGACAACTGGATGGACAGCTTCAGCTCCTGGGAAACCTCTGACTTGGGGATACTCTTCCGGTTTTTTTGCTTACCAGCAGTGTGAACTGTTTGCTCATTTTGCCATTTCACTGTTCAAATTCTACAGCGCTGAAATTTGGTTCTGACCACTTCCTTGGTGCCCTGCAATGAACTCCCTTGCATGTCCTGTCCCACTCAAAGCAAACAGCCTTTGATGACCGTGGTCACAGAACTGCGATTCATAGGTGAGTCCGTTCATTCCTGGGGAGAGTTGTGCACGGGGTTCTGTCTTTCTCGTCACCTGTCTTGATACTGACTTTTTACCATATCCTAATACCAGGATTTATTTTTAAAGACTTGGAGTTTAAATCAAACAAACAGAGGAAATCTCAGGGCATCAGGAAATGAAGTGTGTTTGATCACTCAGGATCCAAAACCCTGGTGAGTTTGCATGATGCACATGGATGTCGGCATCCCACCGGCCCAGTGAGTGGTCCTGGGGAGGGGACATACCCTCTCGATTGAGGGACGATGTGACAAAAGGCTAAAAGCTTTTCTGTTGCCAGAACTCCTGGGAGGCAAACCTTGAAGCTAGCTTTTCAAGCACTGTGACCTTGTGCAGTGACGGGAGCCCGTCATCCCCCAATCCTCTCATCTGTGATGTGGGGATGACACTGGTACCTCTCTCACTGGGTAATTATGAAAATTAACATGGTAATATATGGGAAATACCCAGAGTACTGCCTGGCAATTAGTAAGGAGCACATGTAAATCTTTGCCCAAAATAAGCAAAGAAAAAAGTTCCCAAGTGATTCCAACTCAGCAGGGGTGGCCAACCTCTTGGCACTTCTGGGCCACACTGGAAGAAGAAGAGTTGTGTTGGGCCACACATTAAATACACAAACACTAATGAAAACTGATGAGCAAAAAAAAAAAGGTTTTAAGTAAATTTATGATTTTGTGTTGGGCTGAATTCATAGCCACCATGGGCTACACACAGGCCACGGGCAGTGGGTTGGACGCCCCTGCAGGGCATCATTTTTGAGACTCACGGCTCCACGTATCTTAACTACGTCTTAATTGTGTGAGTCATTCTTCGGTAAAAGAGCAAAATGTTTATAATTAAATGAGAAACTTGGGATTTTAAAAATACACTTTAAAAAAAAAATAGGAGTAGCTGCAACCCCATATAGAAAGCACCACTTTAAACTCTATGGAACCAGATCAGCATTTCAAAACCCACGACAAGCGGCCTCAGTGACGGGATCGTGTGCTCACGGCTAACTGGCTCTTCCCGGTCCCTGTACGTCTCCTCACCTTACGTTTCTTTTCTCTTCGCTCAGCTTTATGGACTGATGATGCTCTCAGAGCAAGGAAGCCTGTCTGTGTGTTCTATTGCTGGGATGGAGCTGACTCTCCTCTGGGTTTATTTTCAGGGGTAGTTAAGTACTTCTGTTTTCTCCTAAAATGCTCTACATGTTATTGGTTTAATTGGTATTTTAGATCGGAAATTATGGGATGAAGAGTTTCCAGGGCCCATTTTAGGTTTCCAACCTTCAGTGTTATAATGCATTTTTAATGGACTATTCATTCCCCCAAGGCAAACAATTTCAAGAGGCTTTGCTGGGTGGCCCTGATGGGACTTTGCTCACCATTGCGCGTGTCTGGCCCAGTCGCCCTCGGCTGGTCTGTCCCTACAGAGGAAGGCCCCTGCAGACCCCCTTAACCCCGGAGCGACACCATCGGATGGCAGCGGTGACGTCCTTTCTTGGTTTCCAGCGCATATGGACGTTCGGTGATGTTTATTAAAAGGATGAGTCCAGGCAGTCTCAGTGTTGACTTTGTCACTTTTACTTGTTGACAGTGGTGAGTGTGTGACTATTGCTTCACGAGCTGAGATTTTGCTGCCTGAGTCCTTAGGGAACAGGTGTAAGGAAAACCCAGCGTCTAGGCCGTGTGTGGGGTGTGCTGGCCCTGCTGTGCTGCGCGGTGATTGGCAGGGAGGGGGGCGGGGCCCACTGTGCTGCATGGTGATTGGAAGGCGGGAGGCGGGGGCCTGCTGTGCTGCGCGGTGATTGGCAGAGAGGGGGGCGGGCCCCCTGGCTGCGTGGTGACTCCTTGGTTACTGGCCCTGTGAAGAGCCACCTCCCTCCCATAAATGAGAAAGGAATGATCTGTCTCTTAAGTAGATGAATAAAACATATTCAGCCATGTCTGTGCAGGGGGAAATCGATTTCATTTTAATGAGGAAACTGATGAGTGAGACCCCACAGGACTCTACCCGGAAGGGCTCTTCCTGTGGCGCAGCCAGAGGGAGGGTTTAGGAGGGTCTTTGGGAGAAAATCCACTCCACGGTCTCATCACGCCCAAGGAAAATGGAAGCTGGGAAACGCATCTAATCAGCCTCCTAAAGCGCCTCCTGCTCCACTCTCAGTAGGGACGCCCATGCCGAGAGAACCCGCCCCACGGGCCTGCACCGGGACCTGAGCCTGCCCTGGGCCGCAGCGCGCCCCTGTCCTTTATGCCCCCAGCCCATGGTGCTCGTCACCTCAGCCCCAGCCGACTAATACAGCCCCATCTCAGGAAGGGAATGACCACAGTGGCTCCCTTTGCTCAGACCTGCTACATTTCTGCGAGCATCCAGGGACCAACCCCCTGCCTGGAGCGCCCCGTGGCTCTTCCCCATCCATCTGTCCTGCGTCTCCATTTCTTACGACACATTTACATTTCCTACCCCCTGGACCATCTCTTCCCAGTGTGTCACAAAGGAACAGAGACACACCAGCCGATTTTGCAGTAATTTGCTTAACATAGTAATCAGGTTCATTTTACTTGTTGACAGTGGTGAGTGTGTGATTTTGCTTATTTATTTCAGTGTGTTTTGTGCTTTTACTCAGTTTTTTGGGGGCATGAAAATGCATCAGTTCTGCTTTCCCTGCAGAACGCCGTTTAACTGGGAAGTTGGAGCTTCTGGAGAACGCATGCGAACCAGGTGCCCCAGATCCTGAATTATGGCTGTAGGCAGGCTCAATTATCTCTTTGTCTCTTTTCATCTCTTGGTCTCTAGCTAAACTTGGAGCCTCAAACAAGATATTTTTTGCAAAGCCCAACAATGATTGGCTTCTCCCCACCTCCTGCGAGATAAAGCAGAGCATAGAACTTAAGAAATGTGCTGAGAAAAGATATTTCTTTCATGCTAGCTGTTCCATTCAAGATCTAAGTGTTATCTCAAAGAAGCAGAATCCAAATTGAACCCAAGATCAGAATATAGTTCTTGCCATCCAGAAATATAGTTCAGGCTCCTACCAGAGTCAGAGTTTAAGACAATTTGGGAATGGGTTTGGTGCTAATAACTCAGACTGCTGTGACCTCAGAGACTATTCATTTGCTCAATCACTTATATAGCTGTACATCAACTCATCCGTTCAAGTTTAATAAATATCTATTCTGGGTAAGAAACTCATGAGAACAAATGAAACAATAGAATGAATGGATGACTGGAAAGAATGAAATTTGAAGACAAACCTGAACTTAAATCTTAATCTATTACTTATAAAAAATGACCTCACGTAAATTACTAAATTTTGTTAGTGCATTATACAAGATCTGTCCAGAAAAAGCCCAGCCATTGTTAATATAATGAGAATGGTTTGCATGACACTGATGTGACCTGGCAGCCAAGGAGAGTGGACTGGACGCATATGCATGAACAATGATGACTTCACGGTACTAGGGGTTGTAGACGCTGCTGAGCAAGCATGTGTACCATGTGGCCATCACATTCAAAATGTCTGAGTAAGGAAAACAACAAATCTGCATCAAATTTTGTGTTGAGCTTGAACATTCCTCCAAGGAGACTATTTGGATGATTCAGAAGGATGCAGCTGTAGGCACCTGGTGACTGGCAGCTTCATCATGACAATGTGCCTGCTCATGCATCACGTCTCGTGCAGAGTTTTTTGGTGGAACATCAAATCACCCAGGTGACTCAGCCCCCCTACAGCCCACGTTTGGTGCCCTGCGACTTCTGGTCTTTCCCAAAACTAAAATCACCTTTGAAAGGGAAGAGATCTCAGACTGTCAATGAGGTTCAGGGAAACACGACAGGGCAGCTGATGGCGATCCCAAGGTACCTACTCAGAAGGGGACTGAGGTGTCATCGTCCTATGTGCAATGTGTCTTGTATCTCCTTGAGTAAATGTCTCTACATTTCACATTACATGGCTGGGCACCTTCCAGACAGACTGTATCTACATATACATACGTATTTCAATTGGTTTTGTCTCTCCAGAAAACTCACACACTCTCAAAGAAACAGATGCGTTTCTACATATCTGCTACCCACATCCTCTCTAACCAGACATATCGTGTGCTTCTCGAATCTCGCTTGGATTTCACCGGGGAGGGGATGTGGCTCTTCCTTCACAACCAGCCGCAGAGCAAACACTCAGCAACATACGGCAGTAACGTGGAAGCGCACTGCAGGGACGGAATGATCAGACATGTCTCTCCCTTAGGGTCACAGAACGTTACACGATCAGGATCCTCGGCAGCCACAGCGTCTTGCCCGATCCATCTGACAGCCGGAAGCAGACTGCTGTCATCCTGTGAGGTTTCCGTCAAGACGACCCGAAACCCACCAGTGCAGGAAGTCAGACACTGCGGCCCCTGGCTCCGCACCAGCCTTTCCCACGTGGGTTGAGTAACGTCTAACTCTGTGAAGGTGTCTGTGCATCCCCCCCGTACCTGTTTAGTTTCTGTTCCTGCTTTGTCTACGGCGCTGAATTCAAACACATCAAGTGGTAAGGCACCCACAAGTTGAACATGACCCTGGAGAGGGATTGGCTCTTTCCCAGGCCTCCTAAAAGAGCCAGTGATGATTATCTGCTGACAGGTGAACTGAGCACAGAGGACTTCCACTGGCCCCCGCCAGTTAAGTGACCCATCAGCACCCGGTCTTCACTTCAGACACAAGGTGAGAACCCGCCACCACAGTTTGCCAAATGGGGCACGGAGAGCAAGTGAGGTCCAGTGATGGTGAGAAGGCCCTGGGACATCTTCAGCAGGAACATGGATCCCATTTGGAGGCGGTCAAGTTGTATCGGATTCAAAAGGTGTTTGGTGTCTTTAAAATAATTTTAATAAATCTAAGTAATGAAATTTGATTCCAATGAACATTTGAGAGAGAATGGATACGTTAGGGCCCTGACAAAAATGGTTAAAATGAAGACAAAACAAAATAGGTAGGATGGTGAACATGACATTGTTGATTTCATCTTCTCTGGGTTCAGTTTTTACACCAACCAAGCAACAGAGTCAAACTTCCCCTGCTTCCTCGCCTGAACGTCCGGCTTATGCCGAGCCTGGGGGGCTCCGGCGGGGCTGAGCGCCCACCCCTGCAGTGCCCACAGTCCGACTGCCCGGCTGGCTATGGCGCTGCGGTGGTCAGGGCGCCACGGCGCGGGTGTGAGCGTGAACGGAGCAGAAGAGGCACCCCAGAAATGGACAGGTGCAGATGTGACTGAGGGACACGATGGTGTCACAGTGATGCAGTGGGCAAGGGTGGTCTTTTCCACAAGTGGCACTGGGATAGGTGGACATCTGCACACACGCGCACACGCGCACACACGCGCACACACACACACACACACACACACTTGACTTGAACTTCGCGCCATATCCAGTTGCCCCTCACATGGAGGTTCGACCTGCCTGGGCCCACCCACATGCAGGTTTTTCAGCCAACCTGCCAAGTTCAAATCCTCCTCGTTCAAGGGTCCACTGGCTGCTGAGAACCGTGTTTGCCAAGTGCCGACTTGAGTTATGCGTGGAATTTGGACTTTGTGAGCAGTGAGCACCCCTACCTCCACATTATTTGTGGGTCCACTGTAGCGAAATATTTTTTGGAGAATTAGACTTAATTGAAATTTAAAAGCATCTGCTCTTTAACACATTTTGGTAAGAAAATAAAATGACAAGTCCAAGCCACAAGCTTGGAGAGAAAATCTGAAAAGCATATATTTGATGAAGAACTTGGGCCTGAGATGCATGTGGGACCCTTACAACTTAATTATAAGAGAGACGCACTCCAAAGATTTGAACAGATCCCCCGGAAGCAGAGACTTGGAAGGCAGGGGGCCCATGAAAAGGCATTTTGCCCTATTAATCGTGAGGGAAACGAACATTAAAATCACACGGGACCCTGCTCCATGCCTGCCAGGGTAGGCAAATAATAATAATAGCGATAACGATGCCACTAATAATGAGCACGGTGCGGGTGAGGACATGGAGCTGCTGAGCTGCTGAGCAGCGCTGCAGGGAATGTGCAGACACAGCCACTGCGGAAACCGTTCCACAGCTCTGCACGGAGCTAGACCTGCAGGTTCCAGCGATGCCACCCCCGGGCTCCTCCAGGAGAAACGAGGAGGCGTGTCCACAGAGAGGCCTGCACCTGGTGGTGGGGCCGCTTCGCCCATAACAGCCCAGACTGGATGTCACCCGGGTGTCCTGTGCCTGGCCAACGAATGACCACACTGTGTCACATGTGCACGGACAAACACTGCGTAGCGATGACAGTGAACGCACCAATGAAATGCACAGACACACGGGGGGATCTCGGAAGCATCATGCTCTGGGAAGGAACCTGGACACAGAAATCTGTGTAAGACACAATTCCGTGTACAGTGCATGTCAGAAAACAGAAGATTATCGGGACAGAAATTCGCATTTGAGCCGGGAGGAATTTGACACAAAGGGGCCTGAGGGAACGGGGTAATAACGGAAACATTTCGTTCGGCAGGCACGTTGGGGGCCACGTGACTGTCTACCTTTGTCAAACTCACGGAACCGCACGTCCCGAAGGTGGGTCTCATTATGTGCATGCACTGCACCGCAGTAGAGCTGACCACAGTAACAGTAATAACAGTCAAACGACCAACTGGGGAGGTCTATTTGCCAGAAAAGGCAAATGCATAAAATAATACACAAAGAGCACCCTAAAAGCAAATTTGAAAGAAGAAATGACTAGAAAGTAATTGGTAAAACAAAATCACAGCGAAGAAAACCGGAGGCTTCTCGGTGGAACAGCCTGTTGGCGTGGCAGCCGGGACCCACCCCCGCCCCGGAGGGCAAGGGCGCTGAGCCTGGCGGCTGAGCGACCCTGAAAGCCTCGGGCCCCGCAATCACACCTCCGAATGCACGCTGCTTGGCTGAAGCCCTTGGCACAGGGCAAAGTGTTAAGTACAAATATGTGCTTTGTCCCATGATCTGTGATACTGAGAAATGACAAAGCGTAAGGAAACTGGTAAGTAACAGGCAGTATTTCGTGTGGCAGATCTCTAGAAGCCACCGGAGGTCGGAGCCAGGGCCTCGCCCACATCCAGGCAGCTGCTTGTAGGAACCCTCCCAACAGCGGGCAAATCCTGTCTGCACCAGGGGCTGCAGGAGGGGACCTCGGGCAGGGGGCATGCTGTGTTTGCATCTCGGCTCCACCGCGTGTGAAAAATGATGACGGCTTAAAGGTCACTGTAAAGATGGATGAGCTGATATTTGTAAGAAAGTACTCAGAACCGTGCGCACACGTAAAAATCCTATCCAAGTGATGATAAAGAACAAATACATCAGTATCAGCACGAATACAGCTAAAAATCATTTTAATATATAAAATTACGAATACAGGTACAATAAAATTGCATTCTTGTAAATGAAAACAACAGTAGAACGATAAACGGTGTAAACTTCTAAGTGTGTAAGGAAAATTCCCTGGAACGCCCCTGAAAACGGAACGCATTGCTGGGACCGCTGTGAAAGAACAGGGAGGAGACGCGGACTGGGGGTGCCCAGGAAGGGCTCCTGCCTGTTGCATCTCATTTGAGAGACAGAGAGAAGAAATATGATAGAATGGTAACAGTTGTGAGCTTAGGTATTCCAGAAAACTGCTCTAGGGTTTGCTTTTTCTTCACTTATTTTAAATTTTTGTAGTGGCTTAGCTAAAAAACCATCTGAGGAGATCAGGGAGGTCTGTATGTAAGCAGAGGGCTTCAGAGACCTGGGGCACTGACCTCTTCATGTGAAATGTGCCCAGGATGTGCCTTAGAGATGTTCATGGTCAGTCTGCAGCCAGTGACCGCTGGGAACAGCAGCTCCGCTGCCATGCCTGGTGCCTGGTGCCTGATGCCTGGAGAGGGGCCGGAGGCTCTCAGAACCAGGTCTTGGGCCCAGACCCGGAAATAAGGATGCACAGATGGATTGCCTTCTGGGCTGGAGGGAGTGGACAGTCGCACCCCGGGGGAGGGGACGGAGGGCAGCCTGCAGGTCCAGAGAGGGCGGGTTCCAGGAACTTGGGGACCAGCGAACAGGAGGAACAGAGCGGTGGACGGGAGCACACGGTTTCCTCTCTTTCTTCCAGGGCCCCACGCCTGCCCGACGGAAGGGTGTTCCCACACCCATGGGAACTTCCTGCGCAGAGAGCAAGTGTCTGCTTGCGGACGGGCTCCGTCTGTGGGGTGACTTGGAGAAGTGGTCACTGCTGGATAACTCAGGCCAGCCCACGGGTGCCCTAGTTTGTCTTCTTCCATGTAGTGGTGCTGTGCCTCCACTTCTAAAAGAAAAAAAGACTTTCCCCATCATCGCCCTTTTCCTCGGACCCAGCCACATGGTGATTTTGTCCTCAAAGGCTCAGCCGTGCCCGGAGAGCACGTGAGTGTTTCGTCGTGTCTAGGACCGCTTCAGAGCTACCCAAGCTCCTCTGCCCCCTTGGCTTGTTTTTCCTTTCAGGGGACCCATTTATTAGCGTCTGTGAGTTACCCGTCAGCATTTGCAAAGTGCAGAAGCTGCTCTGATGAAGTGTCGACCTAATTAGGAGTGGGTGGGGGTGTTCATTAGAATTGACTTATTCCCCAGTTATTTTCAGGTTAACTCCCAGAGGTGGGAGCTGGTCTGGAAAAACAAGAACTTCTGGATCTGAAAAAGTCGTCTTTTTTTTTCTTTCTTTTTTTTAGCAGAATCAACTTGAACAGGATGAGAGAAGATGAGAGAACTCTCACCCGTGCAAATGGAATCAAATGCTGGCGTGCCGGGGCCCCCTGAGCTGCAGGGTGGGTGTAAGAGGCGCCCGGCCATGAGGCCTAGCTCATCCCCACCCCCCACCGTGAGTCAGAGCGGCCATGGGAGTGGCACCAGGACGGCTGTGGGGTGTGAGCCGCACTGTGGACTCTGTGTGGGGGAGAGCCGGGAGGCAGAGGTCCCTGGGGCTCTGGGCGGGTGTGTGCCCGGGTCAGGGCCACTCCCAGCTGGTAAGAGAGGGCGCTCTCCTTGCAAGGATGCCCTGAATGAATTCCAGAGCCCTCCGTGAAACCCACCACGGCGTCAGATTCAGTAGAAGGCCGACGAGCCCACACAAGATACTCCCCTTCCCCTCCTCCTGCTCTTCTTTTTCCCATTAATCCAAGTATTTGCTTCTGTTTCTTGGGCTAGAAATTAAAGTATACTCCACTTGTGCGAAGTTCGGGGATGTATGAGATGCTGCTAGTGAGTACTATTCAGTGCAAATATTCTTAAGAAAGGTAAATAAGGCTGTATTCGGCTCGTATATCTTATATAAATAAGCTTAATAGGTTCGGTCTGAGACAAATTTAAGTCGAATTTGCTTTTATCTTTGCAGAGTGTCAGAATCTTGCCTCTGCCTAAGGAGCCTGTGGTTCCAGTTTTGGTTTTGCCTCCATCTTGCTGAGCAATTAGGGGGAATTTATTAAACAATTCTGAGCCGGTTTCTCCAGCGTGGGTTGACCAGAGGATGTTAAAGCCCTGCATAGCTCTAATACTTCAAGTTCATTGCTTCAGAAAATGGTAACCATCCCTGAAATACTAGTTAGGTATAAATTAATGATTACAGCAGTGAATATATATGCCCTTCCACCAAGAATCTAAACAAAACAGAAAACAGTGAGTTGACCTAGACCGTAAGCAGAAGCTAACGTCTCCGGTGAGCCAGGCTTGTCAGAAAGCACAGAATGGCACATCGCCGTTCCCGCAAATGCATCTGTCTGAAGCCTCACTAAGAGGGTCATAAGGAACCCTTCTAGGCCCCCCTCCCCTCGGAGTCTCAGTGTGAACACGGAGGACAGTGTCTGTGCCCCTTAACGCTGACCTACAGCTCTAGACATGGGAGACCCAAGCATGTCACGGAGAAGGTGGCCAAGCGCTGGGCCAAGGGACCCACGGTCCAGTTATGCTCAGCCAGTGACTGTCAGGATCACATGGGTCAGTTCAAACAGAGGCTGAGTGGAAGGTGGCCCTGGTTGCCGAGGACATCCTGAGGGTGGTACTTGGAGAGAGCCATGATCACACACCGTGAAGAAAAAGACACACTGTTTGAGGGGTGGCCCCTGGTCAAAGGGAAGGGGGGTTCATGCGATTGCATTTGGGGAGACAAAGGCTCACTGGCCTGCAGACAACCGGGGGAGCGTATTTAGAAACACGACTTTGAAGGTCAAGCCACAGAAAGCTCCTGGGGAAGAAACTGAGCGGCCTCTTCCGAAGTGGACCAGAGTAATTAAAGTGCCATTAAGTGTGCGAAGGTGTGATGAATTCAGCCCAGCAGGAACCTGAGAGTCCTCCTTCCATAAAGTGGTGAGCAGAGAGCAGGGAGTGGCCGGCCGGGGCACGCCCCGCTCTGTGAGGGTATATAATGTCGAGTCCAGGCCACGGTGTTGAAACTCACACCCTGCTCGCTGTCACTCGGTGAACTCGGCCTCCGCCAGCATGTCCCCCAGCTACTGCTCTGGAAACTTCTCTTCCTGCTCCTTGGGCAGCTCCCTGCGCTGTCCAGGCTCCTCCTGCGGCTCCTCCCGCCCCAGCACCCCGGTCCCCAGCAGGGGCCTCTGCTCCCCCCGCCGCTACCCTTGGGGCCCCTCTCTCCGCAGAGGCTGCCAGGTCACCTGCTGGGAGCCCAGCAGCTGCCGGCCGTCCTGCTGCAGCCCAAGGGTCCCCGCACTGGGCAGCCCCTGCTGGGCCCCTCCCCCTAGGGCTCTGGGCTGGGGGTCCAAACGCTCCTACTCACTGAGCTCTGGGTCCGGTGGCCTCAGACCCCTGGGTTACAGAGCCTGTGGGGTCCCTGCCCTGAGCTCTGCATCCAGATTCTGCTGCCAGACCTACAGGAACACCAGGAGCTGCCTGTCCCGGTCTCACCAAGCGTCCTGTGGCTCATCTGTCTGTTAGATTGACTTGCGAAGCTTCCTGACCTTCTGAGCAGAATGTTCCCGTCTCTACTTAGAGCTGCTCCCGTGGGCTTTTCCTGGGGGCAGGGACACCTGGCCACTCTCCCCACCAGCTCTCCCCCTTGCTGGCATTCACGCTGGCTGACAGACGGGTCTTTCACACAGTGAAATCCATGAGCAAAGTACGGAGCCCAGTGTCTGTAACCTCGATACAGTTGTTGCAGATTCGCATAAAGTCTCCTTCACAATGTGTGGAAGTTCAAGTCTGTTCAATCTAATAAACCTGCTCACTCTCGCATCTGATGTGTTCTCGCTGGTTTTTATTGGTTCTCAAAGTTTGATCGGTGGCGTGTCTCTGCGCCCCAGACCTTCGGAGCACCTCATTTCCTGGCCTCGGGGACACCTCCGGGCACCGCACTGCCTAACCGGCGGCGAGTCTGCGTGTTCTTCCTGGCAAAGCCGGGAGGATTCGGCTCCCGAGAGTCGGCCCACGGTGGGGTCTGCGTGCTGACCGTGTTTGCCAAGGGGGCACCTCCTACTGACAGTGGTCTTCAGTGCTGGTTATGCATTCTCAAATCAACATGCAGTTAGAGTTCACCTCAACTATGCCAACTAGGTGATGAAATATTTATAAAATGTTAAATAAGACATTTGAATAAATCTAATATAACGGCATGAAAAAGAGAAAGCATGAAATACCAGCGGCGGGAAGGCATTACGGTTCTCTCTGAGAGTATGGGCAATGGGTTTTCCAGGGTGAATGTGTGTGTGTGCGCGCATGTGAGAGAGAGAAAATGAGGGAGACAGAGCCAGAGACAAAGTTTTAAAGATGAAAACCGTGAAGGAATCAGAGGGAGGAGGATGCTGATGTTGTGAGGAAATACATACGTGTGAGTTCTGACCTTACAGAACTGTTAGGACCTGGGTGATTTTCACTGAACTTCCCCAAGGGGTGGAAGCTGGAGACCACTCCCCTCTGTGGGGACTTCTGCACCAAACTGGAGCCATAATCAGATCATGTCCAATGTTCTGAATCTCATCACCTGCCTGGGAAAGTATCTCTGGGGCCCCCGGCTCCGTGTGATCGTCCAACAAAACCAGAGCCTTATGAGATGACATTCAGATCCGAGACAGGACACCGTCTGTGTTTGTTTTTGTTTCTGTCACTTGTTTGTCCCTGAGACTAAAGCAGTGTCAGTTAACACCTCTCCATGCCCTGTTTACCGATGACTCTCCGTGGACAGGAGAGTGACCATCACCGATGACCACTCTGAGTGATGGTCACTCACTCAGATTCGTGATCTGACTACTGCCTGCTGGTCCTCCCTGACTCCTTTCTCAGCCTTTTCCTACTGGGGTCTGAGAAAAGTGGGCATCTTCCCTCATGCATGGAAGACAATCGAGGCCTCAGTGTGGAGGGGTGGGGCCCCGGCTCTTTGTCCACAACCAAGCCAAACACGGAAATGCGAACCGAGGAGACCGAGAGGGCCTGGCACCCCAGCTCTCACTGTCCCTCAAACCAGTTTCTCTGGTCCTTTGTGCACTTTGCTTTTATAGGCCAATAAAATCTTCTTTTGGTTTAGACAAATTAAAATAATTAAAATGAAATAAGTTTTCTGTCACTCACATCCGAAGAGCAACAATTATTAAAAATGTGTCACTGACTGCGGACGTGCTCATTGATGTCCGTGCGCGCAGGCAGTTAACGTTTTGTTACCAAGACAGACGGGCTCTGGGAGCCTGAACTGTGGCCACTGGCACGAAGGGTGGACACAAGTCCTCGCTGAATGCTGGGGCAAGTGGAACGTGGACTGAAGAGCCCGTCTGGGAAAGCGGACTCAGAGAGGTCCCGCAGCACAGCACTGCTGGTCCTGGGACCCCCTGCAAACCTGCAAACCTTCCAAAAAGGCAGGTCCCGGCCTCCAAGGTGGGGTGTTCATGGGAAGTGCTCAAATCTGACAACTACCCCAAGGCGGAAGGAAGGGGTCTCCGGGACAGAGGGGGTCTGGTTCTGGGATGACTCAGGCATTTCTCCGTCTAGTGGATCCTGGGCAGGGAGGGGACAAACAGCACCTCAGGGAAGGCCAGGTCAGGCGGGGAAGTGCCAAGGTTTGAACAGTCCGGTATTCAAACTTTCCAAAGTGTGGCACAAAGACTCAGGTTTAGGAACCAGACTGGATGGGTAAGTAAGCACCTTTTGTTCCTTGTTTTCCTGTATAATGTTTTCTTAGTGTCTCATCACCGTTAATTTCCAACTATTTTTCCATTTATCTTGACTCACTTCTGTTCTCTCTCTGTCTTCCTGATTTTTTACCTCGTCTGCCTCACCCCAGCCCCTACCCCCACCCCCCAAGTCCCTACCCTGCTCTGTAACACTGCTTTTAGAAAAAACAAGCAGCGCTGTGGGAAACGCTCAGAATTAATTCAGTTCGATAACGTGATGTAAATATACAATGACAAAAATCGGGGTTTTATGGCTCTGACTCATTTCCTACCCTTTCACTTTCTAACAATAAAAGTCAAGAATCCATGGAGCGATTCTCCCTGTGCCCCAGACACCTGTCTTCAGAGCACGCTCTCCCTGGACATGCGGGCGAGGGTCATCCCCTCACCGTGGGCGCTCTGCTGTCGCTGTGCGTGGTGAAGGACAAGGGGCGTGGGACAGGCCCGGCCTGCGCTGCTGACACTCGCTCAGGGCATCGCGATGTCAAGCATTCGCAAAACAATGGGTACTTTCTTAAATACGAGAAAAACACGTGTTGTCTTTCCAAGTTCACTTGTAACCTTTTAACACATTCCCTCGGATTGCTATCGTCGGGTCAGAGTAGAGAGGCAAAAAATGGGCAAAGCCTCCTTCCAAGAGCCCATCCCTGCTGAGACCCTGCCTTGGAGAGACCCCTAGAGATCCCGGCCGCAGGGGCGCTAGGGAACCTGACAATGGGACCCAGGCCTCAGCGCCACCCGCCTCGGGTCCTGCTCTTGGGGTCACAGCGCCATCCCTCTCCCATGATTCTGTGGGGAATGCCAGACAGAAAGTGGATCCCAGTAGTCTTGAACCTTAGAACGAGGGAACACCGAAAGGCGCCACCTTTGCTGTTGGCCTCTGAGGTCTGCCAGGACTGGAGAGACAGGAGGCATGTCGCCTGCCAGCAGCTGAGCCGCACGGATCTGACACGTCCCACGCAGGCACCCGGCCTTTCAGAAAGTCTTTGCTTGGATATTGGCGGTAACTCCTTCTTCCCGAGATGCTACTAGACCCGAGCTGCCTCGTTCCTGGGGGAGGCACAGAGTCGGCCGATCAAGCCCATGAAAGGGGCAGAGGGGTGAGGGCTGTCAGGTCCATGCAGCAAGGGCAGCCCCGCTGCACCTGGGCGCCTTGCTGTCGTCCAGGTGACAGACCACGTGACCCTGGGGGTGCCACCTCGGGGCCCCCCACTGGGAGGAGCTTCTGCGTCTCTGCTTCAGAGTCATTTCTCAGAATATTCAGTCCTTTTCTTTTTACTTGTGCGTCAGCCTGTCTGCTGGGGGAATGGACCCATTTAAACTGAGCCCGTGACCTTGGAATTAACACCACGTGTATTTGACTCCCTGACTCTGGCACTCGCTGGTTATTTGTCTTGTACGTATTGCAGACCCTCCCCAAAATTCTACCTCTTTTCATGTAAAAGAGAGATAATAGTACCATTTATATCTCAGAATTACAACAAGGAGCAGGTGATAAGATACATGCAGCAACACGAAGAGTTCCTTGAACAGAGAGAGCACATTACAGAAGTTAACTATTATGAGACCATAAATACAGGCAGCTTATGTCCAAAAAGTGAATGCACGCGGGTCCTTTGACCCAGCTCTGGTTGTGTGGGCCGTGAACGTCACATTCTCTCCTGCAGCCAAAAGCTAAACAGTGCTCCTGACTCCTGAACATTTAAATACCCACCGAAGGACAGAGTAGTGCCCCCTATCCCTCCCAGACAGCGTAAATATGTAAACGAGCATGTTTTAATCCTCTTCCTTTATATTTTTTATCCTAGGTATAACCTAACTCAGCATTTCCTTGTAATGCTTCTTTCTATCTATCTATTGTCTATTTATCACCTACCCATCCATCTCTGTAAACGTCCCCTGCACACGGTGCTCCTCCGGGCAGTGCTGTCTCTCTGCCTCCTCCCCCTGGTCCCCAGTAGTGTCCGTCTGCACCTCCGGCCACCACAGTCCTGCATGGGGTTGACGGGGCTCTTCAGGCGGAATGCTGCCCTCACACAGCAGCAGGGGGACTATCTGTGATATTACTTTAACATTTGTATTTGTTCAGCAATTTTCAATGCTCTTGAAGAAAATAATTTAGTATTTATTTTACTGCTTATCAGCACAGCCCCTAAGGGGCCATTACAATTTTACACACTATAAATTTGATAGTAGATTACTTTTTTTAATGTATTTGGGCTGGAATTTCCATCTTCTTAGCTAGCATAATTGAAGTCCACTTATATGAGGCATCCCACATCCATCCAGCTGGTAAAGAAAGCCAAACAGAATTGTTTTTCCATGAAACTCCTTCGGTTCTTCCAGAGCATCAGGATCCTGCAGTGACGGCTTTTCTTTGAGGTATCATTTATATCACACATATTTGCTGTCACTGGACATCAGTGCAGACTTTATTTCATAGCAAGCCACGCGAGGAACGGCTGGGGAGAGAGCTGCAGTAAAATATCATACCTCAGGGAGGGCAGGGGAGGGCTGGACCTTGGCTTCCTGCAATCAACCCCGTGAGCCGCCCATTAGACCGGCCATGATGTGCCCACCCCTGAGGCAGGACGGCAGGCTGGCTTTCGCTCTAAAATACAAGGAAGCTCATTCACACCGGCACTAATCTACTCCCGTGAAATGAGACAATGGCGAGGAGAGACGCCCAGGCAGGTTACAGTGGACAGGATGTCACAGTGGGGGGTCACAAACGTCCCACCTGCTCACGGGGAGAGGAGAGCGCGTGGCCAGCAGGGACAGTCAGACACTCTGACGTGGACAACAGAGGGGCTAGGTCGAGCAGTGACGTGCCACAGCTGCCACTGGAAACTTCTCCGCCTGCTCCGCAGATGTTTCTGGTCTACCCACCTCACCCAGCTCTCCTTCCTCGCCTGCCCTGCCTGCCTTCTCCCAGCCGAGTAGGGTGCTCTGTCGTGATGCCCAGGAAAGCTGCTGTCGGCCCACCAGCAGCGACAACTGTCCTTTCTCTACAGGCCTGAGGTTCCCCAAACCAAAATCGTCACCCTAGCCTCCGCCACGCCGCCTACTTCCCTGCTAGGGCCGTCCTGTGACTACACTGCCCACTCGTCTGGGCTTCTACAAACAAGCGTGATGCCTCGCCACACCCCACAAAACGGCGCTGCCAGATCCACGTACCACAGCCCCGGCCCCAGGAACCGCCTGACCACCCGAGACTCAGTTTCCCTCCGAGACACGTTCTGTCGTCGCAACACAATCAAAGGACAGTCGAAGATGGGAAACTACCTCAGGGGGTTCTGTCCGATGTTATGAGAAGTTACGTATAAGAGAAGCAGAGAGGCCATTTCTTGTGGGGTTTTTTTTCCGTAAAATAAGAGACACATTGTTTCATCTTCACCAATAACTTCCTTGATTTGGATATTTTGAGTATGACGACTGACTCCTGCGTGGTGTGACACTGATGGTTCTCAGTTAATGTCTCAGGTTGCTCACTGTCAGCTTCAACAGGTCTACCTGACCGTGGAGCACCGTCCAGAGAGAAATCTCCAGCACGGAACTCCACAAACCACTTCCGACACGTCCAGTCAGGCACAGCACCTTCTCCCTGCACTGCACACATCTTTCTTTTTGCATTTAGTTGCATTTTTACCTTTCTGAAATTAATAAAGCATAATATGCCGAAAATGTTGCGTATTTTCTTCCATCTTCAATATTAAAACGGCTGCACAAAAAATCACCAGTTTTGATAACTTTTTAAATGCACACTGATGTGACATCTGTCACAACACAATCTAACAACATCGTTTTGAATGAACTTAAAGACAACTGAGCGCCACCGGAGCCACTGTACGGAAAAACTCCAAGCGAACTTTGTGGCCCACCCGATAGTACCAATCGTGTCCCAGACACCACTGAAACTGGCCGTTTTCAAAGGAAAACAAAACAAAGCAAAACCTTGTCGACGACAGAGACAGTGACACACAGGCTGCGACAGCGAGATGCGTAGACTGCAGGAGGGACACGCGCCGGAGCCGACCACCTGCCCACACTGGTGGCTGTTGGCTACCTCCCCGTGTTTGACATGCATTTCCAGCTTGACTTGGTCACAAGGCCAGTTTCCTTCCCCGCCCCTGTGCATGCCCTGGCAGCCCTCCGTGGGGCCCTCTGATGGTGCCGATTCCTTCAGTGTCAGACTTTTCTCGGAGTGACGCCCGCGGCCCCTTTCTCGTCTGCTTTGACACCTGTCGTTGGGCCCCAACGACCATTTTATGGGAGGCAGCCGAGCACCACAGTGGGAGATACAGGCCACTGAGCCGTCGGGCCAGGGTCTGACTCCGGCCGCCCTCGCCCCTCGTGGACCCTTCACGGCACTCTCCCCAGTGCGGGGAGTCATCTCGGTGGGAGGCGCATTTGATCTCCTTATGCCCCCCTCGCCGACCTGTCAGCAGCGCTCACCTGCTTGTGTCCAGGCCGATGGAACAGATACGTCTCAGAGCTTTCACATTTTAGAAACACAGTAGACTAAATAACCTGCGTGTCACGAGGTGCCCCAGGGAGCAACTAGAAACAACACCCCAAAGCACACGTGTTGACTTATTTCTGAAACACACCATCCAGATATCCGCACCGAGGAGAAGACTGACTAGTCCCAGTTTCCGTTGGTTTGAGCCTTGTGAGTCCACGTGAGGAGCAGATTTTGTCCCTGTTCACCACCAAACTAGCTCTGGAAAAAGGTTTTGATTTTCAGAGCCTGTTGGACCTTTGAGGAAGGTTCAGACCTGCACCATGGCTTACAGAGCCTGTCCCCAGTCTCACCTTTGACCTCTGCTCCTTGGACCGTCACTGCTCAGCCCGCGCTTCCCGAGACCAGACCCCTTCACTGGACTGACTCCGTCTCTGCCGTCGGGGTCGGCTGAGCTGAGGCGATCTGGTATCTTTTGAAGATACCTGAGGCCACAGAGATACCAGGTGCAAAACAACAGATCATCACATAACTGGCATGAAAAACTCAGGCAGTTCGAGTTGAAAAAGGCCAACACAGACTCTTAGGAAAACATAAATGCAGAGAAAACAGAGCTGACGTAGGCAAGACTAGGGTCTCGGGAGGCAGCCTGGGGGCCACCTGCAATCACAGGGACAAACCAGCTGAGCTTGGTAACATAGGGAAGCCAAGGATGTCAACATGTTTGCAGATAGAAATGCTAAGATACGCAGACCCAGGATCGAACACGGGCAGTGAGGAAGAGGGAGGCAGTGGGCATCTCCCAGGATCCCGTTTTCAGAATTGCACAGGCCGTGCGCTGTGACTGCAATGGTGTGCAAATGAGCGGGGCCAGTCTGGGTGGGGAGGCTGCTGGTAAGGGCAGCTGAGCCCCTACTGGGTTTCCTGTTTCTGTGAAACATCCACGAGGTACGGGCATCAAGTGAAGTTTGGAGGTCTAGAGACAAAATAAGATACAGGATATGCAGGTGACCACAAAACCATCCATTTTCGTCCTGACTGGTGTGGCTCCATTGGTTGGAGCATCACCCTGTGAACCTAATGGTCTAATCAGGTTTGATCACCGGTCAGGGCACAAATCTAACTGTGGGTTGGGCCCCAGTCTGGGCGCATACGAGAGGCAGGCGATGGATGCTTCTGTCTCACATGGCTGTTTGTCTCCCCTCCTCTCTCTCCCTTCCTTCCTCTTCTCTAGAATCAATAAGCATGTCCTCAGGTGAGGATTTAAAAAAAAAACAAAACCATCGATTTCCTAATTTATCCGTGAATTATTTACTGAGCCACAACAAGATGCCTTGGACTATTCTCGAGCTGAGAATTCCACACGGAATAAGAAAGGACTTTATTGTCCCTCACCCCTTAGAGATCATCCTCAGAGCTGCGCCACTTGGAGAGCAGGCCTGAGGCCAGGGCCCCGCAGTGAGGTGGCCGAGCTGTGAACTCGTTAGGCTGATTCTCTAATCCGGTAAGACTTCTTAATGAAGGAAGGAATGCATTGATTTACTGTTGATATATTTATCTCGGGGCAGATGGTGACAAATGTGCATCGACTGATTTGTTTGAGTTTCACTGCTCTGGTCTAGAGGACAGTTTAAAAACAAATATGCGATAAAATGATAGAATTAGTACGGGAATAATAGATATAGAAACAGGGGGACTTCATTTACCCTGGGATTTGGCGGTTAGAAAGTGAGGACAGGCTTAATTATCTTAATTACCCAGATGAAGAAAGAACATTCAGGGCAGAGAAAACAGTGTGTCCTTGCCGTAGGACTGAGCCTGGGGAGCGTACTTGTGGGGCAGAGAACGGTGAGGGGGAGCCAGCGCAGACTGAAGAGGAGGCGCGGGACGCGGGCCAGTGCCCACACAGCCCCCTAGCGCCGAGGGGTTTGCGCTTTATCACACGTGGGTTAGAAGGCAATGAGAAAATTTCAACCAGCTCTTTGTTTTAAGAAGATCCCCAGGCAGGGATGAGATAGCCCACACTGGAACCTTCAGGAGTCCCGCCAAGAAAGGAGAGCACCTGGGCTGGGAGCAGAGGTCCCCATCACACCTGCTCTGCCCCCACGCAATTTTGGGACTTTTTAGTTGTCATAACGTGCGTATATGTGAGCAAAAGTTCCATTTCATAGCCATAAAAGTTTGCCACCCTTGTGAAATCTCCAGATGGAAATGGCGAGTCAGTAATTAAATATCTGGGCCTAGAATTTTAACTGGAAGTGTGCACTGGAAAGACACATTTGAGTGTCATGGAACGTGGGTGGCATTTTAAGTGAGAAGAAGTGCCCCCCCTTTGGAGAAGATATGTTTTCTGGGAGGGTGAGAACTCCCCTCCACCCCTGCGCCTTGAGGTCTCATGGCCGAACCGATAGGAAAACTGACAGAAGACCAGGTTAAAGGGACAAAAACAAGGCAATCTGAGTGTGCGGGCTGTGAGAGATGGTGCTCGCCGAGACGCTGCACCAGCCAGCTCTGCGTGCCTTCAGACAAGAAACCGTAAGTTTGGGATGAACTGAACACGTCCTGATGGATGAATTGGAAGTACACTGGGACCCCCTGAGCGTGTCCACCGTGTTCAGTGGCACGGGGTCACCGCTGACAATAGCGGCGACATCTCAGACTCGTGTGGAACCCCGGAGAAGCAGCAGGGCCACTGAAAGGGGGCAAGACGTGGGGGAGTGGATAACCTGGCTGCCCAACTCTTTGGAAGGTTCTACCTCTAAAAATCAAAAGAGCTACATGATCGCAGAGGGAATGGCACTTACAATGTTTGGATTGAAGAGGGCTGGCCATGTTTGCGAAGCCGGGAAAACAGAACCACGGGAATGGGCTATGAGGGAGCTGCCGACAAAGGAGTAAGAACTGGCCAAGGCCCCGAAGGCAGCTTTGCCTGGGGTGGGGGACAGGTATCTGGGGTCCCCTCCGGCACTGAACCAGTGATCAGTACCTTGGGGATTATAGTTAATGATGAAAGAGATATTTATGTTCACGTCCTACTTTATTAAACATTACTTGTAAGATAAAAACTACTTTGTTCACATGTATATCTTTATTTCAGATGGAATAAAGACAAAAGTTAATGACTTGGTCCACCTCTTCATTCCATAAACACTTAGGAACACCCACCGTGTGCCAGACACAGGGGAAGGAAGACTAGGCCCTGCGGCCGCCCCCCCGAGGACCTCCCAGCCTCCAGGCTATGTCCACACGGTGACTTTCCTGGGGGCTCGGAGGACTGGGGTCTTAGTCTGCTCGACCCATTTCTCCACAGTGTGTGCATGTGCGCGCACACCCAGACAGGTAGCTCGTGGGACCCTGAGGCCCTTGTGGCAAAGGGTTAAAGCTGAGGCGAGAGGGGCCCCCCTGTCAGATGCCAGGGTTTGGTTTGGGCTTTGAGGTCTGGGAAGGACGTGGACATGGAAGCCAAGCATTTGGTAGGATTTTGTGACTAAAGCAGTGGACAGACGCGTCAGCTGGGACCGGACAAGCAAACAGTATAAGAGCTTAGAAAAAACATCGTCTTTGAAACAAATAGAAAAGCTCAAGTCACATAAATAGCTTCTTGCTTCCTGATTTCTAGAAGATGCTTCAAGGCAGAATTTGGATGTGATGATCAGTGAAACAAACGGCATCTCTCGTTCCAGGGCTTTCCTTTACACCGTTTAGTTTTCCACGGAGATAATGAGAATTTTAAGTACATAATATGAAGGTAAGTGTTACGCTGCTTTGTTTTCTAGGAAGACGAGCAAAAGAGAAACCCAACAAGGAGTGAGAAGGGCCACTCGAAAGCGTCTCATTCTCGCTCCCAGCGGAGTTGGCGAAGGTTCGCTCAAGATTACAATTCAAGTTTTGGCCAGTGCGTTTCACTGGCAGTCAGCTCCCTCACAGTACATCAGTTTTTAGCAATTATTCTCAGGGACAGCCTAAGTGCTTGTCACAGAACTGTCTGGCTCACACGGAAAAAGAATCCAATCACTCCATGCCGGATCCAGGGTGGCTTGCTTCAGGCGGGTCCGCTAAATGGAGGGCACGTGGAGGTAGTTTGGAGCAACCCTCCCCTAGCAACTGTGAGTATGAGAACATCCACTAGAGGCATGGAGATGCTCAGTGGCTGCCTTTGGGGGTTTCATGGGAGGGGTGCGACTCCACAGGCAGGCACATGGGGCGACACGCAAAGGTTATCACACTCAAACGCTCTGTTTTCACCTGGGTGTTTATTGTGGTCCTGGGAGCAGAAGGGACCAGCTTCTCCAGCTGTCAGCGGAGCGTTGTGGCTCCTGCTGGCTTTGCGAGCGGACGCCTGGGTCACTGAAGGGGTGTTAGCTCCGTTCTCAGAAGGTTGTTGCAAGAAGTAAAGGAGGTCACGGTTTCCCGCGTTTTACAGCAGTAAATGCTCAGCACGACAAATAAAAGTATTTGGGAGGGTGACACTGATGACTGCAAGGTGACAATTCTCACAAGCACGCTCAAAATGCGCAGAGCCAGCTCAGACTGAGGGCTGCGTCCCAGCCATGATGTAGAGGGCACAGCGCACCCGCCCCTCAGGGAGAGGAGGAAGCCGAGGGCGTCTGCTCGCAGGCAATGAGATCACAGTTACGAGCAGGGCTGGCTTGCTTATAATCCATTGCCATTGGCGCCTAGGTTAATGAGCTGTTCTCACCACCAGACAGGCACCGGTCGGGTCAGGGTGTGTCCGGCCCAGCGCGCTGGGAGAGGCCCGCAACTTCAGAGCATCTTCTCGCTGCCGCTCAGCTGAACTCGGCCTCCAGCATGTCCACCGCCCCCACAAGCCTGCTGCTGCTCTGGAAACTTCTCCTGCTCCCTGGGCAGCTCCCTGTACTCCCCAGGCCCCTCCTGCCCCAGCAACCTGGTCCCCAGCAGGGACCTCTACTCCCCCTGCTACTGCCCATGGGGGTCCTCTCTCCACGGTGGCTGCTAAGTCACCTACCGGGCACCCAGCAGCTGCTGGATGTCCTGCTGCAGCCTGAGGGCACCGCACGCTGGGTAGCCCCTGCAGTACTGCTCCCCCTGGGACTCTGGGCTGGGGCTCCAGCAGGAGCTGCCTGCTGGGCTCTGGGTCCGGTGGCCTCAGACCACTGGGTTACGGAGTCCGTGGAGTCCCTTCCTTGAGCCCTGGATTCAGATTCTGCCACCCATCCTGCGGGACCTCCGTGCACTGCCCGTCTTCCTGTTACAGACCAGCCCGTGGGTCTGGCTTCTGTTGACCACCTTGTGAAAGGCTCCAGTCTGCAACCCCACAGGTGCCCTCCTCGAAGTCCGGGCCCGCAATACCTGGCAGGGGTGACCATTACATAAAAGTCACAGGGGCACCCGTTTTGTCTTCTATTTCCACCCTCCTTGCTTCTCTCCTAAACATGGAGCAAGAAGTGTTTTTCTCTTCAGATAAACTCACCTAATCCAATATCAGATCACAAGGCTTATTATTAAGCATAACAAAGAAAGCTCAACCTGACCGTTGTTGGACTAAAAATAAATATTTGATTGAAGGAGCCGTTTCCTGGCGGGGAGCATGGTCCGAGCACACAGAACTGTCCCCTGGAGATTCCAGCAAACAGGAGGCTGCCCTGCACTGAGTGAGTGGGAGGAAAACGTCACTTCCTCTCCACTCTTCCAGATTTTCGGTGGAGAAATCCCTGTACTTAAAAGGCAGATGTACAAGAGAAAAAAAGCAAAGCTGTTTAGTAACATGTATGCAGCCTGCAGACATGGAGAGACCCAGGACAACTGAGTCCCTGGAGTGGCCCAGGCCATCCCCTTAAACACCATCTCCAGCTATGACAGAAGAAGCTCGGGGTGGGGGTGGGGGAGCTATGGGAGGGTCCCAGGAACAGGGCAGGAAAGGAGCATGAGGTCCTTCACAGATCCAGACCTAAGCCTTGTCCCTCCCTAAGAGTCCCTGCAGGTCTGGCCGTCCCACCCCCTACCTGGTGCAGGGAGGGGGACGCCCTTACCAGTGAGTCTCCCCAGAAAATGGAAATCGCTCCGACAAACTGGGCCCTCCTACTCAGTTTTCAGAGTTTCTCTCTGTCTGCTGCTAATGAACAGTAATCAGTCTATAATAACTCTTCCGCCACAGTGGCAAGCTTTGGGGGGTATATTCTGCCCCCCTCATTGTGGCCTAATCAGGGCACCTTCTTGGGTTAAACTACTAAGGGGTTGGATCTGGGAAGAGAAGTTCCAGCAACAGAAGCAAAGCCTCAGCAGGTGCTGGCCTCGCTGTTTGAGATGCAGGAATTGCCACCACCCTGGTCCTGAGCCCCCTCCCAGACTCAGACAAGCCCTGATGGCACTCTGAGGTCGGGGTCGAACTGCGCGCCGTGACTGCCGAAGTGGAAATAACCCTTCGGGAACATTGAAACCAAACACGCTCAGCCGTAAAACGGAGCGATATTTCTAAGAGTCACTTCTCAGGTTGTAGCCTCTCTGCTCCTTTCACTTGGCAACTACGAGGCCACCTGTTTGCACAGCCGTCCCCCGGGGGCTCCTGGACATGTGGCAGCATCTCAGGAGGCCCTCGGAGCTGAGAGGGACACTTTCCCTCTTCCAGCCTTGGGCTGGGACCTGGATGTGATAATGGACACTGTGCAGAATTCTCTCGCTCCGGCCGCGCCGACATCTGCTCTGTAAATTATTATACAAGGGGAAAGAGGTGGCCCAGCGGCTGTGGGCCACGCACAGGGGTGCCCTGCACCCTCTTCCACTCTGGAACTGGATTTGTGGGAGTCCCCGCCTTCCTGCCCAGCCAGCCCTGGACGTGAACGTGGCTCCCTCCCAGGCCTCAGAGGCGACCCTGCCTAGTCTAGGGGCACCCTGGTCCCCGCCCCAAGCGATTGGCTCAGGACAGAGCCCGTGACCTGACTTAAACCAATGAGACGAGTGGACAGGAACAGGTGCTTTTGGTAAAGTTTCTCTTGCGGAGTTTCTGAAGCAACGGCCTCTTCCCCGGTTCTTGGTCACATCCCGTGGAAATGCCGCATCCACCTTGCCTGAGGCCTGAAAGTCAAACCACAGCAAGGACACTGCCCGGAGCCCTGTGGACGGTCTGAGCCTGGGCCCCTTCCTTGTGGATGTAAACCAGCACGGGGCCATGAGTCTCCGTATTCCTGAAGTCAGTCTGAATGCTCATCCCTGTCCCTGGCAGCTACTGTTTTCCTAAGCGAGACACTCATTGTAAAGCTGAAACAGACCTCCTCCCCTGAATGGAATGTGAAAGGCCATTCGCAGCCCACCCCACCCCACGTGCTTCCAGCCCCTCCTCCACCACACAGCCCCCACCGATGTGCCCCCCGCCGGCTGCCTGAGTACGCTGCGGAGGCTGAGCCTCACAGCCCAGCCTCTCCAGGGCGAATGCCATGTCCTTCACCCTCCAAAACCCGGGAAGTGTTCTCTCTTCTCTCGTTTCTCGTAAGGAGACGCCCCGATCAACAGAATGAGTCATCACGACACAGTGCTAGAGTATTCCACAGCTCGTTCACAGGAAATTACTGTTTTAACACTGAACTGAAACATCACTGTTTAGGCAGAACCGTTTTCGTGTGTGCGTCTACCCTGGTTCCACCCTCACTGAACTCAGAAGACAGACGCTTGTCTCACGGAAACTTGCACGTGGCAAATACCCAGTGAAAGTTAACAAATCAGTCAGTGACACGGGGTGGCCGTCCGCAGGGTGCTCTGTGTCACTGGCCTCAAGCACGTCTCTGTACTGGTTGGTTGACATCAGCTAAGCCAGTTGTATCAATATCACCCATCCTGTGGTCACCGTCATCAGCATCGTCATGGAGAACGACCCAGCACCCCTCGTGGCTGCTTTCCCACCTACAGTGCCCATGGACAGCCTCTGAGAACTCAGAGACAAAGTCACTCTTCCGGATCCCAAAGGTGGAAGAGGCCTTCCTGGAGCAGGAGCCTCCAAGGGAGGAAACGGAGGAGGGGCTGATTGCTGAGATGACCCATGACCTGTGACCCCTGCGTCCCCAGGTCACCCTGGAGCAGGAGGCTGGGGTGTGGGTTGCAAGCTCAGAAAACCCAGGGACAGGGCTCCTTCCTTTTTCTAACCGCTCGTCGCTGACAGCTACACAGACCCTGCGTAATCCTCGCAATTTCCTCCCTTTCCCCTTCGGTGGCTGTTTGAATTAAAGTCGATACAACTGAATTGTAAGGAACCAAGAAGCAAAGGCACTTGGAGGCAGCTTCAGAGGTGCCTGGAGATCACAGAGTGAGTCCTTTCATTCCCATGTTCCGAGAGAATCTGTTCACCTTCGAGACAGAGACGGCTGGCGGGCGGCCGCTTCCAGAGTCCACAGGAGGGTCACTACCCCGGTCGGTGCCGTGGTTCTGAGTGCCTGGGCCCTAAAACACTTTTCCGTGTGCATGGCAGCGCCTGAGGAGGCTCATTCGGCACTTGGCCAATTTTGCCAAACGCCGCGTTAAAGGGAGCTGGCCATTCCCCTCAACACACTCTTTTGAGATGGACCGATGTGTTCTTGGCCGGAGACAACGTATTTTTATTGTTCCCAGACTATGGGATTATCCGTTTAAGGTTGGGATCTCTGTCGGCATGGGTGGCGACTGGCAGTCTCCGGTCTGTCTGTGGAACTTCCCGTAAGTGACCTCGATAAAGGTCAGATGACGAGGGAAGTGAGGATCTCACTCTGGAGGGGGTCTCACCTGCAGTCAATGTCCCGTTGAGCTCTGAGATGCTGAGGTTCTGACAGGGAATCATGGGCTGTGACCAGAAAGGACCTTAGTGACCCTCTCGCCTGAAGTCATTGTCCCGTGAGCCATCCCGGGGGCCGGAGTGACGTGTCCACGTCCCTGCAGTGAGTGAACGGAGCAGCAGGGCCGGGAGCCTTGGCTTCCCCACCGGCCCGCCCCGTCTCTGGGACTTCCTGGTCGGAGAAACGCGGTGGATTTAAGTTGGTGCAGGTCACGGGCGTGAGCTTAGGGTCGGCGAGAGAAAGCAGGCACGCAGAAGAAACAAACTGTGGGAGAACCGAGCTGAATTAGGGTGCCTCTAATTTTTCATTTTTTTTAACCATAATACAGCGGAACAAGTGCTTCCAAGTCCAGAATAGCCACAAATGTAAAAACAATATAAACTGTTCAACCTTGTAATCACGAAGTGCCAAGCTCTTGCGAGAGGGCGGCAGCCGACTAGACCTTTACCGGACGATACACCCAAGCCAACCCTCGGGAGAACAGGGTGTAGGACAGTCACCATGAGCTCCATCACCTCGGACGGAGGACGGCTCTGTGTGTGTCTGCCCTGTAGCTGCACATCCCCCGAGACTGGCGTTGCCATAGGAACAGCACTGAGCCCGGCGTGAAGGGCCTTCCCGGGGGAAACACCGGCTCCTTTTACTTGCTCACCGCCCCGTGGGTGGCGGGCAGCCTTACAAACTACCATCTCATCTAACTCGGAAAGCAGCCTGACGAGGTCCAGAGTCCGGCACGTTCATTAAAAAATTAAGAAGCCCAGGCCCAGACGCTTAAGGGAAATGTTCAACGTGATAGTTTGTGATTGCGGAGCTTGGCCAGAGCCCTGGCGGTGTGACTCCAGAACCCTCCAGTTGAACTGTTTATTTGTTACAAATCCATGGCTGTGTTTAATTGTGGGTGAGTCCACCGCGAATGTCGACGGGCCTCCCTCTGGTGGCCGGGGGTGTCCCTGCAGCAGTGATCCCTGCCCTCCCGTGGGCAGTCACATGACCATTCTGCCCCTTTCGCAAGAACGGTAGGAGGCAGGCTGCCTAATTGCCACCATTGGAGCACCTACAAAGCCAACACTTAGTTTTTAGTAGTTTCACAGAAACAATTGCGAGGTGCATTCCGCGACAATGAGCCGGGCAACTCCCTCCATAAACCCAGCACCAGCCACGGGTGGTGTGCACCCGCCGTCCATTCGCGCCCTGAAATGCCCACTCATCCAACACTCAGTCGCCTGGAACGTGCGAGGCACTGCCTCCTGCCCGCGGGACAGGAGCCCAAAGGGGGCCTTTTCACCCGTGGCTGGCCCGACGGCGCTGTGGGCCCCTGCAGGTGTGGAATGGCGCAGGGGCCCGCGCGCTCTGTGCGCCTGGCCAGGCCCGTGCGAGGGCGGTCCCGGGGCAGCGCGGGGGGCCGGCCCAGGTGCGTCAGCAGCACTCCACATTTCCCACCGGACTCTGCCTCCGGGCCTGGCAGGGTTCGCAATAACCGGCCTGCGCCGCGCTGCACGAGGCTTCCTTCGTAGCTCTGCTCTCTGTTCGCCAGGGGCCCTGAAAGGCGGGCATGGCCGGCTACCTAGTATTTGTGTCTTTATCTGCACCCTGGCCGGGTTTGGGAACTCTTGGTACGTCAGTGCTTCAGGGCTGCATGTCTTCACATACTCGACTGTGATTTAAATACGTTTCTCTTCGGCACTTTCCACCCATTGACTTTCAACAGTACGTTTGCAGGGCCTTGACTGCGCACCAGGCAGGCACGGTGCTCGGGGTCGGGACACAAGGGGAGGAACACCCACCCGCCCCTGCCTGTCCAGAGCGCGCCGCGTGGTGCAAAGGTGGAGGGAAGGAATAAAACTGGTATAAACTCGGGTATGTCCCGGGAAGGACAAATTTGGGCCCTGAGAACGGAACCTTTTTCCAGTGGGGGGTGAGAGGGAATGAACTCTGAAGCTGAGACCCACGACAGGGGCTGAAGAGCTGTGTGCAGAGAGGGCGCGGCCGAGAATGAAACAGGCAGACAGACAGACAGACACTGCGCATGCAGTGCTGAGCCCAGGAAAGTCTTCAGCCACTCAAAGAGCCGCGAGGAGGCCCACGGGGATGGAGTGTCCTGGGCAGAGGAAGAGCCAGGTTGGAGCTGGGAGAGGAGGTGGCAGCCGGGCCTCACCGGGTGCTGTGGGCCAGGATCTTATCTGAAGCCAAGGAGAGGCCATTTAATGCATTTAAGGAGAAGAGTCCGAAGCTGCAGCAGAAGCCTCCATGCAAATGTGCCTAGGAATTGAGTGGGTGGGGAAAGGCACGGTGACATCTTTAATCACAGGAGAGAGGCTAGCCACAATGAGAGGCGGGGCACACGGCTTCTCGGGCTGACTGTATTCCGACGTGCCCCTTGGAAGACCTAACGTCCCTGGTCGGACAGACACATGGCCAGGAGGGGCTGGTGTAAGAGTTGGTCGGGGCTCCTGAATGTTCTTGGCTTTCTCCAGACCTAAGAAGGGACAGGGATCTGCTCGGAATTCACTTCTGTTGACCCACGGCCACGGCTGTGACATCAGTCACTGAGAGCACTGCGGACACCGTGCTGGCGCACCTCATGCCGTGAGGGCGGAACTGTGCTAGGCACAGCCGGCTCCTGTGACAGGCGTCAGAGCCCGCCACCACCCTGCAGTCAAATCCCAACACAGGAGAAGGCAAAATGGGCACGTCCGAGACAGCTGTGTCCCGGAGGCAGCTCACCAGCCCTCGAGGGGCGCTGATCGGGGTGACACACTGCATGGCGTAGAGTTACACATCACAGCAAACCCTGAGGACGAGGCCATAGCTTCTAAATGAAGGACCAGGAAAAGCCTTTCAAGAGGCAGCATCGAAACATGGCCTTCGACACGTCGGATGAAGGGAAGGGGTCTGTGGGGGGGGGGGCACTCTCAGTGAACAGCGGGAGGGGAGGTTTGCCGCCGGCTTCTCCGCACTCAGCCGGCCCAGCCGGCCCGCAGGCTGAGGCAGGAGCGGTGGGGGCGGCCCCGCGGGTCGTTTCTAGGACGCCTTGGTCGAACAATGTCGCTGGCACCCTTGGAAACGCCAGGTGTGAGTGTTAATCTTCGCTTAGTGCTCCCAAGCGCATTTCTTACTGCCCTATCACCAACGTGGGGAGTCGCAGTGACTCAGAAAAAAGCCACTTAGCTCGGGTGATGCGCTGGGACTCGCGGGGGATGAACCCCACCCGGATGAGCCAGCTCGGGGGCTCCCAGGGAAGCCACGGTAAAGGCTCCGGATGGGCTGGCCTCTCTGGGGAGCCGTCATCTTCCCACGTGATGAAGCAGAGCGCTAACGAGCTGCTGTCCTCCAAACCAGCTCCAGCACGAGCTGGGAGGCAGCCCTCGGGAGGGAGCCCACGCCCAGTTCCCGAGCATATAATCTCCGGAGCGAAGCGTTCAGGCTTCAGACCCAGCAGGCTGGGTCCTCATAGCCAACGTCCATCAGGGTTTGGACACCATGTCCCCAAGCCACCGCCCCTCGCTCAGGGGCCCCCGCAGTGTCCCGCCTCTCTCCGCCATCGAGCACGGCTCTCACCCCGTGAGCTTCGACGATGGGCTGTTTCTGCCCAGCAGCTGCCACGGCAGGACCTGGCTGCTGGACAGCGTGGAGGAAACCCACAGCTGTGGCCGAGTGCCCAGCCTCGAGCCGGAGCCGTGCCCGCAGGACAGTGGCGAGCCAGGTGCCTGCCTCCCCGGGGCTGTCCACATGGCCAGCTCCCACACCAGCGCCCGTGAAAGGACCCTGTGCCGATCAGGAGGCTCCCCAGCCGAGTTCAGATCTGAGTCTCAGGCATGCACCTCAGCAAGCAGCCAGCCGGTGGGCTTTGCCATCCAGAACTGCCCCCCTGGGAGCCACGGGGCAAAACCCTGCCCCCCCAGGACTCACGAGTCTAAGAAGTGCCTAGAGCCGGAGTGTGGACCCAGCCAGGGCCACCCTCTGGGCCCCGTCACGCCCAGCCTGCAGCTCCTGGGGCCTTCCTCTCATGCTGGGGAGCCCACCTGCTGTGTGACCGGAGGTTGGTGACAGCCCAGTGAGCGAGGAGCACGCAGCCCGTGGAGAGGATGACATCCTGAGTGGGGGAATCGACTCCTGAGATAGCCAGGAATTTGGATTTCTCTAAAGACGAACGAAGGTGCCCATGTTTGTAAGGGAATGAAATGAGACTTTTCTCTCTGGAGACTTTCTGGCGCTGAGCTGGGATTGGAAAACCTGTCACACTACTTTCGGTCACTGGGCCCTGTTTGTCACAGGTCAGTGAGGTCACTGGGACACTTTGTTACAGGTCACTAAAAGTTCAGCCAGAGACAACGCGTTAGCTACTTACTGGTCATTATCTCTGGAAACACTAAGCATCGAGTCTGCTACACTGTAATAACGTGAATATAAACACAGTGTAACTAGTCAGAAACCCACGTGCCACTGAGTTTAAGGAGACAGGAAGTCCACCTAGTCCTGCAAACTCAGGGGGAGGTGGCCCACGTGGTCAGTAACATCGGAGCCACATCCTAAATCGGGTCCCCACGGTCGGTCAGCTGACACTCTGACTGACCGACCACGAGACAGGCTCCACTGCTTGACAAGTGCAAGGGAATTCTGAACTTCACCTCCGTGCGCCTCATTGCCACTCGGTAGCCAGGGACCCTTGAATGCAACAAGGTCAAGTTCAGCATTGCCTGTCCACCCGTGTCCCTCTTTTCACTGTTTCTGAAGGGGGTTTTGAGCTGGGAAGTGGTCCTGGGAGTAAACAAATTGAATCCATGTGAACCCACGCACTACGTCGTCACGTTATTAGTTTAGGTCAATGCTTCTTCTGTGGGTCTTAGATTTCAGGGTTTCTCTTTTTTCCCACCGGACAACGATGGTGCAAACGTTTGGAGGGAGAAAAGAGAACACGCCCCCTGACCACTGTTTGTGTGTGTGAGCCAGAATCCAAAAGCGTGTGGGGGGAGGAGCAGCAGCAGACGGGGACACGCCCGCTGGGAAGGTCAGACGCCATGGAGTCGAGGGGTGCGGGAGGCCCCGATTCCGCCAGAGCAGCTGGGCTCCTGCGAGGCCGTGGGCGGCCGCCGGCTGGTTCCCTGACTATTCAGGGCACCACGAGGTTGGGGCTAACAGCGTGGGCTGTACACTCGGATTTCCCAGGCTCTGACTCTTAGCCGCGTGGGTGGGGCCCCTGGAACCCCGACTGAGTGACCGCGAGCACCTTATCCAGCAGCTGCCCACCCCGGCTGCTCGCCTTCAAAGCTGAGAAGACAGTGATGGCCCCCTTTGACCTCACAGGACCGTCACACGGGAAGGGCTCAGGGAGGTTCAGCTGGGGATTCGCCAGCTCTGACTCGGCGCAAAGGGCAGAGGTGGGGATTTACAGATGAACACGGGCATCTGCCACAGGTTAGGGAAACAAGCTACCTAAGAAACGAGAGATGAGCTGTGAGTGTCCTGAAATTGCGAGTTGCACCTTCGGTGAGGAAAACGCGTGGGAAACACCTACAGGCCCTGTTGGGGCCCCAGCAAGTGTCTGCAGGTCCTGGACGAAGCTGCTGCTGGTTCTTGGTCCCCTGGGTGGGCGGCTCAGACTTTGGCCCTCCCCCAGAGGAAGGGTCAGCCCTAAGCTCTCCAGATGGCCACTGGCCCAGGCACATCTGTGGCAGGTGGTACAGTGAGGACCCCACCTGCTGTCATGGAGCACATGGCCGCCAGGAGCAGGGTGTCCCTGTAGTGGATGTGACCCGTGGTGCCCGCAGATGTGAGGCCAGGTGGGCTGCCTCTGCAGGTGGCCACTCGGGGTCTCGTCCCAGCCACCCTTGGACACAGGTGGGCCCCCTCACAGTGCAGGCTGGTAATGGCCACGGTGCACCCCCCGTGTGAGAATCAGAATGGCCATGACCCCTGAGAAAATCATTTCTCAGAAACACCCTCAGGAGTCAGACACAGCACTAGTCCACGTCTCCGCTTGCCCGTCAGGTTGAGTGAGCTGCCCGCTGGGGCCTGGGACTTGGCCTGGCTTCCTGAGCGGAGCAGCTGCAGCCTCAGCCATCCATCCAGGGTGGCCCCGGGGGCTCCCCAAGTCAGGCGGTGCTCTGGGCCCCCGGTGGCAGATGGACGGACACCAGGCGACCAGAACCAAGGCCGCGCTCTGGCCTCTGAGCCTCCCGTGGGAGACATCGAGCAGTGTTTTGTCCCCAAACATGTCCCGTCAGGTGGGAGGCTCTGCACCTGCCCCGGGAGCTGGGGACGACCCCTGGCCTGACTGCCGTGGCCAAGACCAACTGGCCCTTCTGCCGACGCTGCCTCGTCTCTAGCAGAGTTACCTTTCCATCAAAGCATAATAATTTCCCAGTGCGTAAGGGACTTCGCCGGGCTTCCCGCACACGGCCGAGCAGACACTCCCATGGGGCTGTGGGATGTGCTCGAGCCCGTGCCTGCCCTTCCGGAGCCCCGGACAGCACTCCAGAGTCCCTGGTGGTGTGTTGATGGAAACGCTTTGGATGCACCAAGCACAGTCACTTTTGACGATCCGCACACGTACATTTAAAGGTCACGCAGAGCACACAAAAAGCCTTTACTGGGTCGTCAGTGTGCTCACCCCGAGTTAGCACGCCAGCCGCAGGACACACTAATTCATCTCAGAAGGCCCACTCCCCGCCACCGACACGGCCTCTCGAGGTGCCTGGTGTGCTGGGCGGCGGGCGAGGCCACACAGGCCCCTAGTCGCAGCCCCTGGGTGCCTGTCTGAGGCTGTGAGCAGCCATGCTCTCTGACACCCAAGCAGCAGTTACGTTCGGGCTGGTTTTGGGAGTGGCGGGTCAGGACGGAGTTGGCCCTGCGAGGCCGCCCTCATTGGTGGGACCTTCTAGAAGCTGCAGCGCACGGGGAACAGCACTAAAGGTGGGTGCCTTGCTGGAATCTGCGCTAAGGCCGTCTGGTCTCCCCATAACTATTCAGCGACCAGCCACACTGTCACTCCCTCCAGGGCTGTTTCTGTCACCACACGCTAACAACTCTTCCCTGCCTGTGGACCTCGCCAGTGCCCCTGCGTAGCTGTCAGGGGTCATGGCAGAACCAGCTCTGGAAGGATGGCCAGGGGTCCCCAAGGAGCCACCAGCTGCCTCCCCCATGCCTGTCCCCAGCTCCCGCGCCTGCCGGACCCCTTCTGCCGGGCTGGGCCCACACCTGCCTGCCACACCACCCACGCCGGCCGTTCCCTCTGCTCTCTACCACTGCCACCCACAATGGCACTGGGCACCCAGGCCTGGGGACGGGATGACTCTCACAGCTGCCCATCCCTGGATGTCCCCCGGGACGCACCCCAGGGAGTCCCATTTGCTGCGGACCCAGGGGGCCTGGGTTTCCTCACAGACGTGCTGCAGAGCCAACAGCTCTGGCCTCAGGTCCCGTGTCGTATCCTTGGGGTATTTTGAGGGCTCTCCCCTCGTTGTTGCTTCCTGACCAAAGTCCCTTCCATGAATATTTCTGCCTGGCCCTGTCGGGAGGGGTGGGTGGGCTTTCGGTGGGCCCATTAGGTGGTGGTGCCATCTGAAGGGGAAGCCTGGCACCGCCGCCCCCCTGCTGTTTCCTACCCAGACTGAAGACTTTCCCCCAGTAAAGCCACAGCTCACGCCTGGGCCTGTTTTCTGCCATTTTTTAATGCCCTTTAGGCCTTCCTTTGAGGTATGTTTTCAACGTGGCATCGGGCTGTTCTCTTCATCTCCTCGTCGCCTCGAGGGGTCTCTGCTAGTGCTGCGGCAAGATCGCGCACGCCTGCTGTGATTATCTGATATCGCCCTGAGTGTTGCTCCGACATGTCTGCTGCGTTAATCAGCTGTTTAAATGGATGGAGTTACCCACGACACTGCAGAGCCAGAACTTCCGTGAGAAAACAGAAATCTGCGGGAAGGGGCCACGAGAACCGGGATAGGCCTGAGGCGGTGCCCATGTGCCAGCTGATCAGGTGGCGGCCACAGCGTCCCCGTGCTGGCAGAGACACGAGACAGCGGGTCAGGGACAGAGGCTTTAGCAGAAGCCTTGCACCGTCGCCTGAGTTGTGGTCCCCACGGGAAGCAGGAAGGGGCCCGAGGACACCCCCACGTGTGTGCCTGGGCTCCACGGGAGACGAAGCCTGAGGTCAGGGGTCAGCAAGTTAGGGGCACGCCCCCCCTTCGCCCTGGACAGAAACACTGTTCCTATTTTCCAAGGCTGTTTCCTGAACAAACAGGCTCGGAAAGATCGTCGGGAAGAGAAGTCAGGGAAGACACGGAACCTGTCACTGCGAATGCGGGGGGCCCACGTGGGGTGTGGGCTGCACCTTGAAGACGGTTGAGAGGAGGCTGAGGAGGAGCAGACTGGAGGAGGGTTAGGGAGACCTGTATTCTGGGAGACAAGGAGGCAGGTGTGCAGACCAAACAGGTGTTCTGTGCGGCAGAAAGGGACTCAGAAGGTGAGGGCGAGTCTGAACTGTCAGCGGAACAAGGTCTCCGGCGCCCGGCGTGGGCGGTCGGGCCACACTGACCCTGAGGTCGGGAATTCATCATTGACGGTGGAAGCTCATGGCACTGGTGAGGAAGGAAACTAGATCTCACAAACTGGATGGCGGAGACACAGGAGCAAACCCTTCATGACATGAGGTCAGGTGAAGGTTTCTGAGATACCACACTGGAAACACATCTGTAAGTTAAAATTCAGTAAAATTGCACAAAATGAAAAATGTCTCCTCTTCAGAAACTCGCTATTATAAAGACAACAAGACAACCCACGGACTGTAGAGGATATTTGTAAATCATATCCCTAAAAAAGAAGTCATATTTAAAATACGTAAAGAACTCTCCAAACTCAACGATCAAATAAGTGACTCGATTAAAAAATGAACAAGACCTTTAGCCGTTTCTTCACCAAAATGATGGTGGAAGAGAAGCAGGAACATGGTCAGCAGCCTCGGCCACTAGCAGCTCATAGCCACAGTCAGAAGCCCCGTGTGCTTCGTACGAAAGGACCACATGATTGGCAGGTCCCACCTTGCCGAGTGCCGGAGAGCACAGAGCGCGCAGGAAGGGGCGCGAGCTCTGTTCTCGTGAGGCATAGCCTTGGAAAACACTTTGAAAAGTTAAACACTGGCCCATCGTGATCGAACCATTTCACTCAAGAGAAGTGAACGCGGGCGTGCTTCAGAAACCTGCGCACGGGTGTTCTCAGTGTTTGTGTGTCTGTCACTGGCAAAGCCTGCACACGACCCCCAGCCCACGCGAGTGAACTGCTCTCCATGCCGTGGAACACCACACGGCAGCACAGAAACGAACCACTGATGGAAGCCGCAACGTGGGTGAGTCTCCGGCGTGTGCACAGAGTGGGAGAGGGAAGGAAAAGGAACGTGCACTGTACAATTTCACTTAGTTTAGTGCAACGTGAGCCCAGGCCAAAGATCACAAGTGGCAGGAAATCAGAGGCTGCCTGGGGATGAGAGGAGGGGAGAGAGGGGGTGGGGAGGGGTGTGGGAAGTTTGGGGGTAATATATACGATATTGCCTTGATTTGGGGTAGATGCAAATGTCAAGCCATCACATTTTACTCTTCGAATATGTTCAGTTTGCGGAATGTCCATCACGCCTCAATAAAGCGGACAAAATACACAGACAAAGAGGAGCCTGAGAAAGGCCTTGTGCAGGAGGAAGGGACGTAATTCACGGACTTCGCTAGGAGCAGTGGAAGGGACACCTCCACCCACGCTGTCCCCATACAGCAGAGAGGACGTGCTGATGAACACCAAACCGGTTTTTGACATCGTCTGGGGAGAGCTCTTGTGTGTGATGAGGTGCGCACGAGGGGAGCGAACCCTGTAACAATCACGTATAAACCATACATAAACATACCAGGGGACCTCACAGTGAAGTGTCAACTGAAAGCAGACTGCAGCCCGGCAGCCTCACCAGTGACCCAACTCTGCATCTACATTGCTCATCACGGGATCATTTAATTCTTCCCATTGATTTTAACTTAACGATTTTCCTGATGACATCCCGCAGGATGTGCTAAATTTAGGACACCTCATTATGTTGAAGGCTGCAGTGGGCAGACTCCAGATAACTGGCTGTCTTTTCAAGGCCCGGCCGAGGTAGATATTCATCAGGGGTCTCCAAAGGGGCGGGAGGCACACTGGGTGAACAGGGTCCCCCCCCTCTGAGCCTCCTCCTGCCTCGAGTGCTTTCGTGTTCCGGGAAAGCTGGCACTTCCCCGGCGAAATGGATGGACGGCCAGAAAAAGTACATAAAAGAGATTATTGGCTGGACTCAGTAAAGGCCAACTGTTATTTGATAAAGGAAACCTAAGTTATGCTTTGTGAGAGCCCTGAGGTTAGCCAGTAAATATTTATTAAGGATCGACTAAGTCTCCTCCCACGGATCGAGCAGAACGATCAATCACACCTTCTCAGATAGAGGTGCCGGGAGGGCGTAGCCCGGGAGAAGAGCGTCTGGTGTGCAGTAAACACTCGCTAATCAGGGCTCTGGAACACAGTCAACACTACGGCACACACAGAATGCTTTATCTGCGATGCCGAGAGTGTGTGCACGGGCGTGTGTGTGAGCTACGCAATGATAGTCACACCCATTTAAGGCTGGAGGGATTTAGTCTGGCAGGAGAGGGTTTGCTTTGCCTGGGCTGTGGGCAGATAACGTCCGAGTTACCGCAAAGGAGCGAGGGAGGGGATGGACGAGGAGGTGCTGTGACTCGAGACCGGGACCGGCAACCCAGAGGCGGAGGAGACGCCGCTGGGCAGCAGCGAGGGCTGACTGCGTGTCTGGGCACCCGGCTGTGGGCAAACGGGGTCACGGACATGTCTGCGGGGAAGGGCCACAGGACGCAGTTAATTTTCAGAGTAAAGGCCTGAATGCGGCATCGCACTAAAGACAGGACCCAGCCGTAGGTGTCAAGGTGGCCGGTAGGAAGGTGCGGAGTCACCGAGAAGGAGCTTAGTGTCCAGAGTGTGAACGGAGGCGGCGAAGGATGGGAGTCCTGCTTTTAGTGGATCAAGGGCACCCCCGGAGACTGTCGCTCTTCCCGAACGGTGCTGCAGTTTAATCCCTGGAATCGGTTCCTGGTGGCCACACCAGCGGAGCGGCCTGCTGCCTGCGGCCTTGACGCCTGAGTGAGCTCCGCCTGTGTCCGAGTTCGAGGACACGGCTCCTGAGAACCCTCTGCAGGAAGCGCTGTGTTGACATTTTTCTGCCTTTTCTGCCTTTTTCCACAGTCTGAGTCCTTGTTCCTTCCCCAAGCCCCCTGACACTTTCTTCTCCGCGTCAAAGTTAATACCAAATGCCAGCATCCGGGTGAAGCTGATGAACGACATTTGCCATTTTCTGTATGCTGTCCACAGAGCGCAGTGAGCCCGGGTTGTGTGCCTGCCCTCTCTCGTCCATGCAGCTGGACACATCTGGAAGCGGAAGCCGACAGCTCCTTGGGGACCTGCCCGCACCCATCATGACACTCTGCGCCAACGGGGCGCCATGAGAGCCCTCCCCTCTTAGTGACAGTCACCACCAGCAGCACCCATCTGATGCCTGGTCCAGGGAGGTACAACTGACCTCTGGGGCACTTCATTTCCTGAAATTCCAGGGGTGTTTCTGCAGTGTTACCTTCCCACAGTGGGAAAGATGAGTCTCGTGGGGCACTCCTAAGGAGTGGCAGCGGGGTGGTGCCCCGTGGGGTGGGTTAAGGCAGCCACACAAGACCGTGAGCGACGCTGGTAGCTTCCTGTAGTTGACACTGGACTTGATTTCCACCCGCACATCCTTTTAAAATGATGCCAGCACGTCGATATCATGAACGTTCCATTGTTCTGTGCAGCGGCGGCCAGTGCCTGGGGACTGGAGCGAGTCTGCAGACTGCGCAGGTCACAGAGCCAGAGGACGGTGGTGCCACTCTGTGCAGGCCGGGCAGGCACGCGTTTGCAGGGGTTCGTGCGGGAAGTGACACAGCAATCGATAAATAACAGCACAGGAGTAAGCTCCGTGATGTGTGTACTCACAACTATACACTTCCTCCCCCCATGTTTACACATGGCCGCACCAGACAATGGGGGGCAACCACCCCCAAACAAATGCTCAGATGCTCGAACCCCCTTTGCTCAAACATCTCCCTTCATCTCCGTGACTGAAACTGTCTCCACCTCAAGTTTCTTCCTGTAGACACTGGAGACAGTAACACGTGCCCTTCGGCACTGTGCCATTGCCCACGGGTGCCCGCCTGCAGGCGCTGCGTCCTCCGACCCCACACCCCCCTCATGAAGGCTCTGGGGGCCTCACCCACATGAACGACACACGCACACACATCACTGCGCCCGGGGTTCGGACTCAGCACCACCTGCGTCGGAGCTGACAGCGCAGAGAGCGGCGCCCACAGACCCGACCGCAGATGGCGAGCACAGGGGACACATGGCGGTGAGTGCGATGGGACAAGTCTCCGGCAATGCGCAGGGAGCACCAGGACGAGAGTGGGCGGGCATAGGGCCTCCGCCAACACCGAGGCACAGCCGTCGGTGGGTCACGTGCTCTGACCTAAAGTGCTGAGATCGTTCCCACTCGTGGGTGTTGGGTTCTATCCCTGGTAGTAAAAGCCTAGAGGGGCCCGTGGAGCAGCCAGCCTGCTTCAGAGCCTCCATGCCTCAGACAGGGGGAGACCCCCTGATGTGAGTGTGTCCACCTGACGTTAAAACAGAAGAAAGCATTCAGAATTATGCCAAATTTTCTGTGGAAGGAAATCCTAAATTACACCCTACGTATCTTTAAAATTCCCAGTAAAAAGGCTGCTGGAGCCGCTGCACACCAACAGACACGGGGTGGTCGGGCCTAATGCAATCACACGTCTTCTTACAGCGAACTTCACGGGAAACAGACTCCCAAGGAGCCTTCAGCGCTGGTGCTGAGAACAGCTGCGTTTCCCGTGAAGCTGTGGCCCAGGGGGCAGTGCAGAAGCTCCTCTTTGGACACTGACCCCAGGCCCGAGGTCAAAAGCCAAACTCAATTCGTGTCCGTGTCTTAATTTTCACGTCTGTCCGTTTTTACCAAGAGCGCCAGCTGTCCGTTCGAACATGGGTGACCACACCTACATCATGCTATAACCACAACAACCTCAAGTTCAAGTCCCGTTACATGGTTCTGTTGATCTGCCTTTGTTTACTGCAGGGTCTGTAATTCCAACTTCTCTGTCCACACCGAGCCCACCTGAAACGTCCCAGCTCCCACTCGGCTCGTTTACTTCCTCAGCAAAACGAATACGACGCGCATGACTTTTTAAAATAAGGACATGTCGGTGGGAAGTCACTTTTGAGGATCCTAAAGTACAGCAAAGTATACATTTGGACACATTAAACATTTTCATATTACACTCTTTTGGCACCATATTTGCTTTCAAATTTCTTACTTTTAGCAATTTCCCAAAAGAATAGAATTTCTCCTCAAAGAAATAATTGGCTGGTGTTTCAAAGACTGTCGCTACAGCCTCTACAGATGGCTCCGGGAGAGGGATTCTAGGAGTGGGGTAAGGGACCGCCCCCCCAGTGTGGCTGGCGGGCTGGCCACCGAGCGAGGGCAGAGCCTGGGGAAATCCCATCCCGCCGAGTTAGAGGCAGACTAATCAGGGGAAGGCCCCAGACGGACCACCCATGGTGGGGGGTGGGAGCATGAACTCAGCCTCAGATACAGACTCACACAGCAAGGAGGTGCCTCTGCTGACTGGGGAAGGGGAAGGGGAAGGGGAAGGGGAAGGGGTAAGGTCAAAAGGGAAGACAGAGAAGCCGGAGACCCGCCCCCCTTCCCAGGGACCCACAGCTGCTCAGGAAGCACGGCTCCCACCTCTCAGGAATCCCTGCCACGCTCCTCTCACCTGCCCACTGCCCTCTGCTCCACACAGGGGAGCTGTGGGGATGGCCCCCGCTTGGCCAGCACCTGTCTGGACCCTACCTGGCTCAGGGACAGCTGCCAAGAGTCCTGCGGCACACTGACCAGCTGCCAATCCCCCGCTGTGAGCCTGGCAACTCTGACATCTCTCGCTGCCCGTCCACTACAGCCAGGGACCCAGACCCTGCCTAGGAACCCGTTTTTTCCCTGACACTTCCTCATCTCCATCTCCTGCCGCCCAGGGCCAGTAGCTGCTGAACCCCCCATGCCCCCTCACCCCGGCTTGGATGCCCTGGGGTCTCCCACCACACAGTGCCGTGTCCAGCAGCCTCTGATCCCTGTGTCCTCTCTTCGCTGGGTGTCCACTTCTGACACATGTATGCCCCTGTTGTCATCCACCTTGCTCCGCAGCAGGGCACCGGTCGCTTCCCCGTCCCAGCCAATGATCACCCCGAGGACTCCTGCTCCTTTCCCAGTGGTGGCTGCCGGCTGCCACGCCTCCTGTGATCTGGCCTGACGCAAGCTGCCCCTCCCACACTGCCGCCCTCCTCCCAGCCCTCCTTACGTAAAATTGTTCGGTTTACGAGGCTACTCGTTGTCCCTCAGGTGTGGCGAGAATTAGTTTGGTGTCTGTCGTAACAGTGAGGTGAAGTCAGAAATGAGAAACTGGTTTTCCAGCTGGTCTTTCATGAACTCAGTTAAGTACAGAAATGAGCAACCTTAATGCTTGCAGACAAATACCAGGACGTGGGATTCTCAGCCACACGCTCTCATGGCCGGGGAAGAGCTTGACGGTCTGTTTGTGGAGCTGCTTTCTAGATCCCTGATCCCACGGGCTCGAGACCCCAAAGCTCTTGTTGGGATTGTTTTGAAAAGATCAGGAGTGATGTCCCCATCACTCTCTGCTGGTGAACACCCACCAGAATGACCTTTCTGTTGCCACCTGGACCATATTCCACTCCTGCTCACGCCTTGGGTGGCCTCCTTCTGGGCACTAGAAGTACAGACCCTCCCAGGTCAGGTTCCCGCCCTCTCTCTCCCTCCCTCCCAGCTCTCTGGCTTCACCCCCTCCTCAGCACCCCGAAAGCGGGTGTCCTGCAGCCCCGACTGACATGTAGCTCCTCAAACATGCTGCTTTCACTAGCGTCTGCCTTTGGATATGTTACCATCAAAACCTGGGTGCACTTCCGATTTATCTATTTTGAAAAATCATACTTTCAAAAATAGAGTCCAACGTAATTTATGAAGTTGTTGGTTTATTCAGCAAGAATGTTGTCACCTGCCTGCTCGGTCCCAAAGGCCCCTTGGCCAGGCACACGAGCTGCGGAGGTAAACAGGCTACACTGGTCTGTCCCAGCATTTACCAGGAGTCACGTTCTGGGGGACACGTCTGTATTAAAGATGCATCTTCCCCTCACTCCACATAAAACTGCACAGGTATATATTTCACAAATCAAAATACCACTGACTGTCAAAGCACAAATGCTCACATTTTTGAGGAACCGAAACATCTAGAGGCTGCCTCAGCCGGCAGGAGAAGCGGTGTCCCAGGTGCTCACCTGGGCTGCCCCTCCCGAGGTGGCGTGGGTCTCAGGTGTGGAGAGCCCACCCCTTCTCCGACCTCCGACTCAGAGGCTGAGCAGGACCCTCTGCTTGTCATTGCCACGCTTCTGTGAGGACGTCCAGGCTGGCGCCTTCCCTTGGGGCTCTCCTGCATGCTGGAGCTGGTGACAGCCATGCCCTTCTCTTCCAGAACCTTCCCCAGGCCCTCTCCTGCTTCCTTCTTCCTATCAGTCAGTCATATTGATATGCCTTTAGCTCAGAAGTATTCCTAGGGTCAATCTTATCAGACCACTTGTTTTAACAATAATTTTACGTGAGATTTTAGTTGCAATGGCACATATTAATTTGCGCACAAGTGATACTTTCCATTACTAGCGTGCACTCTCACTACCTACAAAAACAGCTGGCGGTGGGACCCAGGCCCGACCTGCCCATGCGGCCTCACCCAGCCGTGTTCTCTCGATGCACCCCGTTCCGTCAATGCACCCCGTTCCATCAATGCACCCCGTTCTGTCAATGCACCCATTCTTTTGCTGTGGATGATTTAACCGAGTGTTGCTTGTGTGGCAACGTGCTGTGCAGGCTGGTGGCCCCGGAGCCGCAGGCGACACCGCCTGGCCCCAGGGTGCAGAGATGACCTCGGCTCGTGAAAATGCACTCTGATGTCCGCACAGGGACGCACTCACCCAAGGGCGCGTTTCTCGGAACCGGTCCCCGTGGGGTGGCCGCGACTGTGTGATGCGTTCGGGAGACTCTTCCCTGCTGCCGACACGCTCACAATCTGCTCATTTCCCCGGACGCATGGTACATGAGGCTCTAAAACAGCAAAGGTATCGATCCCGCATCGTGTTGATGATCGATACGGGTTGTTTCCAGTTTGGACCTATTAGAAATGACGTATGAAACACTCTTATTTTTCCACCAACCCTTTAATGCCCATACAAAGATGCTTCTGTTGGGTGACGGACAGGGGAGTGGAACCGGTAGAGTGCGTGTGATGTGCGGGCTCAGCCTCAGCCCGCATGGGGACGGAGTGATGCCCTCAGTCACGTGGACATCAGCGTCTGCTCTCGGAGCATGAGACCCCCACCGCTCCCACCCTCGCCCATATTTGCAGCCGTCGGGCTTTTTAACTTCAGCCACGCGAGTGAGCATGTAATTATAACAAATTGGTTTATTTTGAGTTTCCCTGATGACTCATTAGATTGAGAACATTTAAAAAATGCTTTTGGCCACTTAAATATACTTTTTGTGAAGTAATCATTCATGTTCTCGCTCCTGTTCTTAGGTCATCCGTCTGCTTTTCGAAAGGGAAGAATCCTTTTTGTGGTCTACACATCAGCTCTGTGCTGGGTGTACGTATTTTAGCATCTTCTTCCAGATCGCCACCTGCCTTTCACTTCCACGATGGGGTTTTCACACTCCTAGTTCCTTACTCTGACGCAATCCAGTTTTGTGGTTCGAACCGTTTTGTCCTTTTCAAAAAACCTTTGTCTACCCCAAATTAATTAGGATACCGTCTATTGACTCTAGGCGCTTTAACTTTACCATTTCAATACACCATCAGTGTAAAATGGACATGTGTATCTATGTGTGCTCACATGTGTGTGCATCTGTGTGTCTGATGTGTGTGACTGTGTGTGTTTGTGTGCCTCTCGGGGCTGTGGGTGTTGTGTTTGCCTGTCTCTGCGTGTTGCATGCAGTGAGACCCTCCTCCTCCTCCTGTGCCGCATTCCGTGCCCCCTTTTCCTCTCACGAGTCGAGTGTCTGTGTCCAGGTGTGTGTCCACATCGAGATGCTTCCTGTGCTCCAGCCGCTGTCTGCCCGTTCTCGCATCCACATCACGTGGGGTTTGTCCCTGTCTGACTAGGATTCCTGGACAACCCTCCAGACCTGGGGCTCTTTGAAGGCGGCCCTGGTGTGAGTGCACGGCTGAGCTCGCCGTGAACGTCTGTTGACATGCGTGTAAGTGAACTGAGTTCAGGACGGCCGGGGAAGCTGGACAGAGGTGTGCAGGCTCAGGGTCGGACTGAGGAGAGGTTCCAGCAGCTGGGTGTTTGCCCTTGAGGTCTTGCTCTGGGCTGTCTTGCTCCAGGCTGGCAGACGCCTCCGCCCAGTTCAGAGTTCCCAGAGCTGGGATTTAGGGGGAGTTCTGTCTCTAACACCCCACGACCAGACTGGACCTGCTCGTGCTCACACGTTAACCCTCACGCGGTAGTTTTTTTGTTGCCAGCTAAGCGCCATGCTTCTCGCGTAATTAATTCAATTATCTTAATATCCGGCGAGGCAGCTATAATTGTTCTTAACTTAGCCCAGATCATGCAATTGTAACTTACGGATCTGGCCTTTATTCACTAGTTTTCTCAAAGCCCATGTTCCTCTAATAAACTACATAATGGTTATTATAATACAAAAATTTGTCCATTTGAGCCACTTAATTCCAGGTCGATCAGTGAGCTGATATTGTCTTCCAGTTTCACAGACATCTCTCTTGTAGCTAAACTGTGCGGAGGGTGAGTCTCTAAGCTGTTTTTTCTGCGAGTATCCAAGCACCGTGTGCTGATGGGGGCTGACCCTGTGGGGTCATCTTCGAAGTCGATGCCACGAGATCTGGCTTCCTTTGGTCAAACCACGAGCTCTAACAGTGCTTTGTCCTTGGCGAGTGAACCCTAATCAAGAAAGCACGTTAGGTCTCCCTCATGGCCAATTACAAAGCCTCAACCCCAGGTTCCAAATCAGACAGAATCACCTGGTCCCTTCTCTTGCCTGACATAGACCGGGGACAAATTCAGCTTCATCTAGGCTCTTAAGGGGAATGGTTTCAGAGGTGAATTAGGAAGGACAAAACACATTGTGCTGCCTCTGCTTTTGTGCTCTCCTAGGTCCACAGGCGAGTGCAGCCCACCTGCAGTCCCCAGCACGACCGCCCATTGTCAGGTCCAAGCACACGGGGACTGTGGCCCACATGTCCGGCGCACCCCGCGCATCACTGCCCCGGCCAACAGCGGCTGTGCTGACGAGTCTTCGCTGCCCATTGAAAGAGGAGAGGGCTTTCCATCTTCCTTACGCAACTCCCTGCAGTAGATACGGGTCCGCCACCGCCACGTCAGGAGGTGACGATGGCCTGCAGGGTGGATGGGCCACAGAATCCAAATGTACCCATCGATTGCTGCAGAGTCTTCTCCATGGCAGGTTGACAAGACTATTGTATTTCAAGGCACACTGCACATTTTGTGTCTTGTGGAGAGGCCTGTTCTGCATGTCGTTATTTACCATGGAGATGAGACAGTGGGGGAGCACACAGCGCTTCGATTTCTGAGCCAGTGGGGAGGGGAGAGAGCAGAAAGAAGATGACGGAGGGAGACGGGGAGAAGGAGGGACTGGAAAGGAAAAAGGAAAAGCCTGTGGGGGGTGGGGGGTGGAATCTGAAAGCATGTTGGAGAAACTACACTTAATGCCTTTGTTTGAAATAGTGTCCCCAAGTGTGCTCATTCGGTAGCGTTTGTTCAGCAAATACTTAGGTGTCATGACACGCTGGGTGCCCTTCCAAGCACTGACCACGGCTCATGTGGACCCCCACACCCTTGAATCATCACCTCCAAATAGGCGCTGTGGGCCCATGTGTCTGCCGTCACGTCAGGAAGCAGAACACTAGCAAAGCTGTAATACAGCGTGTTCTCTGGGACCTGCTCCCCCAACGTCAAAGCCACCCCGTGTGGGGGGTGGGGGTGGGGGACATTTTCTGGAAAAGAACTGTTTCCCACGGGAAAGAGTTTCCACCTTCAGACCTTTGGGCTGCAGTCTGCTCATCTGCATGTGATGTAGGCGGGGCCTGTCCGAGACTCGGAGAACGGGGGGGGGGGGGGGGGGGGGGGGGTTGTACACACGGCGTTCTCTGTCCAGTTAGCGGAGGCATCTGCACAGCACCAAGGTTCAGGGTCCAGACGAGTCTCCGAATGTGAGCGTCCAAGTGGCAGGCGTGGGAATCCGCTTTGTCCCCCTAAATACCTGCCACAATTTTCCAGGCAAAGTTTGGGGTGGCGGTAAAGAGTCAATCCCAGCTACCCTTTCTAGAGGCTCATCTCCTTCTCGTCTCTTAGAAGAGAGTCTTCTCTGATGAGACTTGCTTAACAAATGACGTTCAAATCGACTATCCAGATCCATACCTAGCAAGCTGACAACCAATAAAAACACACAAACTCGGAACCCTCACCAGCCCCCCAAATGCACATCACAGCAATAAGAAGACACTGTCTTGCACACCGAATTAGCAAGCGCTTTTTAAGACCATGGCATCAACACCGACGGTGCCGAGGATTTGGTGGTCAGATACCAGTGCGTGGTGTTGGACGTGTAGATTTGGAAACACGCATCGAAGCCTTTAAAATATATCGTGATCGAGTAAATTAGAATGTGTCACGAAATAATAAACTGAACAGGAGAAAAGCAGAAAGATTTCAATGGAAGAGAACAGCCTCCAAACAAACCCTGCGGAACTCACTGGTTGCCATGGAGATCTGTGGCCATACTTGAAAGAAATCTCGGGCTTTTAGAAACCACTTTACCCCAGGTAGCCAGTAATCCGATACATTGGAATTTCACATCTCAGCACTTTTTACGGGGAAATTTACATGTGGATATAATCTGAATATAATCTTGGAATAAATGCATTATTTTACCTTGAAGAACTACTTCACAAAACCCCAGCACGCTGTGTACATGCATCTCATTCTGCCAAAAAGCAGAATTGTGACATTTCAAGGGTGGGGAGCCATTCTGCCTTCTGAGCTGCTCGCCTGTTCTCCGGTGCATGGCTCCCGCCACGTGTGGGTAAAAACACTTCTTACCTCCCCCCCCGCCCCGCACCGTGTCCCACGAAGGCCCCTGTCCCCGCGGGTGACAGCCTGGCCCTTTGCTGAAAGTAGTGACAGGAACGAGGGGGACACGTGGGTCTGGAAAGTCCCAGCGAGCTTTACAAGGACACCAGAGGCTGCATGCAATGGCTCCGCAGCAGCTGTCGGGCAGGAGGGTCTCGGCGAGAGGGTGGGAGTGTGTCCAGGGGCTGCCGGGAGTCCCAGAGGGCACACGGAATGTCCCCCTAGGAGGGCAGTCCCCCTTGAGCGGCCTCTGTCACCCGTCTGTGACACACTCGGCTGAGCACCGCTGACCTGTACCTGCTGCCAGGGGGAGGATGGTGCCCCCTCCTGCCGTCCCCCGGGTCTGCTGTCCCCGGCCCTGGGATGGACACGTCTGGAGGTGCCCTCTGCTGCTGTGTGGCCGCCCGTGAGGGCTCTGAGAAGCACTGCCCAGGAATGCCGGGCACTGTCCTCCACCTCCACTAGCCTGAGGTTTTTCTCAGGAGCAGACTGGGGTTACGGGTTCTACGGAGATGCCCCACGGAGGTCAAGTTCTATGTTGAGGTCACATGCAGTCGACAGGCCCTACCATGGATGCTGACCTTGACCCCCTGGCTGAGGTCATGTTGTTGGGGTTTCCTCTGTCAGCACTTGCTCCCATCACACTGTGCTCCCAGAAAGGAAGCTGTGGGGGGCCGTCCCCCTCAGGAGAGGGCCAGGGCCCCCCGCTTCTCTGAGGGGAGGCAGCCAGAGGTCTTATGTGCATCCCTCCCCCGTAGGAGGGTGGTCTCTTCTCCCTGACTCTGGGGTATAAATTAACATTATGTCGCCTGTTTTGTGTCTCTTAATTGCTCCAGTTTGGTCATGATGAGCTCTCTCGGTGGGTCCTGGGTCTCTGTGAGATTCCTTCCTAAAGGTTTAATCTGCTTCTGAGCACAGCCCCTTCCTGGCCGGAGGGCACCCCCAGTGCCATCTCGTGCGTTTCCTGTGAGGGCCTGCGTGTCCCCTCACCCCCAGCACGTCAGCTTCTGACCTTGCGGACTCCCTGGGCACTTGGTCTCAGGACGGTGTTGCCTCAGGGAGACACATCGAGGTATTTTCACAGGTAAACTTACACTCACGTCATCATTTAGCACGTCGTGGCGCCTGACATGAACCATGCCTGACACATTCGCAGGAGCCTTTATGAAAAAGAAGGAATCCCAAAGCACAGGTCAGCACACGGCACACGCACAGAGTTACACGGTGACTCCATTCTGGGCCGTGTCGATGGGGGGTCAAGTTTGTTCACCAAGAAGTCACACTCCTTTAGGGGCCTGTCTTTGGGACACTCACGGGAGCATCGTCACTCATGTTACTGGGAGGGAAGAATAACAAAGACACTGTTCGTGGGGAACACGTGCACACGTGCTCTATAAGTAGCAGTTAAAGAGGTGGGGCTTGTTTGGCCTAAAGGGGAACTGCCCTCCCTTTTTCATGAAGGGTATTCCGGGAAATGGTTCTTTACGCTCGAAATAGTCATATGGGGAAAAATAAAAACAGGAGCGGTGGCTGTCTGGTGTGAACGAGATCTTCACATCCCGGAGAAAGAGCACCGTAACAGGCCACAGGGCAGGAGGTCTGCGTTTAAATATACGCAGAAGAAGGTAAATTGATTTCCCTTACGCATCAGGTTTCTGTCTACATGAAAATAGGGCTTCAGAGGGGAGAAGGGACTACTCCGGCTAGCCAGGACGGGTCCCTGGGACAGGGTCCATTCTTCCACCCAAAGTAATCATGTGACTACAGTGGGTCAACTCTTTGAAACATGGGTGACCCGGACATGGGACAATGGGCGTCCCGGACATGGGACAATGGGCAGAGAGGACTTTGTTCCTGAGAGAGAGGGGAGAGAGTACAAGAAAAAGGGAGCCCCAGAGACGTGCAGAGAGCCACCAGGGCCACCAGAGGACCTCACTGGTCAGAGCTGCACATGAGACAGCCAGGAAGAGGCCACCAGAAAGAGCACACGGAGAGCTGAGCTTGCGAATGCCACACCAGACATAGCAGAAAACTGGTGGGAGACTCCGGCGGTCTCTCCTGGCGCTGGAGCCAAGTCGCCCGGGGTTGAACGCACCTTCAGCAGCATGCACGGTGCTCACGAGCACGACCCCAAAGCATCAGACTCTTTTCCAGGGGCCTGACTGTGGCCCAGAACAGTCATGAATATTTATAGGGACACGAAAATTCTCAACACACAGTTACATCACAGTGTCTGGCGTCCGACGAAAATTGCCAAAAATCACCTGCACACGCTACAACGAACAGATGTCTGACCCATGATGACACACTGGATGGAACCGCCCGGTCCTCAAACGAGCATCATTTGTTCGGGCCAGGCTCAAATGCCTGTGACGAGAACAAAGAAATTTCAAAGTTCCTTGTTGGGGTCCACATAGAGAAAGTCACCGTATTTCTAGGAGGGATGAGCGAGGCGTTGACGGGCGGGGCAATCGATCTTATGTGACAATGACTTCGGTTTCCACACTGGTGTGGGAAGCCCCACAGCATGAGTAAGGCAGCGGTGGGTGCAGAGGGCGCCTCCCCGACAGGGTTCTGGACCCGCAGTGAGAACTCGCGGTCATGCGGGGGGAGGGTGGGGGAGGGCGCTCCAGAAGGGGAGAAGCTGGGCGGAGTCCCTGGGCTTGTTTCGGGAGATTTTGGAGGTTTGAGTGAGGCTGAAGCCTGGGGGCTCTGGAACAGGGGCCGGACAAGCAGCCCCTCAGTGCCGGACGCAGAAAACCATGCGGACCCGTTCAGATGTGGGCCGCTGGGAAGTCCCGGAAATCTGCGCTTCCAGGGAACACGTGTGAGAATACGGAGCGAGCACCAGACTCGTGGACTCTAAATAAGGTTTAGTTGATGCACTAAAAGTGTTCAAGAACTCTTGCGTGTGGGAAAAGTCACACACTCTCAGACGCGATTTTCATTATTTTGTATGAATTTAGTTATTTCCTCAACTCCTTATCTTTAACAAAAGGTTTAACTTCTCATTTGTATATACATTTAAATCTCAGGCTTTTGAGCCAGGCAACTACGTGGAAATGTAAAAAAATAAAATAAAAAAGTCTAACGGTCACTGTGGACCCTGGGCGGTATCTCAACGGAATTAGATTCTAAGCTAGAACACGCACCAGCAGCACGCGTGTTGGCCTGTCTGGTGCTGGTACCCAAGTGGGCTGAAGGGTCGATGACACCAGCCTTCCGTCCGTCAATGACGTGCCTCGAACCCACGTTCTGATTGCTGGTAATAAGTGACGGAGTGAACTTGACCTGGTAGCTGCGGCCTCCTCCGTGTCCTCAGGGTCAGATAGATCTCAACGGCAGTTTGGTGAGGGCTGAGTCTACTCTCACAGTGGACCAAAAAGAAGGATGTTAGTTTTCTGCTTGAGACCTGCCTGCACCTGCCTGCTGCTGAGGAGGCCTGACCCGACTCCTTGGCTACCGCTCGTTTTCCAACTTTCCGAAGGAGAAAACGAGCGGAGAGGATCTTGAGCCAGTTTTGGTTGGGGTTACCCAGGTGAGGGGAGAAGCCTTTGGCCACATTGGTATGTGAAGGGTTTCGTGTACTGGGAGGCCGCCAAGTTTGCAGGGCAGGTGGGGAATTGCCGCGTGCACCTCCGCACTCCCGGTGACTCCCGTCTCACGTGTTATTGCCCCCCCAGTTTTGGGCCTCACACGGACGGGGGGGGGGGAGCCGAGGCTTCTCTGGGAAGGGTGGTGGCACATCGCTTTGAAAATTCTCCACGGGAGACGTTAGATGTTTTTTCTTCCACTTCCTGAACCAAAAAGAATATGAAATTCTGAGGGAGACCTTTCATCCCATCTGCACGAAATGTCATGCTTTTGGTGACATTTCAAAAACTATATAAACAAAATAGCAAAAAAATCACAAGTGTACTCACCCCCGCCCCCCCATGCACGCTGCATGGGCCTGTGAGGTCTTCCTATTTTGTAAGCGATTCAGTATCTTCCTTCAGGAAAAAACACATCAGCCTTCGCGACTGGCCAGTGGACAACACGGGGACAACAGGCACGGTGGGAGAGGACTCTGCAGAAGGGCTCCTGATGTCCCCATGGTCACTGATGTCCCACCTCCTGCAGGCCACATTCCCCACAGGGACTGGGGCTGCTGTGACGTAGAAAAGCACCCACCAAGGAGATCACCAATGACCCCTCGGGGACCAGGCGGCCGCTTGGAATCTTCCCGGCATCTGCCTCCAACTCCCTCCCCTTCAGCCACCCAGGAAGCAGCTTGAAAAGATGTCCCTGGTTCTGGAAGGACCGCTGACCCCAGGCAGGAGACGTCTGTGAAGATTAACTTCCATCTGCGGGGGCGGCAGAATCGAAGATGAGGCCCAGAATTTGTTCCTTCCGCGGCATTCAGGCAGGCGCTGCCTGGATAGCTCTCTGCACGTGGCATTAACATTTTGTTTAATTCTTGTTCAGCTTAATTGCACAGTGCCCAAGTGTCTGAGCAAATCATCTCGGGCGAAGACACCACTAATTCTGGAACTCCAGGGCACGGGCTGACAGCTTTGCCATCACATTCCTCCTTTTAGTTGAAGGCCACCAGTGGGGACGTGCGACACGTTTGCCAGTGACAGCAAATACGCCATCAGTGTTACACTGTGCAAACATCACATACATCCCCTCATGTCTCTGGAAATCAAACTCAACCTCTACATATAAAAACATTAGGTTGTCGGTGGAGCTCTTTAAAATGTTCTCTGGGATGCTCACGTAAAACTGACTGTCAGGACAAATACACAGAGGACGACGTCCCGCAGCCGCGTTCTCAGCCGAGCATTAAAAAATAGGAAGCAGTGGGAGCTTTTCCATCTGGCAAACCCCGCGAGCAGGAACTATTTTAGTGCATCAGCACCTCCTCCAGCCCTGCTGCATTCAGTCTCTGCCCCAAAGATGCAGGCAGGCCTTCCCGGCTCCGTTGCTCCGTGGGGGCAGAGGGGGAAGGTTGAGTAGACTAAACACCCATGGGATGGGTTCCTTTGAATGGAGCACAGTGAGGTGTGGGGGCAGAAGCAGCGTGGTTCCATCTGCAGGTGATTCTGTCCTCCGTTCTCAAGCCTGATAAACAGAGGAAGGTCAGGATGGCAGATACATAGAAGGTGCACCCTGGACTTTGTAAGGGGTGGGGCGAGTTGGGGGGAGTCGTGCTCACAGGCAGCATGACGCTGGGCAAATGAGATGCTGTGGTGCATGTCGACCTACAGTACGGGGCAGGGAGGGCCCACAGCAACCTCCACCAAGGGACATGGATAACCTGGCCCAGGTCCCTGCAGACCTTAGCAATGGCCATTTGCTGCCTATCTGGGCCCCTCCTCCAGAGTCTGTGTGCCTTCCACCCCCTGCTGTTCTACAGCCTGAGTGGTTCCCACCCTCCTGGAGTGACGTCCGGGTCCCTGCTGCTGTGCCCACCACTCCCCGCTCTGCTGGTGTGGACCGCCGGCTGCTCTCTGCTCGCCCAACTGGACAGTGCAGGGCTCTGGAGACTTCCCGGAGACACGCAGTCCTCATTACAGCTGTGCACCCATGATCTCAGGAGTTTCTTGCCGCCTTCTCACTCCTAGGTCCCGAGGCCCTGCAGGGCACGCCGCTGTCTCCCCACCAGTTCTCAGCTCTCCAGGAACCGTCTAGCAGACCTCAGAACTGCTTCCAGGAGTGGCTGCCCCAGAGTCTCCTCTTTGTGGCTGTGAGCCCCAGAACCTCGTCTGTGGGCACTGACCAGACGTTTTGTGTCCAGCACCCGCTCTCCACTGAGACACTTCTCCTGTGACGGTCAACCCCTGGCTTACGTGTCAACCCCTGGGTCAACCCCTGGGTTAGCAGCTTCAGACCCCAGGCTCTACGTCTAATATTTTCATCCTGTTCCCTGCACACCCTAATGTCCAACCTGTCCTCCCCTTGGGGCCGAGCCATCGCCTCTTATGAGAAGGTCATGCTGAGCTGCCATCCCAGAGTCTTTGAATACAAGAGAGTCTGCAAAGGAAGGTCACTGCAGGTTGATGAACGTTCCTGGGCTCGCAGATCATTGTGTGTGGAGTTCAGCCGCTGTTTTAACGTGTGGTGTTTCGCTTGATCGAATGCCAAGTGATTCTGGTTCTTGCTTCACACTCTAGGACGTTCTTGCCACCAGGCTTCTTGATCTCTATGCCGTCAACGTGCCCTCTTAAGTGCGAAGAAAGGTTTTCATGGTTCCCTCTAAATACACTGGCTTCAAATGATTTAGAAAACAGAGTTTTTTGTTTTTTATTACTTCCCACGAAGTAAATGCCTTTTAGTTTTGCTAAACCAAATATATTTATTACTATTTTTTTAAATTTAAGTTGATTTTAGAGAGAAAGAGAGAGGAAGGGAGGGAGACAGAGAAGGTAGGAAAATACTGATTTGTTTACTGACGCGTTCATGGGTTGATTCTTGTATGTGCCCTGATCGGGGACCGGACCCACAACCCTGGTGCATCAGAACAACGCTCTCACCGACAGGACTGCCCAGCCAGGCCTAAACCAAATACACTTTTGAAGAAAAAGGGCAAATATTGTCTGAAAAAAGCAAGCAAAACAAAACACTCTCCAGGCCGTCACTCAGCTTGTTGCATGACTTGAGGACACGCGGCTTTTCTCGCACTCAGCGAGGGGCCATGCAGGTCTTTCGTCAGCACGGACGTCTCCTCGCAGCCACACGCAGCCGGGACACTTGAGAAGCTTAAATGGCAATGGTCTTCCTCTCTCACGCTGCACAAGCATTGTCCCAGCAGCAAAGTCATCTTTGTCCTGGGGCCCAGGAGTGGGGCGTCCCCCCGTCTGGAATGTTCCCGGTAGAGGCCCAGGGAGGACAGCAAGAGGACTACCCAGCAGCTCTGCCAGTCACTGAGCAGGGCACGTCCGCCCGGCCTGATGGGTCAGCCACAGAGGGTCACATACACTCCCGTGCCCTGCAAGGGAGAGCTCAACTGTGCTTTTCCCTCTCGAGTGGAACGTGAGGAGTGCGCCCCTCTCCCCTCGGGGACCCCGACAGGGGGACATCGCTGTGAGGTGGAACTTGCTTTTGTCTCACGTGCACGCATGTCACCGCTTCTCCTTCTGCCAGTGCTTGGTAGGAACGCGCTCCTACTGCAAGCAGCTTCCCATCTTCCCCACGCTGGCCACCCTCCACGTGCCACCGTGTCACCAGATAATCAGCCATGTCCCACCAACACACCCACGAAAACTATCACTCTCCCTGTTCTTACAGAAAGGGAGACTCAAACAGGACAAGCAACGTGCCCAAAGACCCACCGCAGCTGGAGGCCACACTCCCCTTTATTCTCCGCCCCATCTCTGGCTTCTCTCTTCGGGCTTCGGGCACTGGCTAACCAGGAAGCCACCTGGGAGCTGTCAATGACTCGGGGGCTGTGCCCTCAGCTCTGGAACTGTCAGGTCTGAACTGCAAGTGAAGCTCCGCCTGTCTCCTCTGCCTTGGGCGCAGCCCGCCCTTTTCTCTCGGCTGATTTTAACAGGATGCGCGCTGATGTCTGCTCTGGGAGTCGGACTTCCCGAGCAGAGGTAGGAGATAGCATCATTTGGCCCAACCCCTCCAAATTGAACTACATATTATTTTACATATGTATGTACACACACACACACACACATATATACACACCCAATATCTCTAACTCATATAGACCACGTAGCCGGTCGTCCAGCCCAAAACTGAACCCTTTTCCAGCCGATGCACTTGCACAAAATGCAACGGCTTTCACGTGAGACCCAATAATAATAATGGTAATGATAATGAGGATAATATGGAATATTGATACTGACAAGGTTATGGGTGGATGATAATGACAAAACTCACATGGACTGCACACTAAGTATATTTCACTGTATTTCACAGCCTTTCCCTGACTAACCCAGTCAATCCTGCAGCACCTGTGCAGAAAACACTGTTCTCAGCTCCGTCCTGAGTATGTGTAAATTGGGTCAAAGCACCATTTGCTCATCATTCGGTGCCCCAGTGAGCAGCAGAGACAGGACTGGAACCGGGGAAGCTGCGCGTGGAGCGGATTCTCGGCGACGACCCACGGCACGAAGGGTGCGGGCTCCACGAGAGCAGCTGTTAGAGGCCTCCTGTCAAACAGACGTCTTTCTTCACTACATGGGGGGACTGTTCGTGACCGGCGTTGACCTTTAGAAAAGGCAGAGACTAGTGTAAGTCCCTGTATTTGCCACATCAAAGTAAACTAATAGTGACACTACTTTTCTGTAGTCTAACGGGTGACTCTAATGTCCTAAATTAGACCTTTCGAAAACTGCAAGGAGAAGCAACATCGATTTGCACCTACTGTGTGCCGTGAGTTTTCTTGGGTATTTTCACGTTTGTTACTTCCTTCCGTCAGCACAGCAGTCCCGCAAACTGGACGCTCTTAGCTCCGGTTCCGCAGGGGCGAGCGCCGAGGTCCTGAGACAGAATGTCGTCCGAGGTTGCAGATGCTTCAGGAGTTCTCAAACAGCGGGTCGTTCACAGCTCACCAGGGCCGGGTCCTGGCAGTTCCACCGCAAAACCCCGGCCAACCTGTCTCTCGTTCCCTTCACACCCTGTTTTCCCGAAATGTGCGCACAGGTCAGCTCACCTTCGCATCTCTCCATCCGAGTATGCTATCACTTGTTAACGATGCTTTGTCTTTTCCGCTTATGTTTCCTGATTTTTCTATTTCGTTCAGCTGCCCTTCAGCCACGGAAACACTTATGATTTAGGAAGCCAGCAATGTACATGCAGTGAGGGTGCCCAGCGTGTCAGGCTCCCGCTGCAAAATTCGAGACTCATTTCACTCACTGCTCACAGTTTAACTGCTGTGTGAGTATGGATTTGCACCGTGGGACGGCTGCTGCCCACTGAACAGCCTGTGGCAAGGGCAACTAGCGTGTGATTGAGTACGACAGCAACGACGGAGATTCCGTTTCATCAGGACCTAGAGGGCTGGAAGGTGGCCTCTCGAAGTTTCTTTAAGGGCCGTTTACTGGGAACTCCAGCTTTCCTTGACCTTCTGTGGCCACCCTATAGGACTGTTAGCCTTTGGAAAAAACTGGGGAAAGTTTGGTAACTCTCCTTCAGTGAGTTGTAAAGAATCAGCTCCCTCATCAGATAAAGAGGGTTTGTCTCTTGCTCTTCAGAAGGCATGAGGATTTCTTGAAATTGCCTGATGGCTGGGCTTATTTCTTGCATCTTAAACTTGCCCTCGATGCAGGATGCAAGCTCCTCCAGCTACACAGAGGCGGTCAGTTGGTTCCTCTATTTTCTGACACAAGGTATATGCGTCTCCTACGGCCGCACTAACACAGTCCCGCCAGCGTGGCGGCCGGAACAACAGAAATCCGTTCTTTGGCAGTTTGGGAGGCTGGAGTCCAAAATCGGTTTCACTGAATTGACGTCAAGCTCTCAACACGGCTGCTTCCTCCTGCAGCCTCTGGAACAAACGCTGTCCCCTGTGTCCCTCAGCTTCTGGAAGTTCCTGGCGTTCCTTCAGGGACAGCAGCGTCGCTCTGCTTCAGTCCCATCTGGCACCTCTCTGCCTGATCCATAGTCTCCTTCATATAAAAACTCCTGTGACCGCACAGGCCACCCAGCTAACCTACCACGAGACCCTTGACTTAGTCACATCTGCCAAGTTCCTTTTGCCACCTAAGGTCACATTCTGGGGACTAGGAAGTAGGTGTGCTGGGGTTCTATTCAGCTTCCCACACACAGAAAATATTCCAAATAAGGGGATTCATAGGAGGGAAGGCTCTTTTAGTAATTTAGTGCAAACAGATAAAGCGTCTGCTTCTCCGGAGGCTGCAGAGGACAACGCCACCGGAATGACGACGGCCCTTCCTCTCTGCTGACACCTGCCATCGCCGTGAACTTGGTTTTGTTGTGGTGCTGACGCGGTCTGCTCAGCCTGCCGCCCAGGCAGAGACTAAGGTAGCAGACGACTCCGAACAGGTGTCATTTACAGAGAAGTGTGGGCGAGCGGGGCGTGTCGGGGCTGGAGGGTGGTGACTGGGCGAGAAGGTAACGCCCAGAGCAGTGAGCGGCCAAGGCCCACACGTGGCGTGCCTGCGCTTCCTGCCACGTAACGAGCTGTGTCAGGCCTCACGTTTAGGTCACTGACCCACGCTGAGTTCATTTCTGTGCGTGCTGACAGGTGGCAGTCTAGTGTCCTTCCTGCACACGGCTTTCCTACTCTCCCAGCACCCTGCGGCCTCACACCTATGTGGGACACAAAACTGGAAGCAGCGAATGAACAAACAAGACAGACAGACAAAAACTGGTAGACACAGACAACGGTGCAGGGGTTACCGGAGGGAGGGGGGTGGGCTAGAGGGCAGGGGGTCAAATACGTGGTGACGGAAGAAGATTTGACTTTGAGTGATAAACACACAGCACAATACACAGATCGCGTCTTACAGAAATGCACACAGGAAGCCTAGGTAATCTCATCAACCACGGTCACCCTGATAAATTAACAAAATTTTTTTTTAAAAAGCAAATGAGAGGAGCTAACTCTCCTTTGCGAATCTCAGCCTCCGTTGTTTACCGTGTCACTGTCCTTTACTGTCCCCAAGCAAATGTCACAGAGCCTCCTGCTGTGAGTGTTGGCTACACTACGTGATGCTCCACATTATCTGTTTTGTCGGACTTACGCTGGTGTGAACAATATTAATTTAAAACACATTTAATGCTAAGTTAGGAGAGGAGTAGGTGGGCTTTACAGTTGACTGACTTACTCATTCTGTTTTTTCCTTACGCACCTGCTAAAAGGAACCCCAAAATAAGAGCAGAGGAACCCTGGGAGAGATGTAGAAATAGGGACCTGTCGACCTCTGGGCTCCTGCACATCACGGAGATCCAGAGTAGTTCAGTGCAAAGTCGGCCATCAGCTGCCTTACGTATTTTATTTTCTATCTTGCCTGCCTCAGGACTGAACATTTTGGCACAAAGTCCCAGGATGCTCTGTAGCCAAACAACAGGATGAAAATATGGCTCCCGGATCCTGACCTTTCCGCCCGAGAGATGCTTCACCAGACAACTAACTGCGTTTAACACAGAGCTGCTCACACAAGGAAGGTGTCACCTCGCAGAGTCAACACCAAGGGAAGCAGCCAGAAAACGCAGCTTGAAAAGAAATGTCTGGAGAACATCTGTAGGTTTGGGTGGGCGTGTCTTTAAAATATTTAGCTGCGAAGCAGAGAACAGGGAGCAAAGTCTGCTTGTCTTCTCCGAGAACCATGTCTTTTAAGAACTGTCCCTACAGCTTGCCCTTCCCTCGGTCTGAACTCACTGCTGCTCACACATGCATCGCTGTGTCCAGTCCAGTGGAGGCTGCACCTGTGAATTACAGTCTCTATTTTCAGGAACAAAATGTCAATTCTTTAGTTTAAATTAAAATCTCAAGAAGTTTCCCTCAGCCTCCACCATAAGTAGTAAAAAGTACTATTTAATATGTATGGTGCCTCTGCAGGTTATTCAAATAAAGTTTTAAACATGGCCACTGCCTTTGGTGGGTATAGACCAAAAATAACTACATTCTTCAACACAGGAACGAAATACAGTTCCTGTACAGGAAAAAAAAAGGAGAGCAAGAATGGTGCAATGTATTTCGGAGGAAAGATAGCAGCACGTGACACATCGGCAGCACCGGGGTTTGGGAGCAGTGATGACCGGGCGTAGGAGGTCGAATCGGGGTCGCTTAGGAATACACGGTCCTGAGAAACCGGCCTTTTCGATGTTACTTACACAGGAAACTCTTTGTGGAAACAAACTCCTAGAAGACTGGGTTACTTAGCAACCACCAGCCGCTGAGGACACGTTCACTTTCGGCCTTGGGCACGTCACGAGGTCTCGGTGGGGTCGCTGATGGAGTGCTCCAGCCACGACGGACCAGAACCGGTCCCCAGGCCGTGGCCGGCACAGGGCCAAGCACAGCTCATTTGGGGGAACAATTCTCTCTCACGAAGGTTCAATGTCTGGCCCTCTCGCTGAGCAGCAGTGTTGGGGCAGCCCAAGCTCTGGCCTAGTTAGGGCACAGGACCGAGGCCTCCCGGAGCTGGACGCAGTCAGGAAACTGGAAAAGCGCCAGCTCCTTGTCCCAGGGACTCCTCATTAACCCTTTAATCACCGCGCTGCCGGAGCTCACGGAGGCACCGATTCTCGCATCCGCTGATTGAGAGGCAGCAGCCTGCCTATTAACATTGAAATCACAGTCAAGGTGGACGGCCGAAGGGGCGATGATTGGTGCTTGGCAGAACGAAAACAAGCGTACTTGTTCACGAGTGTGAGGGCATCGGCAGCGGCGGCGGCTGAGCAGCACCTTAATGAGGGGACGCTGCGCTGCCCGTGGTCACAGGGGAGATATAAGGAGTCCTCGGGCAGGCGCAACGCACAGTCCCCGCTCGGCCGCATGTGTTTCCTGGGCCCCCCTGGGGACTGTTACATCCAGATGCTGACTCCCCTCGCCTTTTGCTCTGGGGATGTGAGCCCCACCTTTGGGCTCAGCTTACCCAGCAGCTGCCAAGGGAACCTCTGGCTCCTGGATTACCGCCCAGACACCCAGGGAGACGCGCTGAGCTGCCGACCCAGGACCTGCACTGCGAGAGGAGCCCCGTGGAGCTCTGAGCCCTGCGACCCTGCAGCAGTGGGGACAGCATGCGGTGCTTGTGACACAGCCAGTGGGGGACCCCGACCCCGCCATAGCCCACGTGCCCAGACCGAGCGGCGCACGTCCCCTGTCTGCGCACCCAGGCCCTGCACCCCTGCAGCACGTCTGACCCTCACCAACGGCCCCCAGTGCCTCGGGCGACTCAGCGGGGGACCCAAGAGTTCCCAGCCCCTTCCCCACTGCAGACCCCGCAGCTTGGGGTACAGAAGCTACCAAACTTTGGGCTTCACTCCCGGTGGCTTCTCGTCATCCTGCTATGTTGCCAGTGGCTGCCAATCCCAAAACTATTGGATGAGAAACTACCCATCCCCGAGGTACAGACCCATGAGCTGCGCACCACGGAGCTATTTTTCCAGAAACCTCGGGTGTCTGAGCTCCGTGCCCAGCTCCTTCCCTCCTCTGAGGTATCTGCTCCCTGGCTGCAGTCCTCTGAGATGCTACTGACCAGTGAACTGCGTTTCTGGCGGCTGGTGGCTGGCTAGTCGTCTGATGGAGCAGACCCTTCTGCGTGGGCGCCTCCCGTAACACTGCACTGATTTACTGCCTTGCCAGAGGCATCTTGAGACATCAGCCTGCACTGGCCCCCAGGCTTGGTTCGCCTCCCCGACCACCGCTGGCTGTTTCCCTCTCCTCCTGCTCTGTTGATGTCCTTTGTGGTGCAGGCTGACCCTGGAGGTGGTGACGTTGTTCCTGGGACTGAAGGTGACGGACACACAGAAGGACACCACGGGTCCCCCCTTGGCTTGATCCCAGCACATACCATCCCCTTAAACCCACTGAATTGAGCTCTTCCATCCTGGTACCGACTGGCTAGGATGCTCAAGGGGTGCAGGGCACCGAGCAGCCCCAGGCCGACTCTGGGCAGGTCTCTTTCCAAGGAGCTTGACATGCACCCAGCGGTCCCAGCTGGGTTCTTGGTGCCTTGGGGCCTTGAGAGGAGCAGAAGGACACAGGTTATCTGTTGAAAGTGACAAAATACCCACACAGACGCCTCACAGTGAGTGATAATCTAATCAGGATTCTGCTAGAATCATCCCCTGCTGAGTTAGTGCCTTGTGGTTCTGGAAAAGATCCTGGTTCCGCGTCAATAAAGTGATTTCTAGCGCGAAATGGCTACTTTCACTATATTTTATTTCATATTCACTATGGTTATACCATCATTCTGGCCAATATGGGCACCACTGTCCCAGCACCAGCTTCCTGCGATGCAGGTTATATTTTAAGTTAAAAATATAAGGAAGGTAGAACATGAATTCTCCAGACTTTGATTTGTTTTGTTCTATTTTTAACACTTTAAGTAATATCTATCTTAGAGTGGCTGTGATGGATATTTATACAGGAAAATTTGGGGAAATTATATAAAATAAATCAACTTAATAAAAAGCATTAAATGTGTGTCTATTTCTTTGCACTGCATGTGTATTTATTGGTTTTGTAGATAAAGTTTGGGCTTTGAAATAGATTTAATATTGAATTCTCTGAGAAGTGATTTCACCTCTACAAAGTTTTCCAAAAAAATGAAACTAGAACCATGCCTCTCCCTGGTAAAAGTAACATCTATCCTGAGACCTTTTATGAACAAAAAGCAACTTTACACTGAAGGGCAAATGGGCCCTGCAGACGGGCGTGACCGGAGATCGGAGGGGTGGGGAGGGAGGTTGGCATCAACAGCCACACACTCACAGGAAACCACTCAGGAAGCACGCTCACGCCCACACACATGCACACACACACAGATGCACATGCACACGGCAGGTCTGCTGTGCACAGGAAAGGCGATGGCAGGGAATGCCCACGCATCGCTTCTCCTGGAACGTGCCAGAAGGCAATCGAGTCACTGCTTTGTGAGTTCATTCCATTTCCAGATAATCTGTTTGTTGAAAATGGCCTCTTCATACTGAGAAGCACCTGCAGTCCTTAGCAACCACCAAGTGGCCGCAGGAGCCAGCTTCCCCCCTTTAACACAGGCCGAGTATTTGAAAATAATTGCTGGGTGTCCCAAGCGAGTATTCAATTGTCCAGACTAAATACACACTCGCACAGTCTTGCTCTTTACAAACTGTAATAGAAAATCTATTCTTTGAGGCACTGGGTGAGGCTGTGGGGATATCCAGGTTTACGGATTCTGTGCTCGGGAAACACTCAGAGGGGTAAAATCCCGGAGCAAACATAATACCATCTCAAATCTCTTAAGTACAACATAAAGGAATCCGAGGAAGGAATGTAACTGGAAAGACGAAGAGGCCTGGGTGGAAGGAACAGGCTGAGCGGAGGCTGAAGGGCGAGGTGGGGAGGGACACAGGGAGGGGAACGGAGGCGGGGCCACACCTAGACTGGGAAGTGATATCGCTTACACTTGAACCAAGGAAGCAAACCTAAGATGACCAGTAAAAAAAAGAAAATATAAGACATAGGATTAAACATCTTGGATGGGGAAGACTTCCCTAAATTAGATAAACAAATAAGCAACAGTTATAAAATAAAAGATTTGTAAATCAGGCTGCATCTAAATGAAAACCTCCTGGTAAGAGAAGACACCACAAAGACCGAGATAAAGCAGGAGGGTACGTGGGGCGAGGGGCATGTGAGAACTCTCTGTGCCTCCCACTCTAACTTTCTATAAACCTGCAGCCGAATGAGTAGCATGCTAGTTAGGGAACCAACACACAAAGAAAAAGTGGCAAAGGAGCAGGGCTGGGAGGAAACAGGTATTGTACGATTACGGTCCAGAAGACTTTAAAACTCCTGCAAATTAAAAGGAAAGGAACAAACGACTCAATAGAAAGTAAGGAATATGGAGGTGGGAGGGGTCAGGGGGGCAGGGTTCTCAGGAACATGTATGAAGGACACATGGACAAAACCAAAGGGTAGGATGGAGGGAGGGAAGAGGGGGTGGCTGGGGTGCGGGGCAGTGGTGGGGGGACAATGGAGACAGCTGTACTTAAAGAACAACAACAAAAAACTAAAAGAATATGAACAATTACTGATAAAGTAAATCCAAGTGGTCAATAGGCATACTGAACAATGTTCAACTGAGAAGCAGTTAGTAATTATAAATAGAAGGTACCACTTTTGCCCTCCAACATTTTGAAGGCGGCCATGCTGCACACTGTGGGTGGTCACAGAACTGGACGGCCACCGTGCGAATATTTGAAGTGCACGGATTGCATGGCCGAGCAGCCTCATGCCTCGAAGTCCCCTCCCCGACAGACACACACAGGTGTCACAGGCTTTGTTTCCACATGGCCTGCCTACCAAGAAATCGGAAACAGTAGAAAAGCCCTTCAATGGAGACTATGAAAACGGGATACCATGCTAATAAATATAAGAATTAAAACAGAGACATACATCCATATGATTGTCTGAGAAGAGACATATTACAAATAAAAATTCACTTATAAACTAGGATACAAAAGTGACATAGACATGTAGGGAGAGGGGTGGACACAGAGAGAAAGAGACAGAGAGACAGGGAGAGGAAGGAAAGACGGAAGGAAGGAAGGAAGGAAGAAACCTATAAAAAACACAGCCCGTGTTGTGTTCGCTTTGGAGGAGTTTTAGGAATGGTAGTTGGTGATTCTCAGTCATTTTTAGATTTAACAGTTCTGCTTTGCTTCCCTAAGTAATTAAAAAAATTAAAAGCGGAGCAAAGTAGCGGTCCTGAGAAATAAATCTGGTCCCACCCCGTGACATCTTAGCGTGCGTAATCAACTGCGTCTTCCGGCTGCTGTTGGTAAGAGTGGCGAGGAGCACAGGGAACAGGCATGGCCCTCCGCAGCACACGGCCGTCACGGGAACCACAGCACGCCGTGGAGACTCGTGTCCGTCTGTGCTGTTCGACTTCGGGTGGCGCGAACAGGCTCACGCATAGCACACCGGTCATCGCACCCACGGTGGCTGATTGCCACGTCCCGCTGAGGGCTTTGGACATCAGCACGTAAAGATGCACAAATGAGTCACTTCTTTCCCAATATAGTTCACTGCCCAGTTCGCCCACACCTTCTGCCTCCCAGCTGGAAGGAGACCAGCCACTTTTTAAAGACTATTTAGAGATTTAAAATATCACTTTCTACAGCTGTGCAAATTTCACAAATCCAGGTATAAGCATTCGCGTTTCCTTTACTTATCTTCTTCTACACACAAGAGAGAAAGGAGTATATTTGCATGTATGCGTACTATCCAAAATAAATCAAAATTCTACCCTAGAATTTAATTTAATGCACGATCTATTTAATGGATAAAGTTTGTGTTTTAGTTCATATGCCTGAGGGCTCATGTTGAGGTGACTGACGATTCACTTCACACTGACGTTTCTAGACAAAGCCACTGCGTTTGGCCTGTTATCTGGGGCCAGAGTGTCATTTTCACGGTTTCTGTCTTGAAGCTGGATTATTAGCCAACGTCTTTTGAAAACCTCCTTTTGTGGATCACGTTTTCTGATGGGTAACTTCTAAGCCTAATGTAAACATGAATGGATTTCAAAACTTTTGTTCCGTTAAGTTTTTTAATGGTGTCTTTTCCTTTGAGTTCTGCAGATGTGTGCCAAAGTTCTCCAGACACAGTCGGTGCCACCCGTGACTCGCTTACGGAGAGGGAGTTTTATCTGCCAGGAAGTCCGTGATGAAGAGGGTCACACCACATGGTTCAATGAACCGTATTGTCGCCTCCTGTGGCGTGAGAGAATGTTCCAAAACCAGGCCCCTCCACGTGTATCGTGGCCGCCAGCAGATGAGGATCAGGAGGGAAGCGCGTCCTGAGCCCATGTGTGCGCCTGTTGTCTCAGAGCCAGAAAATTGTTCTTTGATTCCTCACTGTGCTTGTGCGTGTTATTTCATTGTGGTTGACAGTCGGGACTCTGTGTTATTTTAATGTGGTTGACAGTCGGGACTCCAGCTCCCGAGCTGCGTGTCTGGCCGGGTCCCTGATGGGGCAGAGAGGATGGAGCTGAGATTTTGCCTTTGGTTTCTGTGCTTTACCATCGACCACTCTCGTTCCAGGGTCTCACGCAGTTGAAGAGGATATTATTTTAAAATACAAAGCAACTCTCAGTGAAAAATATACATGGCATTCAAATTTATACTGAGATTTTATCTAAAAGAGTGGTGTTAAGGTTTCCTTCCCTAAAGAGTGATTCTAAGTCCAGAAGTGATTCTTTCAAGAAAGGGTCAAGGTTTTAAGTTCAGAGTTCTTTCTTTTGAGAAACGATGAAGATAAACATCGTTATGGCCGTCATTCTCATTGCTGTTCACGGGGAACCGTTCCTCACCTGGAGGATTAAGACTCGCACTGCCACAGAAACCCCGCTTTCCAGTCAGCCTGCATCTTTGCTTCGTCCTCTCTAATAAGTAACGGGCTTTTCGGGGCTCTTTTCCCTCAGATGGCGGGACACACTGGATCTCTACTTTGCTCGGCAAGAATGGGGAGCCTCATGGGTCTTGGTCGACAAACCCCAGGAAACAGACTGAGTGCCGTTCTGACCGCTCACTTCTGTCATGGGCGCCCTTGTTCACGTGTCACGAGGGCAGCAGACTGATGGGGCGAGGACTCGAGTTCGCATCCTGAGTCTGCCGAGGCCCAGCCGTGCAGCCAGGCCGTCCCTGCACCCTCTGGGCCTCTGTGGAGCAGGGGCTCCCTGAGAATCAAGTGGGGTGGTGCACACCCACCCCCCACTAGTGTGTAGCAATAGTGCTGGACCAACGGCAGTGGTTTGTGTGACGTAAAACGGTAGAGACCCCAACTGCGCCCATGATCCAGGCTTCTCCTGCAGCTCCTGCACTTGAACCAGAACCCAGTTCTGGGACAGGCACCCACACGCCCCGTGCCTGAGTGCAGGGTATCAGGGGGCAGTCTTCTCCTCACTAGTGCTTCTGGGGGGTGGATTTCCCTGAAGACTCTTCTGATCACTCCTTCAACTTCTGCTCGGCCTCTGGGGACATGTGTGTCCTGGACACCTGATAAATGTGGGGAAAACACTGAGCACCTGCTTTTTAGGCTGGACCGGCCCTCCTGGAGACGCCCCTCCTGGAGATGCCCCTTCGTTGGCATAAGAGCCGCCCCGGAGTGCGTGCCTGCGGCCACCTGTTCTGGAACCTTCTCCTGGCCCTGCGAGCCCCAAAGCAGAAAATCTCCCTCCAGGGCTCAGTGATACACGGCTATCTCTTTAACAATGCGACCAGTGCCCGTGATGAAGGTGGTGCGCGTGTTCTCTGCCTGGAGAGGTTGCAGTTTCATTTTTCAAGAGTGCAGAACGCACTTAGTAACCAGAGCCAGCTCCCACGCCCCAGCTCAGCGCTTTCTAAAGCAGGTCGCACCACACGGCCCATCAGGGAGCACTGTCCGCTCGCTGAGAAATAACCCACTGGTGGAGAGGCCGCTCCGGAGCACCACCGGGGTGCAGTCGCTCCGAACCAAGCTCCGACGCAAAGCACAACAGATCAGATGACAGCGCTCCATTCGTTACGGCCTTCCCCGTGGCGGTGATCATATTTAGGAATCAAACTGAACTTGGAATTGGAAAACACTTCTTTGATAGAATGCAGACGCGCCCTCATATTTTCTGAACACAATGGTGTGAAAGAATTTGGAAACGGAGAAGTGTTGAATACGTGGGGAGAGCACAACAACCCTTTCAGATGCAGGAAAACCATGACAAGCCTCCGGACACCGAGGCTCCACAGTCAGGTCCTGCCACTTGTACGCCATCGGATCTCCACAACGAGGAAACGACAGGAAAGACACCAAGATCGAATCTCGGGTGTGCGCCACCTGCCCCGGGCCGCACACCACCCTGACGTGCCGAACCCTGAGAATTTACATTCTGTGACACACAACGCCAGGCAGCCAGTGAATCACACAGCGTAATACCCTCCAAAGAAAACTATCTAAAAACTGGATCCCAGGCAGAAGTAAAGACCTTTGGAGGGAACTGAGAATGTGGCTCCTGCCATTGTATGAACTCGGGGGAACTGAGGATAGTGTAGGGTGGAAATAAGCTCCCCAGGCAAGTGAGGAAGTGGGAGTGAATGGTCCTCACCCCTCTGAGATGGGATGATGGTGTCATTCTAGAGTCCCCGACTCAGCGCGGTGCTGGCCGCTGACCTGCGCCCGTCCCCGCAGAACGGCACCTTAAATCACCTCCAGGTGACTTGGAACGCCCATCCCTCCGTGACTGCGGGGCAAATCAATGGGGTATAACAACAAGGAAACAGTCGCTCTGTGTTCAGGATAGATGCGACAGCAGCAACGCAATGATGTTTCTTTTGCAAATACTTGCCTTGCGCGCCTGGGGGGCCCGGAAGGGAGCCCGCAGCGCAGGAGGGCTGAGCGCGCACCTGCGTTAAACCTCTCAGGTGTGTCTGCGAGGCTTCCCTCCGCGGTTCCCGTCCCAAAGGGCTCGTCGGACGCCCGGCCCGGCCTGGCCCGGCCCAGCGGGGACTTGAATGATCGCGCACGTTTTGACGACGTGGGCATATAAACCACTGAATCACGCGAGCACGTCTCCTCCGGTGCACCCTGACCGTTCAGTTGGCAAGAGTTCCCAACCGAAGCGTCACCCCTAACTTACATGTTTCCCTCAGACCCCGCCTCCCGGCGGGAGCCGGTTTACAACCGAAGGAGAAGGAAGCCCAGGACAAGCCCTCGCGGACCTCAGACTGAGCTGCAGCTGTAGCCAGTTCAGCTCCGAGACGCACCGGCCGGTGACGCGCGCACCGGAGGAAGCGCACGGGCCTCCACACCAGGCCTGCGGGCCGCAGGGTGCATCCCCGCCTCGGACACCCGCGTCAGGCCCCAGGAACAGCAAGGCCCCCGCCGATGTGGGCCACTCTCTCTCTGCGACCCATCAACTGTTACAGGAGGACAATAGCGCAAGTCCCGGGCAGGTTTGCAGCAGGTCGCCTTGCCCTGGGCTCAGCTGGGCTTTGAAGGGAGCCCCTGTCCACAGTCAGTGAGAAGCATTACTAATTCCTGCGAGCCGCCCTCCGGGGAACGTCCAGAGATATTATCTGTTTATTCTTAAAAGCATAAAATGAAAGGAAACACAAAGAAAGGACAGGCACACTGATCGATTCCATCCATCATCCTACTGTGAAACTGAGGAATGCTGGAGAGGAGAGGTCTTGGAAACCAGATCCCAGGTGTCCGGCTCCAGGTGGGGGGGAGGAGGGGCAGGAAGAGATTATCTTCAAATTGTGCAACCTTTCGTTGGCTGAGAAGCAAAGGGGAGAATTTTCACTTTGTTTCTACAGCTGTTGTGCGAGTTTAGGAGTTTAAGTGGCTACATCATGCGAAGCAGCGATGTTTCAAAGTAAAGCCAGAACAAGTGGGTCTCCCCCCTCTGTCTAGACGCCGCCTTTCCTGCAGGCAGCACTAGCTATGAAGTGCTGTATCTGAGAAACCTCTCTAACAGCGCACGATGGCTTGAAGCTGCCAGGTCTCCCGCCGAGATGCCTGCGGCTGACCCTTGCTCCAGTTGCAGGTGCAGGTGCAGACCTGCAATGAGGGGCTTCTTAAGTTGCTTTCTAAGCATTTTCCTTCTAGAAAGGGTGTGGGCACACTCCATTCCCACGATTAACTGGATTGATGAGGGAACAATGCTGGCATGTCTAGGTGGACCCTTCGTCACCCATCAGCTGTGGACCCGGCGTGGCTGGAGAGGACTGTGGGAGGACTTCTTTCCTTTCTGGAATGTGTACGGTGTGACTGCTATTTGGGGGCTGCTCAGGGCGGGCGCAGAAAGCCAGAAACAGGGCGACTTCATGTGGAGAAATGGTGCAGTGAGTACTCGAGGACTTCCAGGGCTACGGGAAATGTCCAGCTGATGGCGTTGGGGTGCAGGAAGCAGCCCAGCCCCAGCACCGGGGACAGAGAAGAGGTTGGGGTTGCTGGAACCTAGCAGCACGGTGCCCGGGAGGGCCCGGGAGGGGCCTGCGCAGCTGGGAGCCAGATCTCTGAGGAGGGGCGGTGGGCTTCTTCAGATCAGAAGGTGGAGGGAGGGGACCGGACGTTCACAGGTGGAGGGAGGCCGAGCTCACCTGCGGGTAAACCCCGAGTTTGGAGGGAAAGCCGTGTCCCACGGGCCCTCTCCCCTAGACAGTCACTCCTGCGGTCACATGACAACATCGGAACCAGTGGGGGTGGGGGGTAAGTCCCCTCAGGCCTGTGGCACTTAGGTCAAGTTCGGTAAGGACTAATACCTTGAAACACACCCGCTGAGTTGAGGGGCTGCATTCTTAGTTAGACGGAAACGTGGAAAACTTAAGTTCCACCCTTGTCTGCTGCTAAGCAGCAGGTTACTTTGGAGAATGCGCCTGACGGGTCTGGGCCTCAGACACTCGTGTCCCATGGCGTTAGGAGCCCAAGCCCAATCGGACGCTGAGATCCATTCTCTTCCTTCCGTGAGCCTGTGGCTTCTCTGTCCTCAGCGCCGTGGAAACCCTGGTGGGTTTTGTCACCATGGAGCCTGTGAATGAAGCCAACATCCAAATAAATCTGTGTGATGGGCGACCGCACACACGGGGCGAGTCTATGCACAGTGTTTTCCTTCGTTTCTATTTTGTTAGTATTTTATTCTTCATGACGATAGTGCCACAGCTTAGAAAACTGTGCTGTTTTCCAGGATCCTGGCTTCCAGCGTCTTTTCTGCGGTCTGGGGAAGCGTCAGACGTCCAGTGCGTATCTTGGCATCGCTGTTTGGTGACCAACGTGGATTCCAGCACGCGAGTGTGAGTCCCAGGCTCGTTGGAGCCGACAGAGCCACTCAGAAGACAGAGCATAGGAACAGCAGACCGGACATCTGACAGAGTCCCCAGACCTGTGATCGGCTCTCTGGGGACATGTGGAACCCTCAGGTTTCTCGATCATGAAATAAGCGACTACAGTCTGTCTCTCTACCCTCCATCAAGTCCCACATCCGACAGCTAAGGCTGATGCTCTAAAGAATTCAAAGTATTTGTTCAGCTAAAGATTTGCCAGTCCAAATACAAATTTTAAATCTTGAGATTCTTTTCCTGATTATGTAGACAAAAAACAACAGACCCAAGCACTACTGTTGGTAGGTTTGGCCGGGAGCGACATTTGTGAAGAGCCACGTGGAGGGCAGTTTGACATTGGCTGCTGACCCTGCAGACCCCGTGGGTCAGCACCCCCCCACGATGGGGTGCAGCTCGGGGCAGGTATCAACCACAGGCTGTGGGACCATCCAGTGAGTCCTCTGCCCACAGGGCCTCGGGCGATTTGCATTGTCCGTTTTAGCCTCTCCGTGGTGCGTGTCCTCGCCTCTAAAATAGGGACTTTGGTAATGTCAGCTTCATGAAGCGGCAGAAAGGACTCAATGGTGAGTGTTTGCAGAGCCCACAGACATGCCAAGCACACGGTGGCCACTCAGAAAATGCCAGCACTTGTCATTATTATCGGTGACTATGTGGACATGTCCAGAGTGCATGTTTAAGGACTGTCACTCAGCCGTGACCTCGGGTGAATGACGGGTCATCTGCTAAACCAGCGCCATGGTGGAAGTAAGGCAGGAAGACGGCGGGAAGACGGTGACACCCATGGGACGCTTGCTCACCCAGTGGCCACGGACGGCACTGCAGGGAGACAGGGAGGGGGTGCGGGAGGAAAACTGATGCAGAAACTCGTGATAAAAGTAAGAACCCGAGTCTTTTGATGACTTAGACCAGAATGCTTGGCGCCCAAAATGGAGACAGAAAAGCCGGAGGACACCGACTTACCCGCACACCGTCTCTCCCTATGTGTCCTGGACAAGGAGGACCCAGTTGCCCCACGGAGTCCGGGTGGAAGTAGATGGATCTAGTCAACCAGGGAGGGTAAAATGACCTCGGAAAAGTGCGCCATGAGATCAGGGCCACCCTTCCCCCTCCTGCTCTACAGAAGGGCCACAAATTAATTTGCGGCCCAGCCTCAGCGCTGAGGACACATGGGGCCCGGGTGGGCGGGTGTGGGGTGGCCGTCCAGACGCACTGTGAACGGGGACCAAGAACAAGGGGCAGCAGGGTGTGGACCACCCCTGTTTGTGTGAGCAGGGGCAGGGAACAGCCCCTAACATTTACAACTTTCTAAGTATCCGCGCCCACGTGTGAAGAGGTACAGGGGCGTGCTGGTGTTCACTTCTCAGGATGAAGGATTCAAGGAGAAGTGGGGGGCGGGGGCATCCATTTCCTGCTTTCATCAGTGTGCGAATTTATTTCAATGCAAATGGCTTCATGAATTATTTATATAATAAAGCACGCTTTAAAGGGCTGATTTTAAACACAAATTCCAGCTGGCTGTGGAAGTGGGCGCACGTCAATGTGGTTATCCTTGCTTCCGGCTCAGCTGATGAGCGGCCTGGTTCATCAGGCGCTCCCTGGGCCGCGGTGAGCTCAGCTGCTTGTGCACACAGGTCACACTCAGTGCAGGGCCTCGGGAACGTGGTCTTTTAAAAAAAAGGATTGCCTCTTGAATGTTCAAATTGCGGATAGAAGTTCTGGCACCACTAGTATAACATTAAATGACGCCCGAAAGAGTTTAGGGAGCATTCCATCGACGGTACATGTGCACAGGGCTGTCCCGCCGGGGGCATTTCTGAAGAAAACCTGTCACCAAAACTGAATTCACGCATCTACCCAGCCTCCCGTCCCTGGACATCGCTGAGCCCCTGCCGTGGGCCGAGGTGGGACAGGACATCTCTCATCGGGGCTGGGGTGGGGGGCAAGGCCGGAGCTGCATGACCTCATCCGGGGTGCACGGCCAAGAGAGCCATGGACACCTGGCTTTACTCAGGAAGTTGAAGCGTGGGGGGCGATGCTCACTTGCCATGTAAACGGCCCCCGCTCTCCGACTTGGAAATCTAATCAGAAGGGCGACTCTCGCAGTGGGAGACCATTCGCTGGTGCTGCGTGTTGATTGGCTGGTAGGAAACAGTGGCCATAAATTATTCAAAATTTCTTTCTGCCTAATTACAGGAAGGGGGTTGATGAAGCTTTTCTTTGCTAAATTATTTGCTTTTTAAAGAGACTACAGACTCAACTTTTTTACTGCATAGTAGGGTAGAATTACTTTATGAAAACTCCATCAGTAATTCCATAAAATACCTATAAATTAATCCCCAGTTGTGCCCTCGGTGTGACTGCCAGGGAACAATTGGAAGGTGCTAGAAACAGGTGTCGAGGAGGAAAAAGGAGTTTTATGATATATAACAAATAATGAAAAACGGAAATTATTCATTGTTGGCTGTTCGTTCGTTTGTTTTCTTCTGCATTTCCAGCATTCAGAAAAACATGTTTGCTTCAGACAGCTTTGCCTTGCACACTCAAAGCCTGCCTTTCATCTTCCCCGGAGCTCCGGGTTTCCTCTCCCAGTGGGAGGGCATCGATCGCCCACCGCTGTCAGGCGTGGCAGTGTGCGAGGTGAACTCGGCAAAGGCGGCGGTGACCGAGGACACAGGGTCGCACGCGCTCCCTCTCTGTCACCCGCTGGCAGAGGGGGCGTTAAGAAAGCCGGGTTGCGGTCCTCAGGTTAGTTCAGTGCTCCAAACAGGAAAATAACACGGGCCAAGGTCACACGTGGTGATGCACAGGCCTCCAAGGCTCTTACTTTCCCTCAAGTATTTTCATCAGACACACGCAGGGCCTTTCACCACGTGCGTGCACACACGGAGGAAATTTCTCTTGGTTCAATATTTTGTTCAACGGACATCTGTGAATTTCTGCAGTGCACAGGAGTCCATGGGGGTCATGAGGATTTGGGGGCCTGCTCTTTGCTTTCTAGAACAATCTGAGACAACGGGTGCACACAGGCAATGCCCCTCTATGCAGAGCATGGAGGGCCTCTCGTGTTGGGGTGTGGATGGTTCTGGAACCCTTTGTCCTGCTTTATGGCCCTTTCCTAACGATCCTGTGGAAATTCTGTCTTTTTTCCTAAGAATCACTTAGAAAGTCCCTGAGGATTTTAGTGATTTGCCTAGAGTTTGGGTTGAAATTGAAAACAAATGAGAACATCAGGAAAATGTAATTCCCGTGGCCACTTTCTCTGCCTCTGTTTGCTCATGGAGATTCCTCAGAATGGTCTTCCCTGCCCCCTTCTCCTTACTCTGGGTCCCTTCTGCCTTTTAAGTGTCGTCTGTTGTCCAAAGACAATGAGAACAAATTTTTCCTTTCCCTACACTTCCACACCCCAAAGTCCCCACGCAGTAAAGCTTCCACACCCCGAAGTCCCCACATGGTCAAGCTTCCACACCCCAAAGTCCCCACGCGGTAAAGCTTCCACACCCCAAAGTCCCCACGCGGTAAAGCTTCCACACCCCAAAGTCCCCACGCGGTAAAGCTTCCACACCCCGAAGTCCCCACGCGGTCAAGCTTCCACACCCCAAAGTCCCCACGCGGTAAAGCTTCCACACCCCGAAGTCCCCACGCAGTAAAGGAAGTGTTACAGAGGCACTGAAATGAGAAATGCCAATGTCAAAATATTGGCTAACGGATCCTGAATTTCGGCGTGTTCCCTACCCTCTCTAAACGTCATTTCTATGAAAAACGTGGTTAATAATACACACCTGGGAGAGTTCTTATGCGAATTAAAAACCGAGCGCCCGAGGCGGGCTGGTTCTTCACACTTTCGGCAGCTGCTTCCCTCACTTTTCCGCGTGTTCTGGTGCCTTGTCGGCCCCCCGCCCCCCACCCACGGAAACACCTGTGGATTAAGGACGATCTTCCCCGTTTGCTCAGTCCTCAGAATAACCAAGACCCATACTCTGAACCTTCGGAAATACTTGCTGATGGGTCGTGCCATCAAATTTTATCTTTACCTAGAAAGGCTAACATAAAAATTTTTAAAAAACTTCATTACAGATGGCATTTTTCAAGTGTTTGTTGAATTTCTGCTCCCTCCAAAGCACATCCAAAGCATTATCAGGAGATACAATTTAGCCACATGTAGATCACATAGATGTATTCTGTGTCAGAACTTGAAAGACCGAGATGCTTGCATAAATTATTCCAGTAAAAAGAAAGCAACAGATGCTGTGGTGGAGGATTAATTAGTACTGGGGTGGGAAAGAAAAAATGTCAACTCTAAATTGGGAGGTTTAGGTGACAGCTTAAGAAACCATAACACAAATATTCACTAAATGTCCACTGAGGCCGAGTACCGGGACCACGGAAAAGTGTGTGCGTCCCCTCCGCCAAAGCACGTTCTACTCACCATCTAGTCAACTCCCCGTCTTTGTCCTGGGAAGCGGGCCCCGCGATTCCTAGTTTATAGATGAGGGAACGGCAGCTGTTTAAGGCCATCGCACTGTCAGCAGACAGGTGACATCCCACAGACCAAGAACAGAACAAGGACTTGGAGAAAAGGGGTCTCCGTGTGTCCCGGGCTGGCTCGTCCGGGCTGACCCAGGCGAGAAGAGGCCTCACAGCACCGCAGGCTCCCAGCAGGCCCCTCGGCGGTGAGGACGCTCACTGTGGGTTGAGGCTTAACTAGATTTATTGTTATTTTCCACTCTCGGTGCCACCCTACAGTCCTCAGTGTGGAAAGGCAGCTGAGGGTCGAGGACATGGGCACTCTCTCCACTGGGCTCCACGGGAGGCACTGCTGTTTGGAGATGTGACCAGGCAGCGTGCCAGAGCACCGGGAAACCAGTCACCGTCCAGCCGCGACGCCGGTCGCTGACCAGGCGGGCTGGGGAGCGGAACAGCCTTGACGGCTGAAAAAGTCCACACCGTCTCCCCAAGTTCACCACAGAGCCAGGGCCACGCATGAGCCTCTCACCTCTTCTCTTGGGCTTCCCTGAACTTGCTTTTGAACGCTGTCTCTCAGCGAAGTAAATTACCTGCCTTTATATCTATTTCCCAAATCTTAGCTGTTTATGTGGGAAGGCTGCCATCGCCTTCCACATTTGATTTCTTAACGCAGGGTGAAAAAACAATCTGGGCCCCAGCAAGTAGGGTTCAACAGCGTGTTTGGACAGGCTTCAGAATAATTTGCTTATTACTACGTGTCAAGAATATATATGACTCAGATGATCCAAACCTAGAAGGCAAGCAAGATCTTGGTCTTGAGAAGATGAATTTAAAGTGCAGCTCACACATTTATTTGCAGCCCTTTGAATACTTAAACTTATCAGATACATACATTTGTACACCCCGTCTTCACCCCTTACACAGCACAGCGCTGACAAATAAACCCTCATTCTAACGGCCCCTGTCCCCAGCCCTGCCCCTGGAGCGGAACCCGCGAAGCAGGCGACCTGGCGTCAGCTCTCAGCGCCAGAGCTCCCGCTGTTGCCACACCTGAGCCAGTGAAGAAGGAAGGAACGTCGGAGTGTGAGCTGTGTGTGTGTCTGCGTGTGTCAGAGAGTCACAGAAGGACAGTGCCAGCGAGTTCATTTCCCTTCCACTCTGAAGCCGTGGGCCCCCCATTGCTACAATTGGACTAATGATGCCTAATTACCCATAAGATAACGAGCGATAGAATCTTAATTTAGTCCCCTAGCTACTTAATGAATTGCATTTGTTTGCTTTCCCTAAATGAAATGTCTCCTAGTGAGTGTCTCCTGTTAGGGATCGGCTGTTGTTAGTCCTGGTGGAGGTTTCTGCAGAAATGTGCATGTAGCGATTCCTGTGCCCATTCATTTGCCCGGAAGCCAGACAAGAGGCTAGAAAGAAGCCACCGAGGACACACACCGCAGGGCAGGCGGGCGCCCGGTGAGTGGGCCTGATGCACTTTTTATATGAAAATGCGGTTTCGCTTGTTCTCTATGGGCGTTATCTTCACAGCATTTACGCCTGTCGGCACCGTTCAAGCAGCCCTTCTACTGCTGTTACGTGGTCTTAAATCATACATAGAATTTACACATACTTTAGGCAGATTCTAATTTACAAATACTTCAGATTTGTGCACTAAATGTCCCTCAATTTCAAGGCTGTAAAAACAGTACTTACTTTAGTGTTCAGAAGGTAACCTTGGATAAAACGTGTTTCCTGAGACAATCGGGACTCCTGTGCGGCAGCACGCTGAAGCGCGTGTGCTCACGTGGTAGACACCACACACCCTCCAAACCACCCTCGGGCTCCGTCCCCGCTGCCTCGCTGGCTCTAGTCCAGGCGAATCGATCTGTAAGGAAAGCCCCGGGGCACTTAACCTGAGAACTCCTCAGGCCTCCCGCTGCTCCCAGCCCCAGCCTCTGGGGCCCTGCCCCCCACTGCAGTGATCCCCGGTGATCCCAGGAGACGGCGGCTTCTGGGTCCACCTTCAGTGCCTGGCCCCAGAGGCTGCATGCTCCACCCTGGCTCCGGGGACCCTAGACCATCCCTGCCCCAGGCACCCTGGGTCAGGCTGCCGGACACAGAAACGCACATGGTCGTGAGTCATTTTCGAGGTGGCCCGTCTGCAGCTGCGAAGGCGAGTCCCGGGCCCGTCATGCCTGGTGCACCCTGGGATGCGAAGCAGACTCTCTCCTCGGTGAAGGGGACCAGCCTTCCTCCTTCCTCAAGGGTCACGGCCGCAGGACAAAGTGGGCTGCCATCTCCCCGCCTGTCGGTGGCCCAGGTGCTCTGACCTCCCGGGGCACCCCGGACACGCCTTTCAACCTGGAGCCCGGACCCAGCGGCTCCAAGCACCAGCTCCACCGCTGAGCACAGGCCTGAGCGCAGAACATGGGGGTGGAAGGAGGTGCGGCAGCCCCGTGGGACGTGGACCCAAGTCAGCAAGGTGGTCCCAGCAAATCTAGAGCTGCGCGTGGGGTCTGCCACCTAAAGCTCCCAGGGGCTAGCACAGCAGCGGTCACATGGCTTTGATATCCCTGTGGAGGTGACTGGAAGCCAAGCAGGATGGCATCTGGCTCCAGTCTCAGAATGACTTTGCTGTCAGGGGCCCCTGGCAATGCCTGGGGACTTTTAAAAATATTTTTACAGCCTGTGGGGGATGGGGGTGCAGGTCTCTAGTGGGCAGAGACCAGAGACGCTGCTGAGCACCTGACGATGCACAGGAAGGCCCCAGAAATGACCCAGTTCAAATAGCCCCAGCTCCGAGGTCTGGGGGCCAGTACAGGGAGTAGCTCAGGGGCTCTTGAATCAATCTGACCGACACCACCCTCTAAGTCTGTGTCTGGTCCTCTGGGGCCGAAAGGCCCTCGCATCGGATAGGGATAATGAGAACTCTGGCCCGAGGGCTGAGAGATGACCCCACAGAGCTTTACCACATGTCCCCAGAGTAAGCCACCCCTGTTGTTATTGTCACTGTGTTGTCACTACTGTTCAGTTCAGGAGGGAGAGGGAAGCTTTCCAGTCAAAACAGGAGAACCAAAGCCACTAGGAAAACTGGGAAGAGACACATTTCACACAGAAAACCTCACAGGCACCCGCTACTCCCTGCCTTGGCCCCAAGCCCTCCAGGGGCACTTCATCCACCGCTCTCTGGCTCCACACAGCGTCCGGCCCCTGGAAACCACCCTGAGTCACAGCAAAGGATGGACTCGGTGCGTTTGCAGACGGTCTGCGGAACGGGGGCCGTGACCTACGTGATGTACACCGTTTCTCTCCAGTCTGTGTCCTGGGTCAGGGCCAGAACATTCCAGGTGGCAGGGAGGCGTCCCCTTTCAGACAGCTCCTGTGGGGGCCCAACGTGCTGTCCTCAAATACTCCTAAAGCCACCGGGGCTAAGGGTGGGGAGCACAGCAGGGTCCTTTCCCAACACTGGGCCACCCGTCATCCCAGGCACTTGCCCGCTGGAACTTAGAACTCTGCTCTGTGCTCTCACATGCACCTTCCCGGGGGTGGGGAGCCCCTCTTCTGGGCGAGAAGAAACAAGTCAGACACAGCTGTGTGCCTGCACCCCTCCCAAACCTCCCCCCTCATGAAACGCAGCAGCTCTGGAGAGAGTGTCTGATGAAAGAATGCACATTCTCGAAAAGCAGAAAGCTGTGTTTTCACGACGAACTACAGGAAGGTGACGAAACTTGCCTGTGCCTGTGCGTCTGAGCGACTCACCGGGGGCCTGTGTGAGGCGAGCGCCCAGGCCGCCCTTACAGCGCGTTGGGGTCTGGGGCTGAGCAGAGGATTCGACCCCGCTTGTCCCCTCTCGCCGCCCTCCCCAGCACTGCCCAGTGTCAGGGTCTGCTCGGCATCTATCCCGAACAGCTCACGTGGGTCCTGTGTGTCAGCCTTGCCCTGACACGGTGGCAGAAGTGACCGTCTCCATACAGGTTCGTGACCCCTACAGGTGGAGGCGTGGGGTCAAGCATCCTTGTCCAGAACAAGACTGGTGGGCCTCAGGACACTGAATGGAATGTGTCCTGTGGGCTCTCAAGTTCTAAGTTTAGACGTAAGGGAAGTGACGTGAATGGACGGAGGAGACACAGACAGGTCCCACGGGGAGGGGGTGGGGAGTCGCTATGGTCACCCCGAGTCCCCAGCATGGTGCTGCTGCGCTGAGGAAAGGCAGGCATGGGTCCCTGAACTACCGAAAATCCTGTAGTATGAACTGGCTTCCTGAGGACAGAGGCCTATGACGGGGACCTGGGACACCACGTTACAGAGGCCACGAACACGCGCCCCCTGGGGATTCTGTATGGATGGACCTGCTCATTCCATCATCAAAGGCCTTCAAGGTGACCTGTCCACCCTCTGGTGTCTGATGATTGGATGCCATTCACTGCGTAGAGAAGGTGTGGAGAGCGACAGATTTTGAACAACTGGGAAAAAACACATTTGATCAGATCTCCAAAGCCCCCTTCCCCCTTGTCTCCACCTGCGGGTGGCGCTCTGATCTCAAATGCCCCCATCCCCAGATCTCGTGGGTGCATGAGGGACGTCTTGGTGCTCCTGCCAGCGGTGCAGTGGGACGTGGCCCCGTCACCGGTGCTGGGCCGTGGGACCGACACCAGAGCACCTGCGATCTGGGGGAACTTCTCCCAAGACTCCAGCCGCATCAGACTCTTCGTGCTTGGACGTGTGAGCACTGACATCAGGCTGCCTGTGTCAGCGCGGCCAGGCCCACTCCCTGGGCGTCCGCTAAGTGCCCGTCTCAGAGTGTCTGTGAACCTGTGTCCGGATGAGATTAGCATTTCAGTCCGCGGCTGTGAGTCAGCACGTCGCCCTCCCTAATGCAGGCCGGCCTCATCGAGCGAGTCGAAGCCAAAGAGAAGAAAGGCGCACGGTCCCTGAGGAAGAGGCCGCTCTGCTCCCGACGCTCCCAGACTCGAGTGGCAGCATTGGGCCCTCCCTGGGTGCCTGGCCCACTCTGCAGCATCTGCACCGGCAGCCCCGCGGCCATGAGCCAGCCACCAGTTCCTTGTTACAAACCTTTGTCTATCGTTTATCTATGTATCACTTATCATCCATCATCTATCTACCTATCATCTATCAACTTATCTATCATCTACCTATATCTATCTGTGTATCTACCATCCATCCATCCACCCACGGACACATCTGCATCTCCTGCTGGCTCTGTCTCTCTAGAGAGCCTGATGGAAATAGAAAGGGAGGTCACTTGAGAGCCCAGGAACTGACCCATCGCTTCTCCTCTGATACCACATGGGACAACAGTCTCTGTGGCCCGGCGCCAGTGACGTCCTCACAGCGTGACGCAGACCGTGTGGGCTCCCCGTCCTCTCAGCTCTCGGGGCTGAGGCGGGACCTCCCGGCGTGGTGGTTGGCATAGATCAAATAATCCTGCACCCAGGTCCTGGTGGGTGTGGCTCAGTGGACTGAGCACCAGCCTGCGGACCACGGGGATGCTGGTTCGATTCCCAGTCAGGACACAGGCCTGGGCTGTGGGCCAGGTCCCCAGCAGGGGCCTGTGAGAGGCAACCACACATGGATGTTTCTCTCCCGCCTTTTCTCCCTCCCTTCCCCCTCTCTCAATCACTTTTAAAGCAACAATCAGGCACCTCGTTACCTCCCTTCATTCATTGCCATCTAATGATGCATGAACAGACCACTCAGAAATGCTGGTCCCCACAGGAACAAGTGCGTAACTTCCAGAGGTCAGAGGTCGAGCGGTGCCTCCAACTCAGGTCTAAGCCGTGTGGGTCCGGACACCCGACTGGACATGTGGAGCCTCCACCAGGCGTCTGTCTTAGCCTCCTGGGCTGCGGCGGCTCCCGCTTCACAGACTCTTAGAGATGCTTGCTGTCCGCTTCTGTTTGCGTTCTGTGAACGAGTCACCGTCGTGGGACTTCCTGCAGGCTTTCCAGAGATAGCGTTGGGTTTCAGGTGTGGGCGGGTTCCATTTCTGGCACTTGCTCTGCAGGCTCCTCCTCTTAGCTCAACAGAAACGCTCTCGTCCCTCCTCGGCCAGCTCTGCGTGGTGAATGCGCCCCACTCATGCCGCGCTGGACCGTGCTGACTAGCAGCTATTTCTCCGTGGTTTGCTGACTCACGTGGGTGCTGAGATCCCCGAGGTCCCAAACAGTCGACTAACGAGGAGCCCGCAGACCAAGGTGACATGGGAAGTGGGCCATCTTAGTCACACGGCCATTTCCTGAAGACATATTAAACTAAACCTTTTCAGCCCTCACTAAATCTCTTGCCAAAGAATTTGTTTTCAGATGCAGGAAACTTATTTCCTGGGTAGCCTTGAATCATAACCCAACCTCATAAAATGCTCCCCATTCTAGAAGGTGTTGCTAAATGTTGAATGACCCAGGCAATGCTTCTAATGAATGAAGATATTGTTAATTTTTACATCTGCCATCTGCCCCATAATTTGAAAATACAAGTTGAGGACATTTGGTTTGAAAAAGACTGTACCGCCCTTTGCTACCGACAACTCAGAAAGCAAACGTCCTCCAGGTCCAGTGTGTCAGACATGGACTTAAGGTGGGTTTACTCTTCATATTTGACATCGGTTCGGGGATAAATTCCTAACGTTGAAGTGGGTGCTCCTTCCTTACCCTCTTCTCCACGCTAAAGCCCCGCACGGCTAGCCTCAGTGCGCAGAGCCTGTGTCGGACGGGATGCACATCAGGGTGAGCTCATTTCTCCGCAGTCACGGGGTGGGGGGGCGGGGGGGTCAAGACTTCTTATCAAAACTAACAGGCTCGCTTCAGCCCTGAGTTTTAACCTCCCCTCCTCCAGTCTGACTTCTCTGTTTTCCAGCCCGGGCCTCCCTCTGGGGTTGCAGGCTGCCCGTGTGGCAGGGAGGCAGCAGGGTCGGGGGGAGACAGGGATGTGCCCCATGAAGAGCCGATGGAAACTTCTACCACGTCTCTCCTTCCGAGGCTGCTCAAACCGGACAAAGGGCTTCAAGTTGCAAACCTTGAGCAGGAGAGCAGCCCGGGCTGGAAGGTGCTGCCTCGGCAGAGGTTTGGGTCTTGGGCCGTTTTCTCAGCAGGTGCCGGTCCTCTCGTTCCAGCTTTGTTCTTGTTGAGCCTGGAGAATGCTGCTTATGTCCACAGTCCCATCAAACATGACATGGAGTGTCCCCAACCCCCGGCTCCCCAGGGAGTCCACGTTCCTTGTGGGGGCATTTGAGCGTTCACGTTGAGGTTTTAAGCGGACCGGCAGCTGTCCGCACTGAGATTCAACGTGTGGTTCCACAGCAGGGAGGACTGCCAACGTCTCCACACGGCTTTCAGCCTCTTAAAAGAGCATCCATCTGTACTCAAGCGTGACATGCAAAGATAGACGTGCAAATCTCAACACTGCAGCTTGACGAAGCACCGCAGTCAACACTCCTGTGGCCAACACAGGAGCCTCAGCCCACAGGACACGGTCAGTGTCCCAGGATGCCCTGTGGCCACTCACAGCCTGTGCGTCCCAGAGGTGGCCCTGCCCGACTTCTACCGTGAAGGACTACGGCCGACTTCTGGGCTTATGTAAAGCACACGCTCTTTGATGGCTACTTGCTGCTCAAGATGGTGTTTGCAAGACTCACACACGTGGCTTTACCACTTTCGTTGTGGACTGGGGCACCATTGTACGTCTGGTGAGTCTCCCGCGTGTGATGGGCATGTAGAGTGTTCCCGTCTTGGGCTACGGTGAACACTGTTGCTGTTGTGAGTACTTTAGGTGCGTGTGTGCTCACATCTCTGTGAGGTACACACTTAGAAATAAAACTTCCGAGACACGGGGCACAGCGCCACATGCTTGCAGCGTGCTGACGATGTGTACGTGCCCATCGGTCTCAGAGAGCCTCATCCCCATGGTGATGTCCCGTCCTGCCGGTCGGCACGCAGTGCCTCGTGTCTGCGGTTTCACTTGGCATTTCTATGACCGACGGTTGGATTCGGCGGCTTTCACTCGTGCTCCGGCCATTCCATGTATTCTCTTTTGCAAAGTGTCTGCTCCAGGTTTTGCCCATTTTGAAAATCATCTACCACCCCATCAGAAATATAACTTGTGTATACTTTAGGAAATATCAAAATATCGCAAATATTTCCTTCTGTGCTCTAAGTTTTTCGTTTTTCCTAATTCACTAGTGTTTTTTCTAATTATTTGTAATATGGCCCATTTTTTAGTGCTCATTGTGGTTTACTGAAGAAGTGTCGCTTACCCTTAAGTCACGGACGTATTCCCGCCTCTTACGTTCCAGAAGTTCGCGTCTTCCCTTCTACACATGGGACTGATTTTGTGTGCGCTGTGAGGTGGGGGGACACGCTCCAATGTCCTCGTGGCGTCCAACTGTGTGAGCATCACTGGCTGAAGGCCACTTCTTCTCCACGGCTGAACGGGGACACCTTCGTCATAGTCAAATGTCCACGCATGTGAGTCTGCTTCTGGATCCTCTGTTTTTTCCCAGCTGGTCGGTTCGTCTGCTCTCGCGCTGACACCCGTGGTGCCCTAACTTCTTTAATGGAACCAAATCCCTCCCTATTCTGCACGTTGTCTCAGCTGCTTCTCACCCTTCGCACGTTCACATGAATTTTATAATCAGCTGGGCAATTTCTAAAAACAAACCCTGATGAGATTTTGATTGAGATGGTATTGAATTGATAGATTAACTGGGAATAATTGGATTTTTAACAGTATTGCGTCTTCCAATCAACACATGTGGTAAGTACCTCCATCTATTTAGGTCTTCTTTAGTTAACTTATAGCGCTATATTAGTTTAAATGCAATTGTAGTCTATTTTGTATTTTATTTCTTTGAACATTAATGTTGGTATAAATAAATACAGATGTTGTATTCACTATATACACAGTGACCTTGCTGAGTTCATTTATTTATTTTAATAGTTTATCTATAGGCTCTTTGGGATTCCCTAGGTATGTATTTACATCATTCTGAATAATGTTTATGTGTTTCTGACCAATTCTCAGACTTTTTTTGTCCTTAAACTGTCACAGTGGATAGGACCCTCGACACGAAATCAAATGGCAGCCTGGGCTCGCTCTGCCTGACCCGTCCTCAGGCCCGGGGGGTGGTTTCCGGGCCCACCGTGGATCAGAGGCCTGCTGCTGGGTTTCTGTAGCCAGAAACCCTCTAGCAGGTCAGGAAAACCCTCTTTTATTCCTAGCTCCCATTGTGGTTTTATTTTTTCACAAGCGAGCATGGGGTAAAACGCTTTTTTACTCTATCTATTGAGAATATCCGCGGCTACTTCCTATTTTCTCTTCATTTAGAGAATTTAAGTAACCATCTTTTGACTGCTAAAGAAAACATGCATTCCTGAGATAAAATGTTTTGTCTGTGATGTATTATCCTTTTAAACATGGCAAGATTTAATTCGCTAACATCTGGTTTGCGGTCTTCACAAGAAAAGTCACAGGAGAGCACGGCGTGTGGCGTTAATGCCTCGCCATCTGTCTGCACCGCCCGTACGCCCGTCCCCAAGTCTCTTCATGTTTTCCCTCGTCACATTTCTTGGACGGCTGGTATTTGGAACTGAACACACGGATGTTCTTTTCTCTAGATGATTCTGGTCATGTCTGGCAGGCAGGTGGGTAAGGACTGGGAAACACTGCCACTCTCAGCACATTAGCTTCTGTAAGGGCGGCCGAGGTCTGTGTGAGGTTCTCCCTGTACCCCCAGAACGTCACCTTTCAGGGGTGCATCACCTTTCAGGGGTACGACGGAAGCCTGGCTTGCGGACCAGCAGCTGTCTGCACTGAGGTTCAAACTGTGGCTCCGCTGCCTGGAGGGCTGCTGACGTCTCAGCACGGCTTTCAGCCTCTCAGCTATTTGCTAAGCTCTGTGTCTCCTGGCCTGCCCCACTTTGAGGGGGCGGATGCCCGAGGGGAGGCGGCCCCCTTTCCTGTGCTTCCTCTCCTCTGGGATGTGGCTCTTTGCTGGTCTGAACACCACCTGGTTCTCCAACGCCCAAGACCGCCAGCACCTCTACACATAGTGCCTTGTAGGAGTCTCTCTTTCTTCCTTTTTTCAGACGTGCACTTGATTATGCCCTTGTACTTCGCCTGTTAGCACTGCAGTAGCTTCTCTTCTTGGCCTTTCTGTCCGTCCCCCTCATGTCTTGAGGGGAAACGATGCGGAGCATTACGCTCACACTGACCAGCAGCTCTTCCCTCTGTAACGTTGGCTGCTCGAGTCCCGGCTACCTGGGTAGCTTTCAGGTGTCCCTAAACACTTCGTTTTTTTTCTTAATTTAGCTGATCAAGTTGCTTTTAGTGGGAGGGCTGTCCTTCTACTACCTGGCTCACCATGACTCGGATCAAAATGAACAGTGAAGATTCGAAGTAAGGAAACTGCTTCTGTGCCACTGGCCACTGTCTTACCTCTAAACTCTAGTGTCTACACTCACAAGGCTTCCTCAGACTTTTGGGAATCAAATATCATGTTCAAGCCTGAAGTATAATGGTCCAGGTGTCCTGCTGGACTCCAGAAACTCCTGTCTGTGCCAGACATCACACCCCATTGTCTGGCTTCAGAGTGGAGCTTGGCTTTCTCAAGGAAACCTCATGATCCCGAGTCAGCTTCCTTTAGACAGAACAAGGCTTGGCACAACAGACACAGGCATGCACACGTACACACACAGAGACACACACTCACAGACCCCTAAGCTCAGACAGAGGTGGCATCTAAATACCCCCTAAACAACTAGGAACAGTGTGTGCAACTGTCAGTCTGTCTGTGTCTGTGTTTGGACATGAAATGAGAATTGCAAAGCCAACAAACAGGTCCCTCAGGCCACCTGCCCTGCCCTGCAGGACTCTCCACTCAGCCACCTCTCTCTGAGGCTCCTCCGAGGCTGGTTGGGGGAGCAGCGATCCTTCCCTCCGTGGGATTATCCCTTGGGGCCCCTCCATGCAGAGAGCACCCCCCCAGCACCGCAGACCCAAACACAGTTGTTGTCACAGGAACACGATCTCGAAAAACACAACCTCACCCACAAAGAAGACGGCTCTTTACTTCAGTGTGCTGAGAAACTTCACCCCTTGTTTCCAGAATCTCAATTTTATGATACACTCTTTAATTTCACTGCAGTCCCCATTAAAGTTTTACTGCCTGCCCTTCCCTTCCCAGCAGTCAGCTCTCAAAGGTGAATTCAAGACTCCACTTTCAGGAAAACACTTTTAATATTTAAAGCACAAGTCTTGTCCTTGTAAAGCGAAAAGGACATTTTCTCACCCCTGAATACTACACCGGCAGTGCAACGGGGCTCCTGTCTACACCAGGGCACCCCACGACTACCCACGGGTAGTCACGGGTCTACCCAGAGAACGAAGGAAATAAAGTTGTCTCATCGAAGACACGGAGTGGCTGCTCCTGGGTCCACGTTATGCACCCACCACTCCCTCGAGACAGAGCCTGGCCCCGGACATGTCCTCATTGAGTGGGAGCTAGTCAGACCAGGCCCTGGGCTCACATCGAAGACCTGCCCTCCTTCCAGTGCACCCACTTATGAGCCTTGGCCTCTCACCTGCAAAGGAATTGTTTAGAAAAACATCCCCTTCAAAGGACCAAAGGCTGAGCCATTTCTCAGTGACCTTCATTGTTCAGGTTTCCACGAGCAAAGGTGGTTGAGTCAACGCACCAAAATCACACCGTCCAGTGTCGGGAAGTGAAAGGCTGCCCAGCAGATGCTGCTGGTGTGCTGACCTCCCGGCAGGGCAAAGCCCTGCAGGTGTGCCATCTGATGGGAATTGACAAGGGGGAATAATCCCAAGGACGTAATTAAGTGCTTGGCTTAAAAAAGGAAACAGGAGAAACCCCTGAGTGGGACTTGGGTGCTGACAAGCAGGGAAACGAGAGTCCCCCTTCACGAACTGGTGCAGACACCACCCGGGTTCCTTTAACATGGGACTTTTAGCTGTAAGCAAAAGTAAATCTTTCTTTAAAAATTTTTTAAGCTGGTCAGAAGTATAAGAAACCAAGTAAAATGGTCCTAGATTATAACTTGGAATCATCTGCCCTATTTTCCTCTACGTCTTATGCAACTTCAGTGTCATTTGTCATTTTAAAGATGTGACTTCACATCATGGGCTCTGGAGAGCTGACAGAAGCACCACTTGGCTAACTTAATTTTCAGTGACTGTTAATTAAAAACGGATTAATGCTCTTGCCTTTTCTGTTTGAGTTCCATATGCTTACATACGGCAAATTAAGAAGGTTGCGGTGACCTTACCTTGTCAATAGCCTGCCCCCAAGGTCTGCCCTGTCCTGTGTCTGGGAACAGAACATCCTGGCAACATGGCCCCCTCCACCCCTGGAGGCGAGAGCTGTGGTCCTCCGTGTCCTGAGCTCAGCATCTTCTAAAACACGCGTGTGATAAGATGGACCAAACTAGACACGGCTCGAGACAACCACCATCCAAATCACGAGAGGTGACTGACACCTATTCCTTGTACTATTTTTGATAACTCGCTGATTCAAATGATCAGCACAATAAAGTAAGAGAACAGGCTTCTTCTACAACAGCAGTTGTGACAAGAAGCAGTGATCCCCGTGCCCGGGGTGGTGATACTGGGGGTCTCGAGAGCAGGACTGTGACTAAAATTGAAAGGACTACTACCCGACAATGCATGAAGAGCTCACAGGACTTGACCCCAAACATACACACGACCCAATTAGAAAATGGGCGGAGGACCTGGACACACTCCTCTCCCAAGAGGACATACAGAGGGCCGACGGACATATGAAAAGGTGCTCACACCTGTTAGAATGGCCGCCATCAACAAGACAGGTGATCACACAGGTGGGAGAGGTCGTGGGGAGAAAGGAGCCCTCATTCACTGCGGGTGGGAACAGAAGCTGGGGCAGCCGCCATGGAAACGAGTCTGGGTTTCTCAAAAAACTAAGAATACAGCTTTCACATGACCCAGCAACCCCTCTGCTGGACATCTACCCCTAAAATTTGAAACATTTATTTGCAACGACATGTGCGCCCTGTGCTCCCTGCAGCGTCACCCACGGTGGCCCAGGCACAGACAGCCGCAGTGTCCTTCCGTAGGACTGGATGGAGAAGACTCGGTGCCTCTGCGCAGCGGACACCCCTCAGCCCTGAGAACAGGTGAAGCACTGCCATGGCGACAACACGATGGGCCCTGAGAACATGACGCTGAGTGAGACTGGTCAGAAAGAGCTGAGGACCGTGTGATCTCACTCACGTGGGGGACGAAACTGAAACTTGTGGACAGACATCAGCATAGCGGTGGCCAGAGGGAGGGGGTGCGGGCGGAGGGTGAAGGAACCTCACGTATGGTGACGGGAGAGGATTTGACTTCGGGCGGTGGGCACACAGTGCAGTATATACTCTCGTGTCCCAGAAGCGTGCATTCGAAACCTATTGATCTTATTCACCAATGTTACCCCAATAAACCCAACTTTAAAAAAGCAGGGGAACAAAAGGTCCATTTCTTCATCAAACATAATTCAGTCTACTTTTCAAGGTTACACTCTAGAACTCTGGGGCATTCCCAGAAGTTCTCCACATGGCGTCCAGTCACTCTGGTGTCACAAGTCTGTGTCCCGGGAAGGAGCACAGCGTGGCTGTCGGGCACTGAGCTGAGCCCAGGGCTGGGCTGGCTGCCCGAGGGCAGGCTGCAGCCTCCCACACTCAGCAGAGCTGAGGTCGGCAATGGCCCTTCGGTCGCAGGACCCAACGCTACCGCTTCCTGCGGGGCTATTTTGAAATGGACTCTAAGGCCAAATCTGGGGTCAGGAAGTAAGTAGAGTCATTTGTTGATGAATTCTGTGGGTATTGGAACAAAAGGGCCATCACCAATGACACAGTTTTCATCCCGAATCTCAAGGATTATCTGCAAGTACTCCAAAGAAGTACAGTGTTTTCAACAGGAGAGCAAATAGCAAATTTGTGAACAAGAATGAGCTCAGTAAATCCTTCATTTTAGCTCACAGAAGAAAGGACAGCGGCAGCTCTGTGGGTTTTACCGGCTGCAGTGATCTGCTCGCTGAGGACGGCTTGAGCAGAGGGAAACTGGGGACCGAGCGTTTCGCTCGTAATCTCCTGGTTCGTCTGAAGGATCTGGAAAGGTTCATACGTGCTGCAGATAAATGTGTGAAAATCTGTAGATCTGCAGCATGCGCCAATCGGTGCCCTTTTTTAGTGCTCTTTACTCATCTGGAACCACTTCAATGAAAATATCCATTTTTCTTCCCTGCAGGAAGCACTTAAGAGAAGAAGCAAATAAATGAGCTCTTAGTAGGATCCTCACCCAGATTTTGAACTGTGGGTTTCTCCGACTGACATTGTACTCTACAACAAATTCGATGAGCCTACTTGGTTAGACCAAAAACATATTCATTTTTAACCATTTTTAATTTTAGTATTTTCTCAGGTTTCCTTTCCTCTGAAGTCATTTTCAGATTTTATGGCTTGAAAAATGAACCACTGTTATGAACCAACACTAAGGTGAGGCATAAAATATGCCCCAGTGACTTGTTTTCTGACACACAATAAAAACTCGCATGAAAATATCTCTTCGTAATGTGGCTTAGAGCGAGGGCCTCCGTTAAGGAAACGCTGTATAATAATGAGAACAGCATCGCTACTATTACTAATGGAAAGGAAGGCGTTACGGCAGACAGGGAGAGAATGTGAACGCTTAACCAACATTACACTTTCTCTGAAGCTATTTTCTGAACGAACGTTTAGTTTGCGACCTTAAGAAGTGTCCCTTCGGAACGAGGAAGCCTCTTTTCTGCCTCTACACGGTTATTGTCACCACCATGGTCTCAGCTGCAGCAGGACCGGTAAGAAGGCGCATCCTTCAGCACAAATTTGTGTGTATTGAATAAGCCCATTGAGCCATGCATGTAGGCTCATAATTTTAGAATTAACTAGTTATTTTTAAGGCAGTTCGTTTCAGTGTTTACCTTTGGAGTTAAGGGAACTTTGATAAATTGAGCTTAATTAGGAGCACAGAAAATAAACATCGGTGCTCTCAAAGAGTATGTAATCATCCACCAGGATTCCTTCAGCACTGCGTCTTTTCCCCCGTCTGAGAGAG